>CM037864.1:15422080-16022080 GCA_021292105.1 Anadara kagoshimensis
CTTTATCTTCTTTATTTTGATTAGAAGTGTTTATCTAAGTAAGTCGTGGTGAAGTCTTCCAGGTATCCAGATCTGTATTTGTAGTTTTCTAGATCTTGCCATGTCTGCTTTGGTTGTTTTAGCATACACTTGTCTCGTATTGCATTCTTGTTAGTTGCATTGGCTCTTGCTTAATATGTTTTCCGTTTCAAATTTTCACACGCTGTTGTACGTTTTCTACATACATGTTATGTGTAAAACCTTTTTTTGCTTAAAAATCAAATTACAATATACATGTACGTAACGGCTTACTACTCAAATACACAAACATGTGTATTGAAGGTCGATCAAAAAACCATTTTGGCGACAATGTCTTCAATCTTTTGATAAACCATTTATCGTCAGAGTAGAAAATAAAAACACGATGACGTGAGACCAAATTAGTGTAATTATTATCTTTAAGGAAGTTCAAAGCAAACACTTGAGTCTTGTAAGTGTGCCAATGTCAAATTTAATTTAGATAAATTACAAAGAACCAGCAACTTTAAGATTAACAAAAGTAATACAATAACTCAGCTTAATACCTACATGCTCAGTACAGACCTGTCGAAAGTTTCACACTACGCAAACGGACCAGTACCGAATTTTGAATCGGCCTCTCGTTTCTATCTCTATATCTTGGTTGGTTGGTTGGTTGAATGTTGCTTAACGTCACATCAGCATTTTTTCAGCTATTGTCGACGAGAACTATTTAATTAATCTCTATGGATTAATCTATGAACAATTTTGTGTATGCATGTGAAGTGCGAGTGTGTTGTATGGTCTGCCTTGTACTAGCGCGCACTCAGGACGACTTTACCGTGATAGGTCACAGAGTCAGTACGCCGCAGACAAGCGTACCACTCCCCCAGTCCATTATACTGATACCAGGTGAATCAGTAAAGGCCAACAGCTAGGAAAATTCTCTATATCGCGACAGCTTTCAATGCAAGCAGCTATATTCTGTTCCTGGAAGCTTTTTGGTCATTACCTATCAACATCTCTACCACTTGACAGCCAAACTTCGACTACTTTTCGTTATCCCAGTATTAAACTTTCAACAGGTCTGTACTGTATTTCTCTGCCTCTAGACAGCCATGCTTCGACTTCTTTTCGTTATCCCAGTATTAAACTTTCAACAGGTCTGTACTGTATTTCTCTGCCTCTAGACAGCCATGCTTCGACTCCTTTTTGTTATATCAGTATTAAACTTTCAACAGGTCTGTACTGTATTTCTCTGCCTCTAGACAGCCATGCTTCGACTCCTTTTCGTTATCCCAGTATTAAACTGTCGACAGGTCTGTACTGTATTTCTCTGCCTCTAGACAGCCATGCTTCGACTCCTTTTCGTTATCCCAGTATTAAACTTTCGACAGGTCTGTACTGTATTTCTTTGCCTCTAGACAGCCATGCTTCGACTCCTTTTCGTTATATCAGTGTTAAACTTTCGACAGGCATATACTGAAATTATGGATTCATGTTTAAAAAGTTTAAGGTCATCAATTATATTTTTCAAATTTCGCTTTAAATTTTATGTAACCCCGTGTACTTGACACAAATTTACCTTTATGGTACAATGAATAAAAACTACTAATGAATGAATAATTGAATTTTAATAGTTTTATCAATAAAGTATTTTTAACTTATAAAGAAATCGTTTAAAATTTAAGTCAGCAATTTTTTAATTTAATGGGTTTTTTTTTTTTTTTTTTATTAATATTACTTAATTTATTTTTTCATTTATTTATTCCATTAAAATTGTCTAAAATGTCTAAATAAATGGATTATATTAACGAAGGTAAAAAAAATATAATATGCTAAACCGTTGTTACAGATAATATTTATATATTCAGAATTTTGGGCAGATGAGAATGTGTCGTTTTTTACTGTAAACGTATTTTGTTTCGAGCAGCATCTTTTCGGCCACTACCATCGATATCTCGGCCATCCGGTAGTCAGGCTTCGAATCCTTTTCGTTAGTTCAATGTTAAACTTTCAACAGGTCTATACCGTACCTTCTCATTTCCAAAAATGAAAAATCAATGAGTTGATAAATTTCTTGTGGAAAGGAAATTATAGTTTTTCTGTTATATTAACATTTAAAAATAGTATCATAATTAACCAATGGCTCAAGATATTTACCTTTCCTTCTTATTAAACTGCGATTATTATGTATAGGTATAAACATTGACCTGTCCGTTTGACCTTTCATTTGGAATATTTATATAGGAGGGTCCACCAAATACATAGGTAGTGTTAGGATTCGCAGTTAATACATATACACATTGATCATTATTAGTATTTACATCATTTAGACGAAATATACACGCGTGATACCTATAATGTAAATTTACTCGTCCATAATAAATATTTAAATCAAAGGTCAAGCGGACAGGTTATTGTTATTTGCTATAATAACTTGGTTATAAGGTGACAGTTAATGTCGAAGTTGACAAGTTAAAGACCTTACGATGACGTAGTACTGGTCATGTCATAGTTATATACATACGCAGTATTACTACGTAAGGCGAACTGTTCAATCGTAAATTAGGAAATTATCCGAATTTTGCTATATAAACAAACAATCAGCAATGAACACCAAACACTTCTACAAGTCTTCTACAACGCTTACAACGAAGTCACAGAGATTACATCTTTCTGGAAGTACGGCGTATAACGAACTAAAAAACTACAACGATGAAATTCGTCTCATTGCTGGCTATTTTTGTTCTCGTTGTTGTAAGCAGTATTGAAGGTAAGTTTTTTTATTGATGATCAATTCAATGATAATTATAATAGTAATAATAATAATAGATGTTTCATGCCTAAGAAAATGACATCTTGAAAGTGTAAGTTAAAGTTGCTTGGTATGCAGTTTAATTGGATTTTTTCCCTTATGGTTGTGGATGTGAATTAAAATCAAAAGCACACATACATATTCATGTCCGAATTACAATCCAGAAGCAAAGTTAAAAATTGAAACTGACAGGTTAGGTTAAACACATGAACGCCCACCTTGGAAGTGAGACCAGGTGTTCTGGTAAAGTAAGCACCTCCCGTTTAGCTAGCTACAACCGCCTCGTGTGTAATAAAATTTAGAGTAAGGAACTTGGAACTATGGGAAATCGAATATATCCAGGACAATCCTGGAGCCTATTATGCATACGGTCGTGATATTTCGAAGTTTAATAGTCTATTTATGTTGTATTTACCTTGCAGGTCTGTCTCGATTTATCACCAAACCTCTTTGTAACCATTAACTACATATTTAAATTTTGCATTCTTCTTTGTAGCTCGTTCCTATGCAAGACGGCAACCAATAATTAAACCAATTGTAAAATCACAGATATGTCCAGAACCCGGATGTCCATTGATATTTATTGAATCTGGGTGTAGAAGAGAAACTTACTATTATCATAACGGAGTACAGTGTAGAGGCTGTCCAGAAAATATCTGTAACCAGTGGCAGGGTGGTCTTGGCCAGTGGCAGGATGGTTTCGGACAGTGGGAGGATGGTATAGATAGTGGCTTTAACAGATGGGGTGGTTTGAGAAACAACTGGCAAGGCCGACGAAACTGGCAAAACAGACAATTCTGGTAGAGGTAAATATTGTTTATCATTTTATATGTAGAATTTATCAATTACAATGTAAATTGAATGGAAATAATAATAATGAAAGACCAATTAATTAACTAATTAATCCTAACATTAATTTTGGTTAACGTTTTTGATTAAGTATTGGTTCGCTTTTGCAAAGATGCGATCTTGCTGGAAATGTTACATGTAACATGTTCACATGTATATATTGGACGTTTCTGTCTTTGCTTTCATTTTATATTCCGTTTGTGACATCGAAAGTGAAAAAATCAGTTTAATACACAGTTAAATGTCACTTAATCATAACGATATCGGGTTTCTTTTAATATGATAGAGATATATGCATTTAATTCTGCCGGTTTTTTTTAAATCTTTTTATAATCTTAGTTGTTTACTTTCACTATATGCGTCGTGTACCAAGAACAATAATTTAGCGGTAACAATATTCATTCTGCGTACAAACCTCCAATTTCAAAGTACATTTTTTTATTTTTCAATATTTCTTTATTTATTTTTATTTTTATTTTGTTATTTTAGGTACTAAATGGAAGCTACAAGAATCATAACAACAAATTCTCATCGGTGCAATTTTCTACGCTGGAAATCCGTCATCCATTAATCATACATTAGATATCGTGTTTTGTATTTTTGTATTTTTGTAATATTTTAAGTTCATAATAAAATAAATTAATGCAACTAAATTGTTTTAAAGATTACTTTATTTGTGGAATATAAACCTTTATAGTTGAAAACCATGTTCTTGGCAGTACCCATTGCAACAAATAGCACAATCTTACAATCTGAATCCATCAAGAAAACAAAATAAAATTATATAGTGACGGGGTTAGAGAATATCCTACCTTGAACGAGCAATGGATATAATGGCTTAAAAGTATAAAACTGAAAGCTGAAAACACGTAATGACAATACAGTCAAGACCAACTTTACAAAGTAAAAACTTCAAGAAAACTAGATCAATCCGTATTTAAACCACTGTCCGATTGTGGAAGAGCGTTAGATAAAGAACTTGAATACTTGAGGATCATAACCCTTTTTCAGAACTTGTGTCTGCTCTTTAAAAATACTTTTAACATAGTGTATACGTCCACAACAGCCAATAAAATGGCAAGGGATATCCAAAAATATTTAAATACATCTATATGACTGTAGTTAAACAAAAAGTACCGGTAAAACCACAATCTAAAAAAAATAAAAAAAGCAAAACCATCGACAACTGACAAATAAAATTAAACACGCAAACATCCACAATGGGAAATAGGACGATACCCCGGAAGGGCGAGCATCCCCCGCCAAGTCGGTCACACCTGCTACCATTGAAAAAAATGAGAATAAATGCAATTTTGAACAATAATATATTTCCAGAATAATATTGGAAACAGAAACCACACTTACACTTATCAATAATAGTGTGATGGCAGGCATAAATCTTTTTGAGGGATAAATTAGTCCTAGCCATACAATATTCCTTAGTCAACAATATTAATGAACAGCCTGCTGTGTTGTATACAGTTCCCGATTGGGAAAAACCATAGTGTACTAACTAGGAAACAAAAACGCCATAACAGGAGAATGAGGTATATTGTCTCATACAAAGGGAACTGGACAAGAAAACAATTGCCATCATTTTTGTCATAATTATACCTTTAAATGGAGCCTTTGACTTAAAAAATTGAGTTGTTTCATTTTTTTCAAGCTCATTGTTCTCACCATCATATATACTTGTATGTGAAGTTGAATGATTTGACGATAACCTTCTCTCTAAACTCAAGAAGGTTCTGCATAAATTCTGCTTCGTATGAATAAAGTAACAAATAAGAAAGCAACAACAAAAAAGATATTCAAGTTAAAATGTCTTACAAACGAGATTCATGTTATTGTTATAATTAACTGCTAAATTTAATAACTAACAACACGCCGTTCCGTCTGTAGTGTTTGGACCAGAATTGTGAAACAAAAGTTCTTCAAGGGGTTGAATGTTTAGAATATTTAGACAATAGAATTTGTATTGGCTGGGACAACAACATATATATTTGTTATGTACCTAGATAAACAGGAGGCGTTTTCTTCCCAGAGCACCTGGCTTCACGACTTCACTTAATCTGTCAGTTTTAGTTTTACTTTATAGATATTTTTAATTACAAATTTCCTCAATCTATTTTACGTTTTCTGCATACAGTCAAACCTGTCTATAAAGACCACCAAGGGAACCGGTAAAAGTGGCCTTTATGGACAGGTGGCCTTTATATACAGGTTCAAATAATATGAATAAAGAACTATTGGGAAACATTTCTACCGGCTTTTATAAGCAGATGGAGGTGACCCCTAAGACAGGTTGGGTTGTACATGTTATGTGTCAACTGCTTTTGCTTAAAATTAAAATTGTAATACAAAAGTGCTGACTGATCAAATACACAGACATATGTTTTGATGTTCAATCTAAACATCATTTGGCAACAATGTCTTCAATCTTTTGACAAAATTTTTTCCGCCAGAGTAGAAACGAAAAATACGATTATGTTAGACTAAAGTTCAGTCTAAATATAAAACCCCGCAAACTAGTTTTAGTGGGGTATTTTGGAATCACCATGTATGTCTGTCTTTCCGTCCGGGTGTCCAACTAAAATCGTGTACGGATGATATTTCATAGCTGCTTCGGACGATTGTCATGAAACTTCACATAAATAATTTTCATGGTCAAAAGATGTGTCATAAACTTGAACCAAAGTCATATCGGAAAGGTCAAGGTCGCGGTATGTTTGAAAATCGTGTCCGGGCCATATCTAATAGCTGCTTTGAAAAACTGTCATAAAAATTTACATGCGTAATTTTCATGTTCTAAAGATGTGACATGATCTTGAATCAAGGTCATATCACATTAAATCCTTGTAGATGTTTGGGCGGAGAGTATTTGGCTCTCAAGAGACAGTTTTAGTATAGTTTTGAAGAGTTTTTAGATAATGGTGTTTAACGCCCCAGTCAAGAATATGTCATAAAATCGAGACGTCGCCAGTTATAGACAAAAGTGCAGAAATGTTTCCTATGCGTGCGCTGATGGCATTATACAGCAAGATTCTTTATCGTGACTTTCATTCCTTAGTACTACCGAGTGCTTGGCGAAAGAACAGTCACTACCAACTTTCAAGTCATAAGTCAGATCCGGTCGAGGTTCGAAACACCGACTCACCCCCTCACGGGGTGAGCACTCTACCAATTGAGCTACCGCAGTGGTCTCTCGAGAAATAGAAAGAAGCTGACAAATATCTTTCCAGATAACGAGTGCCTATATGAGCTGTTCTTTGGCTCGTTAGCTTATTATTGTTAAAATGTCGACAGTTTGGACTGTATATCGTTTATATAAGAAGAGTATTATATAATTTGAATTATTGTGGATTCGTGTTAAATGTTTAAGGCCATTTATTGTATTTTCTAATTTTGCATTATATTTTATGTAATCTTGTCAACTTGTTAGCTAATTTATCATTATACAAAGGAGCAAAATTACTGAGAAATTAGAGGTACTATTAAACAAAGGAGTATTAAATTATAAAAATCGTTTAAAATTAAAGGCATTAACTTATTAATTTTTTAATCTAAACCATTTTTTATTTTATTTTCAACTTTAATTATTGCATTATTTTTTATTTATTTGCCAGAAGTGTATCCAATGGACGGACTTTACAGATTACAGATATGATGAGTTAAAATCTTGTTACAGGATTTTTTGAACGATAATTTGTGTATATATTTAGAATGTTGAAATGCATATACCATTGTGGTTTACTTTTAAATTAAAAACAAAATCTTCCCGTGCTTGGTCCTAAAAACATTGGCATATGTAAAAATATGAAACCGACATCCAATTCCTACATATCAATTCCTGAACAATAATTGGTTTC
Source organism: Anadara kagoshimensis (assembly GCA_021292105.1). NCBI lineage: Eukaryota > Metazoa > Mollusca > Bivalvia > Arcoida > Arcidae > Anadara > Anadara kagoshimensis. The sequence goes on from CM037864.1 coordinate 15,429,614, forward strand.
TGAAACCTTTAACTGCAATATTATTTGATATTTATTTTTGTAATGTTTATATTTAATTGTTATACATATTTGTTTCATTTATGTTTATGTATGAAGTACTGGTTCAGCCGCAGGCATGTGATCGCTGGTTTCAATATCGATAGTCTCCCTTATATCGAAATCGCGTGTAAACTGGGAGCCGTCAACGCTGCTCCGTTTGATTTTAATAAATAGCTTGATTTATACTACATGCATCCTGATTGTAGATTATGCAATATGCACGTCTTTCGCTGTCATTAATAAACTCACATAATCAAAAACAAACATAATAACCCATGTCCGAATCACAATTCAGAAGCAAAGTAAAGACTTTGGAACTGACAAGTCAGGTTAGACATATGAACTTCCACCAGGGAAGTGAGGCCGGGCGCTCCGGAAGGGTAAGCACCTCCTGTTTAGCTAGCTTCTCCCACCAACAACATTTTAGACAACACAAAACAATTTGATCAATTCTGAAATTCATATCAATATAAGTTGCATAGTCCATACTCCGTCCGACATACATTTAGGAGATTACTGAAATAGACAATGGACGTTGTCCAATCCTATTCAAGAATTATATTTTCCTGAAAAAATATCGTAAAGAAATAAAATAAATGCTATTTTCTTTTTTGTCGTTAGCACATTTTTACATTTGTATATTTCAGAAATATTAACATACATGTATAATGTTTGGAATGTTTTGTAGATTTTTACGAGGTCGTGTATCTCCTAATTTCCAAAAAAATCAATGCGTTGGCAAACTTGTTGTTGGAAGAAACTTTTATGTGATAAATTGATATTTAAATATTTGTTATCATAATTAACCAATGGTGCAATATATTTTACTTTCCATGTAATAAACTGTGACCACTAGGTAATAACTTGGATATAAGGTGACAATAAATGTCGAAGTTGACAAGTTAAAGACCTTACGATGACCTAGTACTGGTCATTCATGATTATATCCATACGCAGTATTACTACGTAAGGCGAATATCTGGCCAATAACTGTTCAATCGTAAATTAGGAAATCATCCGAATTTTGCTATATAAACAAACAATCAGCAATAAAAACCAAACCGTTCTACAAGTCTTCTACAACGCTCACAACGAAGTCACAGAGATTACATCTTTCTGGAAAAACTGCGTATAACGAACTAAAAAACTACAACGATGAAATTCGTCTCATTGCTGGCTATTTTTGTTCTCGTTATTGCAAGCAGTATTGAAGGTAAGTTTTTTTAATTGATGATCAATTCAATGATAATTATAATAGTAATAATAATAATAAATGTGTCATGCCTAAGAAAATGACATCTTGCAAGTGTAAGTTAAAGTTGCTTGGTATGCAGTTTAATTGGATTGTTTCCCTTTCCGTATGGTTGTGGATGTGAATTAAAATCAAAAGCACACATACAGATTCATGTCCGAATTACAATCCAGAAGCAAAGTTAAAAATTGAAACTGACAGGTTAGGTTAAACACATGAACGCCCACCATGGAAGTGAGACCAGGTGCTCTGGTAAAGTAAGCACCTCCCGTTTAGCTAGCTACAACCGCCTCGTGTGTAATACAATTTAGAGTAAGGAACTTGGAACTATGGGAAATCGAATATATCAAGGACAATCCTGGAGCCTATTATGCATACGGTCGTGATATTTCGAAGTTTAATAGTCTGTTTATGTTGTATTTACCTTGCAGGTCTGTCTCGATTTATCACCAAACCTCTTTGTAACCATTAACTACATATTTAAATTTTGCATTCTTCTTTGTAGCTCGTTCCTATGCAAGACGGCGACCAATAATTAAACCAATTGTAAAATCACAGATATGTCCAGAACCCGGATGTCCATTGATATTTATTGAACCTGGGTGTAGAAGAGAAACTTACTATTATCATAACGGAGTACAGTGTAGAGGCTGTCCAGAAAATATCTGTAACCAGTGGCAGGGTGGTCTTGGCCAGTGGCAGGATGGTTTCGGACAGTGGGAGGATGGTATAGATAGTGGCTTTAACAGATGGGGCGGTTTGAGAAACAACTGGCAAGGCCGACAAAACTGGCAAAACAGACAATTCTGGTAGAGGTAAATATTGTTTATCATTTTATATGTAGAATTTATCAATTACAATGTAAATTGAATGCAAAAAAGAATAATGAAAGACCAATAAAATTAATTTTGGTTAACATTTTTGATTAAGTAATGGTTCGCTTTTGCAAAGATGCGATGTTGCTGGAAATGTTACATGTAACATGTTCACATGTATATATTGGACGTTTCTGTCTTTGCTTTCATTTTATATTCCGTTTGTGACATCGAAAGTGAAAAAATCAGTTTAATACACAGTTAAATGTCACTTAATCATAACGATATCGGGTTTCTTTTAATATGATAGAGATATATGCATTTAATTCTGCCGTTTTTTTAAATCTTTTTATAATCTTAGTGTGTTTACTTTCACTATATGCGTCGTGTACCAAGAACAATAATTTAGCGGTAACAATATTCATTCTGCGTACAAACCTCCAATTTCAAGGTACATTTTTTTATTTTTAATATTTCTTTATTTTTATTTTGTTATTTTAGGTACTAAATGGAAGCTACAAGAATCATAACAATCATCGGTGCAATTTTCTACGCTGGAAATCCGTCTTCCATTAATCATACATTATACATGTATATCGTGTTTTGTATTTTTGTATTTTTGTAATATTTTAAGTTCATAATAAAATAAATTAATGCAACTAAATTGTTTTAAAGATTACTTTATTTGTGGAATATAAACCTTTATAGTTGAAAACCATGTTCTTGGCAGTACCCATTGCAACAAATAGCACAATCTTACAAACTGAATCTATCAAGAAAACAAAATAAATTTATATAGTGACGGGGTTAGAGAATATCCTACCTTGAACGAGCAATGGATATAATGGCTTAAAAGTATAAAACTGAAAGCTGAAAACACGTAATGACAATACAGTCAAGACCAACTTTACAAAGTAAAAACTTCAAGAAAACTAGATCAATCCGTATTTAAATCACTGTCCGATTGTGGAAGAGCGTTAGATAAAGAACTTGAATACTTGAGGATCATAACCCTTTTTCAGAACTTGTGTCTGCTCTTTAAAAATACTTTTAACATAGTGTACACGTCCACAACAGCCAATAAAATGGCAAGGAATATCCAAAAATATTTAAATACATCTATATGACTGTAGTTAAACAAAAAGTACCGGTAAAACCACGATCCAAAAAACTAAAAAAGCAAAACCATCGACAACTGACAAATAAAATTAAACACGCAAACTTCCACAATGGGAAATAGGCCGATACCCCGGAAGGGCGAGCATCCCCCGTCAAGTCGGTCACACCTGCTACCATTGAAAAAATGAGAATAAATGCAATTTTGAACAATAATATATTTCCAGAATAATATTGGAAACAGAAACCACACTTACACTTATCAATAATAGTGTGATGGCAGGCATAAATCTTTTTGAGGGATAAATTAGTCCTAGCCATACAATATTCCTTAGTCAACAATATTGATGAACAGCCTGCTGTGTTGTATACAGTTCCCGATTGGGAAAAATCATAGTGTACTAACTAGGAAACAGATACGCCATAACAGGAGAATGAGGTATATTGCCTCATACAAAGGGAAATGAACAAGAAAACATTGCCATCATTTTTATCATAATTATACTTTTAATTGTAGCCTTTGGCTAAAAAAAGAGTCGTTTAATTTATTTTACGCTCATTATGCTCACCATTATATATATTTGAATGTGAAGTTGAATGATTTGACGATAACCTTCTCTCTAAACTCAAGAAGGTTCTGCATAAATTCTGCTTCGTATAAATAAAGTAACAAATAAGAAAGCAACAAAAATAAGACATTCAAGTTAAAATGTCTTACAAATTAGATTCATGTTATTGTTATAATTAACTGCTTAATTTAATAATTAACAACACTATATCGCCGTTTCGTAATACAATTCTCCGTCTGTAGTGTTTGGACCAGAATTGTGAAACAACAGTTCTTCAAGGGGTTGAATGTTTAGAATATTTAGACAATAGAATTGTTATTGGCTTGGGTAACAACATATATATTTGTTATGTACCTAAATAAACAGGGGGTGTTTTCTTCCCAGAGCACCTGGCCTCACGTCTTTAACTTAATCTGTCAGTTTCAAAGTTTTACTTTATACATATTTTAAATTACAAATTTCCTCAATCTATTTTACGTTTTCTGCATACAGTCAAACCTGTCTATAAAGACCACCAAGGAAACCAGTAAAAGTTGCCTTTATGGACAGGTGGCCTTTATATACGGGTTCAAATAATATGAATAAAGAACTATAGGAAACATTTCTACCGGCTTTTATAAGCAGTTGGTCCTTATATGGAGGTGACCTCTAAGACATGTTATGTGTAAACCGTTTTTGCTTAAAAATACAAATTGTAATACAAAGTCCTTACTAATCAAATACACAGACATGGGTTTTGATGTTCAGTCTAAACATGATTTTGGCAACAATGTCTTCAATCTTTTGACAAACCATTTTCCGCCAGAGTAGAAACGAAATGTACGATAATGTAAGACTATATTTTAGTCTTAATATAATACCCCGCAATCTAGTTTGAGTGGGGTATATTGGAATCACCATGTATGTCTGTCTGTCCGTCCGTGTGTCCATCTCAAATCGTGTACGGGTGATATTCCATAGCTGCTTTGGACGATTGTCATGAAACTTAACATAAATAAATTTCATGGTCAAAAGATGTGTCATAAACTTGAACCAAAGTCATATCGTAAAGGTCAAGGTCGCGGTATGTTTGAAAATCGTATCCGGGCCATATCTAACAGCTGCTTGGAATAACTGACATAAAAATTCACATGTGTAATTTTCAAGTTCTAAAGATGTGACATGATCTTGAATCAAGGTCATATCACATTAAATCCTTGTAGATGTTTGGGCGGAGAGTATTTGGCTCTCAAGAGACAGTTCTAGTATAGTTTTGAAGAGTTTTTAGATAATGGTGTTTAACGCCCCAGTCAAGAATATTTCATAAAATCGAGACGTCGCCAGTTATAGACAAAAGTGCAGAAATGTTTCCTATGCGTGCGCTGATGGCATTATACAGCAAGATTCTTTATCGTGACTTTCATTCCTTAGTACCGAGTGCTTGGCCAAAGAACAGTCACTACCAACTTTCAAGTCATGAGTCAGACCCGGTCGAGGTTCGAAACACCGATCCACCCCCTTACGGTGTGAGCACTCTACCAATTGAGCTACCGCAGTGGTCTCTCGAGATATAGAAAGAAGCTGACAAATATCTTTCCAGATAACGAGTGCCTATATGAGCTGTTCTTTGGCTCGTTAGCTTATTATTGTTAAAATTTCGACAGTTTGGACTGTATATCGTTTATATAAGAAAAATATTATATACTATGAATTATTGTGGATTCGTGTTTTATTGTTTAAGGTCATTTATTGTATTTTCTAATTTTGCATTATATTTTCTGTAATCTTGTCAACTTGTAACCTAATTTATCATTATACAAAGGAGCAAAACTACTGAGGAAGTAGAGGTACTATTAAACAAAGGAGTATTAAATTATGAAAATCGTTTAAAATCAAAGGCATTAACTTATTAATTTTTTAATCTAAAACATTTTTTCTTTTCTTTTCAACTTTAATTATTGCATTATTTTTTATTTATTTGTCAGAAGTGTATCCAATGGACGGACTTTAACGATTATAAATATGATGAGTTAAAATCTTGTTACAGATTATTTTGGCCGAATATAAGTGTATTTAGAATATTGAACTGCATATATACTATTGTATTATACTTTTAAAATTTCAATCAAAATCTCCCCATGCTTTGTCTAAAAACTATTGGCATTTTGAAAATATGAAACAGACATTCAATTCCTACAAATCAATTCTTGAACAATAATTGGTTTCTGAAACCTTTAACTGCAATCAAAAACAAACATACTAATCCATGTCCGAATCACAATGCAGAAGCAAAGTAAAAACTTTGGAACTGACAAGTTAGGTTAGACACGTGAATTTCCACCAGGGAAGTGAGGCCGGGTGCTCCGGAAGGGTAAGCACCTCCTGTTTAGCTAGCTACACCCGCCACGTGTGTAATCAAAATTGTGTGAAAGGAACATGGAACTATGAGACGTCAAATATATCCAGGGCAATCCTGGACACAGAGACATCAAACTTATCAACAATACTGTGATGACGACCATCAAACTTTGATATTATTTGATATTTATTTTTGTATATTTTATGGAGAGCGCAGCGAAGCTTTCACCAAAGGGAAGCGAGCTCTTTAGATATCATGTACATGAATAGAGTAAATGAGTAGTCCCTCAAGTTTAGTTTTAGGTGCCATGTTGATGACGTCACTTCAGTGGTCGTCTGGTAAAAAACGGAAGTGAAAAATGTGATATTTTTTTAAAATCGTTTATGGCTAACTATAACTGAAAACACCAAGAACGAAACAATTGTAAATAAAAAATTAACTCTCGACTCGAGACTTACAAACACTTGCACTGTCTATTTGTACATGATGATGCTACGGAAACAAGCGAGTTACAACAAACACGATCATGGCTGCAATCGGATGAATTTCTGGTAATAACAGCTTGACGAGAAACAATAAAAAACTTTACTACTGAAATGATTATGGAGACACCCTACACAAAAAATTATCATTGAAAAAGTAAATCGTTACATCACAACATTGTACAATGTTTATGTTGTTGAGAAGTCTTGGCACGTACCCAATATGACGTCATGAATAATGGAGGTCAAAGGTTAAAAATGAGATCGTCAGGATCCAACCGAAAACAGACTGTCGGTGTCCCATGGTCATGTCATGTTCAATGTTTCTTCAATCTTGTTATCATTTTAAAAACGTTTATAAACACTTAAACATGAATTACTGCATCGACTCTAACAGTTTATTATGCAAGATTCTCCAGAATCTGACAGAAACATGAACGTGAAGATCAGTCAGACTCAGAGTGAGATGGTGTTTTTGTCTTGCATGTGGAACAATTTGTCCCATTTTCTAATTAGCATACGCCGCCATATTGGATTAACGTCAACGTTATAGAGACTATAGGCCCAATAGACAAAAATCTTTAGCTTGCTCTCTTCGATCCAATAAGCATCCATTGGATATTTTCCGACAGGTAAAATTTGCCTTGACACCGGTTAGATTAGGTTTATGTACTTCTAGTATATTTGTCTGGATTTCGCGGTTCCCACTAAACTTACATTTACGAAGCGTAAACTCGATTTCATCCAACAGTATTTTCTTTTAAAATATGAAAAAAGTCGAAATAACCGAGTTTATGAAATTGTTTACTTCAACCAACTTACGACTTACAATAATTTCCGAAAGGAGAAACGGAATCACAAGAGATGTTGTTCCGGATACAGTCAATCGAGTTCTTAGAATTACACTAAAAAGTTCCCCGAGTTTTTTAAAATTGATCTATTTGACAAATCTGACGTTTTTTAATGAGGCACATTAGGGGATATTAAAAGTAAACGTCCAAGACGTCAATTCCTGCAACAGAACCCAGATTTAATTACTTCCATTCTGGGAGGACATATTTGATGTTACGTCGGTTTCTCTTGACACCGGTGCAACAGAACTTAAGTTGAGGTGCCATATGGGGAAATAACAATTACAAATCGATTGTTTTGATATTCATATTTTCCCGGTCATTGAACTTGGGATCACGTGATGTAACGTCATGAATATTCATGAGCACAAAGGGAACTAATTTATTGGTATGTGTAAACCTATCGTGATAATGCTAAAACGGTGTAAAGACATGAAAGGTTTATTACACTGGATAGGGAAACACCCTACGTCTCACTTACCTGAGACAAATTCTTACTATATATCTACAAAAGTGCTTCCATACCATGAAAATAAAACGTGTACAGATCGATCCAGTTTAAGTTATTTTATTTATGGCGGGAATGTGACGTCATCATTTCATCATAGTGTCACAGGGCAAACTGTTCAAAGCATCTCTCTCTCTCTCTCTCTCTCTCTCTCTCTCTCTCTCTCTCTCTCTCTCCTTTTTGCAGACCTTTTATCTGTCATTTGAAATATCATCAACACACAGGGTAGATTAATTAAATTGCATAACAAAAATTGAGAATTTTATAAATAATTAGGACATACTCAGCTCAAGGCTGCTAATAATATTTTGTCTGATTATAAACTGATAACAAACTCAGTTCTACATAGATCTTTACCATCAAAAAGGCAAAAAACCTAAAAAATTCAAAACCATTGACTACGGGCGACTCATTAAAAATTGTTTATTTTCCGGACTTGGTTGAGTTACATTGGGTTTCCCCCTGTTATCTATTTAAGCAATTATATTGACCACTATGTTAGCTTAGTTGGTAGAGTGCTCGCTTTACAAGTATGTGGTAGGTTGTAGGTTCGAACCTCACATGGAGTCTGACCAAGACTTGAAAATAGGTAGTGACTGTTCTTTCGCCAAGCACTCGGTATTCAGAAATTAATGCCACGGTGTTCTTTGGAAGAGACCGTGATTTAAAGTTAAACTTAATGTACCGCAACAGTATATAATACTGGAAATATTGGTCATTATAAGAGCTTTTACCAGTCAAAGACACGCCAGGCGTGGCACGCTAACTGAGCCCTCCCTGCACTGCAAAGTTAAACATTTATGTATACATATTGGTTGACGCGTCGATATTCTGTGTAAAATAGTCTCGGAGTTAGACGTAAAGCTCCATTCAAGCAATCTTTAATTTTGTTTGATGTTTTTTAAGAACTATTCCCTAAAGTTCCAGCTAAACATCTCGTGTAGTCAAATGTAGATTCAGATTTCAAAAACGGTGCCGTGCATTTGAAGTGTATATAGTATTTCATTTTCCAAAGGGACCATTTTTCAGTGGTACAGTTTTGCCACTCAAATTTTGCCACTTCACCAACTTTAAAGTTTAAACAGCCTTGGGTCCTGTGCCAACACTGTTAGAAAGTGTTACTTGGCATGATGTACCGATGATAGCTGCCTCACATTATTCTGTATAACACCACTGCTTCCCAACACTGCCTTGTGGATCACTGACTGGATCTCTGGTATGGCTCCCCAACACTAGAATGTGGGAAACCCCTGGCAATTTTAACTGGATTTGAAGTGGCTTCTTGGGTCACCACTACTTCTCTGTATGACACTGTTGAAAATTACTACATGGATCTATTGTGGCTCTCAAGCACTGCCCTGTAGGACACTTTTGACTGTTACTGTATCTGACCTGGCTCTATGACACTGTCCTTTATGATGACACTAACAATATCGTTACTATGTCTTGAGTGGTTCCCAAACACTGTCCTCTGGGACACTGCCAATTAATGTCACTGGCTCTGAATTAAGTGGCTCCAAACACTGCTATGAGGGGCATAGCTAACAAAGGTTACTGGATCCTAAAATGGCTGCCTGGTGATACTGGATAGGCTTACAGTTTTTTGTATGCCTTTTTCAGCTAATACAGAATTCATTATTACAATAAATACACTATTAACAGGTTTTTACTTGTTTAAATTGAATTTAACTGTCAGTCAGTAAGTTGAATCATGTCTACTCCCGTGACGTTGAAAACGAGAGGACTACTTGGTTATCAAGTTTAAATCAATCCAATAGATTCTAGTATGAGAAAGTGCCTTCTGAAAAAGTTTGGCGAAATAATCAAAACCTTAACATCCAAAGACTGTTGAATTTTTTACGATTAGACTTACTGTAGTCATTTATTAGTCAATGACATCTTTACGAATATAAGTTAAATATATTTATGAGTACTGTACTTCGAATTAGATTTTTTAAAATTTATAAACAACTGGCCTAAAATTAAATTTCATTTGAAATATCAAAACTAATAAAAGCATTTTATGCATTATATCATTTCGCTACGCTCTCAGCATAGGCCGTGCCTATTATCATAATTGTAATGCGTAGTTGTGTCATATATGTTTAAGTGTAAAATACAGGTTCAGTCGTAGGCATGATCGCTGGTTTCGATATCGATAGCTTCCCTTATATCGAAATCTTGTGTAAACTGGGAGCAGTCAGTGCTAATTCGTTTTATTTTCATAAAATGCTTGTTTTATAGCATACATCCTGATCATGGATTATGCAATATGCGTGTGTTTCACTGAAATTAATATCCTCACATAAACACCACAATACACTATGATAGATTCTCAAGCACGTGTAAATATAAGTTGCATTGTCCATACTCCATGTCCATGCAGGAGAGTACTGAAATACTAGTAGACATTCGACGTTGGCCAATCCTATTCAAGAATAGTTTTTTTTCTCCTGAATGAAATAATGTAAAGAAATACAATAAATGTTATTTTCCCTTTTGTCATTTACACGCTATTCATATCTATATTTCAGAAATATTAACATATATGTATAATGTGTGGAGGGTTTCGTAGATTTTTACGGGGTCACGTTTCTCTAATTTCAAAAAAGTCAATGAGTTGTTGGAAGAAACTTTTATGTGACAATTTGATATTTAAACACTTGTTATCATAATTAACCAATGAATCAATATATTGAAATGTCCACATAATAAACTGTGACTACTAGGTAATAACTTGGTTATAAGGTGACAATAAATGTCGAATTTGACAAGTTAAAGACCTGACGACGACCCGAGACTGGTCATTCATGATTATTTACGTACGCAGTATTACTACGTATGGTTAATATCTGACCAATAACTGTTCAATCGAAAATTAGGTAATTATCCGAATTTTGCTATATAAACAAACGGTCAGCAATGAATACCAAACATTTCTAAAAAACCTTCTACAACGTTTTCAAAGGAATCAAGAAAATAACATCTTACTGGAAGTACTGCGTTTAACGGAGTGAAAAACTACAAAGATGAAATTCGTCTCATTGCTGGCTATTTTTGTTCTCGTTGTTGTAAGCAGTATTGAAGGTAGGTTTTTATTGATGATAATAAATTTAATAATAATAATTATTATTATAATAATAATAAATGTGTCATGCCTAAGAAAATCACATCTTGCAATTGTAAGTTAAAGTTGCTCGGTCGGCAGTTTAATTGGATTGTTTCCCTTTCCGTATGGTTGTGGATGTGAATTGATATCAAAAGCACACATACTAATTCATGTCCGAATTACAATCCAGAAGGAAAGATAAAAATTGAAACTGACAGGTTAGGTTAAACACATGAACACCCACCAGGGAAGTGAGACCAGGTGTTCTGGAAAAGTAAGCACCTCCCGTCTAGCTAGCTACAACCGCCACGTGTGTAATCAAAATTTAGGGAAAGGAATTTGGAACTATGGGAAATCGAATATATCCATGACAATCCTGGAGCCTATTATGCATACGGTCGATATATTTCGAAGTTTCATAGTATGTTTATGTTGTATTTACTTTGCAGGTATGTCTCGATTTATCGCCAAACCTCTTTGTAACCATTTGCTAGATATCAAATTTTTGTATTTGTCTTTGTAGCTCGTTCCTATGCAAGACGGAGACCAATAATAAAACCAATTGTAAAATCACAGATATGTCCAGAACCCGGATGTCCATTGATCTTTATTGAACCTGGGTGTAGAAGAGAAACCTACTATTATCATAACGGAGTACAGTGTAGAGGTTGTCCAGAAAACATCTGTAACCAATGGCAGGGGGGTCTTGGGCAGTGGCAGGGTGGTCTTGGACAGTGGGAAGATGGTATAGATGGTGGTTTTAACCGATGGGGTGGTTTGAGAAACAACTGGCAAGGCAGACGAAACTGGCAAAACAGACAATTCTGGTAGAGGTAAATATTGTTTTTTATTTATCATTTGACAATTACAATCTGAAATTAACGCTAAATCTACCATATATTAAATTGAACAAAAGAATGGTGAATACGTAAAAACTCGGTAGCAGGTATTTAAGAATAAATAGTTTAATGAAAGTTTCTCTAAATTGTTCCATTGGCCCATATGCATTTTGCGTTTCTACATATTCTTTTTATCTAATTACTTCTTAGTTTATTGATGACACCGGAAGTGAAACATCAAAATGTTCATACGCAAATATCCCTAACTTACAACAATATCGGGTTTTTGAAGAAGCGATTATTTTCATAAATGACTGTTCCTGGTGTTCTAAGTTGTTTGTGTCTACTATATGTACAGTGTATTAAGCACAATGTTTTGATTTGTAGATAACAATTTTCTTTATTTGTTAAAATTTGGAATTGCATCGTACATAATGTTTTTCTTAATACAAATTTTTATCATTTTATTTTTCATTTTAGATATGGATCAGAAACTACAAGAATTATATCATCGGTGCAATTGTCCACACTGGAAATCCGTCATCCATTAATCATTCATTATACATCTTTTTTGTATTTTTGTCATATTTTAAGTTGATAATAAAATAAAAGTATACAATCAAATTGTTTTCAATATTTTTTCGGAATATAAATTTTTAAAGTTCCATGTTCCTGTCACACAATTTAATTTGGATTACAAACGTACAAGGGGTAGCTAGATAAAAGAAGGTTCTTACTCTTCCGGAGCACCCGGACATGGATTAGTATGTTTGTTTTTGATAGTCGAAAAACATGTTCTTGGTAGTAGGCAAAACAATCAATAGCACAACCTAAGAAACTGAATCCATCAAGAAAACAAAATAAACCCATATAGTGACAGGGTTAGAGAACCTTCTATCTTGAACGAGCAATGGATAGTATAAAACTTTATAGCTGAAATCATGTACTAACAATACAAACTAGAACACAAACTTACAAACTTAAAACATCCAGAAAACAAGATCAATCCTATTGTAACTACATGTTCTGGTTATCCCATTGTGGACGACCACAGGATAAAATGACTCGAATGCTTCTTGACCTTTTTTTAAAAAAAAACTTTTGTTAGCCCTTCACACAAATACTTTCAACATATTGTATTCGTACACAACAGCCAACAGAATGGCATTGAATATCCAAACCGCTTTAAATACATTTACATGACTGTAAACAAAAACCCGTTAAATCTGACAAGTTAAATTGAACACGCAAACTTCCACCACGGGAAACTCCGGAAGGGCGAGCATCTCCCGCCTAGTTAGTGACACCTGCTACCATTGCAACCAAAATTTAGATTGAATGCAATATGCTAACCCAGCATAGATTTCCAGAATATTTTTGGAAACCAGAAACACAGAAACCACACCGAAATATTGTGATGACGGCCATAAATCTTTTTGAGGGATAAGGCATGTATAGCCCCTTGTCAGCAATATTAGTTAGCCCCTTGTCAGCAATATTAGTTAGCCCCTTGTCAGCAATATTAGTTAGCCCCTTGTCAGCAATATTAGTTAGCCCCTTGTCAGCAATATTAGTTAGCAGCTTGCGTCTTTGCTCAGTGTTCCCGAACAAACTACCATCCCGTACTAACTTTGAAACAAATACAGCATAAGCAGGAGAAGCAGGTATATTTCAGCATACAAAGGAAATAATTACAGTGGTCACGTTTGTTATACACTTTTAAATGTAGCCTTAGCAGAGTTGTTCTTTCATTTCAAGCCCATTATTCTCTCATTTAATTATCTACATGTGGAGTGAAATGATTTGGCGATAGTCTTCTTTTTTATATAGAATCTAGAAGGTTCTGCATAATTCTTGCTTCGTATAAATAAAGTAACAAATAAGCAAGCAACACAGAAAATTCATATTAAATTTTCTTACAAACAAAATTAGTGTTATTGGAATTACATATTATACCTGTTTTAATCGCCGTTTTGTGATACAATTCTTCGTCTGTAGTGTTTGGACCAAAATTGTGAAACCAAAGTTCTTCAAGTTGTTGAAAATTTAGAGAATTAGTAAATTTATTACCTTGGACAACAACATATATATTTATATGTACCTAGATAAACGGGGAGGGGATCCCAGAGCACCTGACCTCACGACTTTAACCTAATATGTCAATTTTAATTACAAATTTTCTCAATCTATTTTACGGTATCTGCATACATGTTATTATGTATATGTTAACCATTTTTACATTCTAATTGTAATAAGAAAGTGTTTATTTCTCAAATACATGTGTATTGAAGTTCATCATTTTGGCGACAATGTCTTCAATCTTTTGACAAACTATTTATCACCAGAGATGAGTATTAAACACAATGCCGACAGATTATAGTTCATTCTGATTATTATACCCCCGCAAACTAGTTTGAGTGGGGTATGTCTGACTGACTTCTGTCCGTCCGTCAGTCCGTCTTTCCGTATAAAATTATGTCCGGACCATATTTCATAGTTGCTTTGGACGATTGTCATAAAACTTTACATGAATAATTGTGTCAAACTACGACCTCCCACTTACGGAGCGAGCACTCTGCCAATCGAGCTACCGCAGTGGTCTTCCGAGTGATAGAAAGCATCTGTCCACTATCTTTCTAGAGAACGAGTGCCTATATGAGCTGTCCTTCGGCACAAACTTGTCAGCTTAATTTTCAAATTTTTGATATGTCAGTAATGTAGATCGTTTATATAAGAAGAGTATCATAATAGAAACAAACATCCGAATCACAATACAAAGCAAAATAAAAACGTTGGAACTGACAAGTCAGGTTAGACACGTGAACCTCCACCATGGAAGTGAGGTCGGGCGCTCCGGAAGGATGTGTAATCAAATTGTGTGATTTATATACTTTAAATTATTATGGATTCGTGTTTAAAAAGATTAAGGTCATTAATTGTATGTTCTAATTTTATGTAACCTTGTCAACTAAAAGCTAATTTATCGTTATACGAAGGAATAAAACTACTGATAATTTTAAAAGTACTATCAACAAATGAAACTATAAAAATCCTTTAAAATTCAAGTCATTAAATTATTAATTTTTTCAATTTTATTTATTTTTTGTATTATTTATTTACATGTATTTATTTATTTATTTATTTATTTATATGTCAGAAGTGTCTCAAATGTATCGACTTACTATAAATATGATGAGTTTAAATCTTGTTACAGAAGTTTTTGGACGATTATTTGTGTTCATTTAGAATGTTGAACGGCATTTATAATTACGTTTTACTCTTATTTTTAAAACGAAATCTTCCTATGCTTGGTCTTAAAATATTGGCATATGTAAAATATGAAACCGACACCCAATTCTTACTTATCAATTCTTGAACATTAATTGGTCTCTGAAACCTTAAATTGCAATTTTTATATTTAATTTCAATGTACATTTGTGTCATTTATCTTTATGTATGTAATAATGGCTCAGTCGTAAGCATAATTGCTGGTTTTTATATCGATATTCTACCTTATATCGAAATCGTGTGTAAACCGGGAGCCATCAACGCTGCTCCGTTTGATTTTATTAAAACACTTGATTAATACGAAATACATCCTGATCGTAGATTATGCAATATGCGTGTGTTTCACTGTCATTAATTACCTCACATAAACAACACAAAACACTCTGACAAATTCTCAAATACATGTAAGTTACATTGTCCATATTCCGACGCACATAAAAGAGGGTACTGAAATAGACCATCGGCGTTGTCCAATCTTTTATTCAGGAATAGTGGAATATTGTAAAGAAATATAATAAATGTATTTCCTTTTTGTCATTTACACGCTCTTCACTTGTGTATTTCCGAAATATTGACATACATGTATAATGTGTGGAGGGATTCGTAAATTTTTACGAGGCCACATATCTTCTAATTTAAAAAATACCAATGAGTTGGCAAATTCGTTGTTAGAAGGAACTTTTATGTGATAAATTGATATTTTAACACTTGTTATCATAATTAACCAACGGTTCAATATATTTAACTAACCATGTAATAAACTGTGACCACTAGGTAATAACTTGATTATAAGGTGACAATAAATGTCAAGGTTGACAAGTTAAAGACCTTAGATGACCTAGTACTGGTCATTCATGATTATTTACGTACGCAGTATTACTACGTAAGGTGAATATCTGACCAATAGCTGTTCAATCAAAAATTAGGAAATGATTCGAATTTTTCTATATAAACAAACAATCAGCAATGAACACCAAACACTTCTACAACTTTTACAACGAAGTCACAGAGATTACATCTTTCTGGAAGTACCAAGTATTAAGGACTAAAAAACTACAAAGATGAAATTCGTCTCATTGCTGGCTATTTTTGTTCTCGTTGTTGTAAGCAGTATTGAAGGTAAGTTTTTATTGATTAGTATCAATTGAATAATAATAATAATAATATTTGCAAAATGTATCCTTGATTAAGAACATTTTATATTGCAATTGCCAGTTAAATGAGGTTGAATGTTAGAATTGCCTGTAGAGTAAATGCGTTTCATTTGCGTATAATTAACACTACCGCAAAAGAAAATTGAAAAAATATTGTGCATACAGTCTAGAAGCATGGGTTTATAAGAACAATCTTCGAAAACAAACAATAATATGTATAACCGGAATTTACGAGAGCTATCAAAACACATAAATAAAACATACAAATAAGAAGACAAAAAACATCGACATTGAGTTGACATCATATTAGACTGGTCTCGTCTCATTTATGTAAGTGATGTCATAAAGGGTCAATCAGACATAGGATCACTTAGCGACCAATTTTTTTTCAAGTTCTGCTTTATATTTGGAATAAAAAAATATTGCAAGGATAACTATTAGAATAAAATTATCGAGGAATGTTTAGTTGAGCTTCCACTTTAGAATTGAACATAAATTCTTGTTTTGGTTTCAAATATGAATATTTTGTATTTGTTTTGTTTTTGTAGCTCGTTCTTATGCAAGACGACGACCAATAATTAAACCAATTGTAAAATCACAGATATGTCCAGAACCCGGATGTCCATTCATCTTTATTGAACCTGGGTGTAGGAGAGAAACCTACTATTATCATAACGGAGTACAGTGTAGAGGTTGTCCAGAAAACATCTGTAATCAGTGGCAGGGAGGTCTTGGACAGTGGCAGAATGGTTTTGGAGAGTGGGATGATGGTATAAATGGCGGATTTAACCGATGGGGTGGTTTGAGAAACAACTGGCAAGGTCGAGGAAACTGGCAAAACAGACAATTCTGGTAGAGGTAAATATTATTTAATAATTTTTTATCATATTTATCGAAATACAGACTGAAATTAGCGTTTGCATGACCATATTTTAAACGAATGACAACAATATGGTGCAATGATGATTAAACTGCGTAGTTGTATTTTTTGGTATAATGATTGTGTTCCGACAAATTGATTTGGCAATATGCATTGAACGTCTCTGCCCAAGTTGTTTCCATTGTCTCTATATCATTTATTTTTCAAAGTAAAATGTGACTTACTCATAGCAATATCGGGTTTTTAAACAAGTCAATCAATTACTGTTTATTCTAAATACATGTAGTTTATTTTTAAAATGTGGTAACAATATTTCCTATTTGTACTAACGTCGACTCACATTGTACATATTATTTTTTCTTAAAGCAAAATCTTTTTATTTATTTCAGGTATGGAATACACGCTATACAAGAATAATCATATCAACAATATCTCATCGGTGCAATTTTCTACATTGGAAATCCATCATTGCTATATCATACATTATCAATCGTTTTTGTATTATTTACATATTTTATGTTGGTAATAAAATATTTAAATACAGTTAAAATTGTTTTTATATTTCTTTATTTCTTATTTTTACTGTTGTTGGATATAGAACTGACCTTATTCAGGATCCAATTGCCCCATACACCTTTAAACAACAACTGCAAAGCAAAACCAAACATACCAATCCATGTCCAAATTATAATCCCAAGGTAAAGCAAACATTAAATCGTGCTAATTTAGTTTAACACGTGAAATCGAACCAAGTGCGGCCGGGTAATCAGGAAAGTCAAGTTTATTCTTCTATCACATAAGTTATCAGCTTAAATTGTACAGCTTTTGTAACACGTTTATACGCTTAACACGTAACACGTTTAACGTCGTGATGACAGAGCGAAGGCCCAACCTTTGTTTATGTTCTTTTGTTACTTGTCTTAACTGCTGCTTATCCTAGTATTGCATTATGCACATAGTCCCCAATAACTGGTTTGGACATGGATTGTTATTTTTGTTTTTGATTATGTTAGGAGCAAACTAACGAATTACACCTCGTCTCATCGTCTAGGTTCGAATCTTAGTTGGGAAGATTCTAGTTTAAGTAAATGTGTCAATTCGTTTGCCGCACATCGGTGGGTTTTTTTCGCACACTTCTTTTCTCCTAAAATCTAAAACAAATGATTTGAAATGCGTTGTTCTTTCCCAATGATCTCGTAATGTCACTTGATTTTCGTTTATGCATTCACTATACACGTATGAAGTCATTTATTGGCTGTTCCATCAAATGGACATTTATATGGTAATCAGAAGTGTTTGAATTTTTTCAGGACTAAAAAGTCGAAAAAAGCATAAAAACTTTTTATGATGCACTTTATACATTTTGTTGCATGACATTGTAATTCTAAAAACTGAAAAAGCTATTTCCACACAGTTTAAATGGTTAATTTAGGACAATTAGGCACCACATGTACGCCATTGATATCTCAAAATTCGTTAACCTGATTTATCAGTATAATCTTCCGTATAGAACTATTATTTTTGAGATAACTATATTAACAAATATTGAATTTTAAAAAAGTACAGTTACAAATTAAATTGGTTTTCACTACATAGTTAAGAAGAAAAAATGTTAGATGATTTGTTCTACTTTGTACTGTTTTGTTTTACTTCATAAATAAAACTTATGTCATTTTAGAATAAGGTCGCAATAAAGATGTTTGTCTATAAATTGAAACGAAAATACCAGTCCATGCTCACATCACAAAGCCAACTTCTCGCATAACCAACCGTGTACAGCAGATACATCAATACAAGGTACCGGTAGAGGTACAATTGTCAAAGCGATTGCGGCATTAGTATGTTAGGTACCCAATAGTTACACCGCTTGGCTTAATTTTGTTTATTTTAATTTAAACTAGAACTGTCTACCATCCGCCCCAGCATTCAATGTTTCCCCGAGACATTGACCTTTTCCATGTGACATTGGTTCAAGGTCAAAACACACTTTTGGACCATAAAGATTATAAATGTGACGTTTTATGACAGACTTCTCAAGCAGCTTTGCGACATGGCCCAGACACGATTTTACATGAACGGACAGACGGAGACAAACAGATAGATGGACAGAAAGACATGGTAGTTCCATATACCCCCTCAAACTATTTTTGTTTCCAGGGGGTATAAAATATGCAATAAGTATTTGCATACAAGTGCTTCAAATGAAGCTACAAAATACTAGTTTAGTATACTAAATTATTTCAACATTTTCGAAAGTGTCATAAGGTATTATATATACTCCAGTCCTCGTCCAATGTTTACAATTTTATATAAAAAGTGGTTACAAAATATGCCCCTTCGTCTGTTTCTATCCTTTGTTTGTACTGTGTCTTTTTTATTGTATATACATATTATGTTTCAGTTATGGAAAGTTTCATGATGGGTATGATCACTGACTGTGGGCGTTAACATAAATGAGCAGGTGCAACTTCTCTTAAATTATTTCAACCTTAAACTCAAATAAAGTTCTCCCATAGTTGATGTACAGTCGACTTTCGTTATCTCGAATTTGTTGGGTCCGTGGAAAGTAGTTCGACATATCCGAAGTTCGACTTAAAAATCGGCAAGTCCCTGACATGGGATGTAACTCTGTTGTACTTCTCATAACTGTTGACTTCCGGTCCATAATCGGCAATTTTTCATCATTATTTATTTCAATATTTATAACTTATGTTTATACTATTAAACAATGTAATGACAAAAATAAATAATTTCAATATTTATAACTTATGTTTTACTATTAAACAGTGTAATGACAAAAATAAATAATGATGAAATAATTCTCGACTGAAAAACCTGAAGACGGCAACTCGGCATGGAAGACTAAACAGAAACTTCACCGTAACTTACTAGGTTCCATTGAAGTTTCCGATATAACTGACAGTCATAATCATTTTAAATAAAAAGGAATAACAAACAAAATAAATTTTATACATACATATGGCACGCCAATTGATGCAAAAATCAGCAAACCCTAGGATAGCTCAGCTATCTATAGGATAGCTGGCTGATATCCTATAGATACCAGACCGTAACTCTCGATACCTGCAGGTATTGTGGGTTATAAATCAGCTATCTATGGGATAGCTGTCTGCTATCCTATAGATAGCTAGCAGCTATCCTATAGATACCTGCTGTAAACCCATAGATACCTGAATTAAAACCCCCAATACCTCCTGATATTCTGAGATAGGAAATATTATTTCATTGAAAGCTGAGGTTTGTATGAATTAAAAACTTCAAACCCCATTTTGCACC
Organism: Anadara kagoshimensis; assembly: GCA_021292105.1. Classification (NCBI taxonomy): domain Eukaryota; kingdom Metazoa; phylum Mollusca; class Bivalvia; order Arcoida; family Arcidae; genus Anadara; species Anadara kagoshimensis. The sequence continues at coordinate 15,450,151 of CM037864.1, forward strand.
AGCTATCGAGAGTTGTAACTGTCTGTTATCCCATAGATAACCGATAGCCAATCAGAATCGTCCTTGTATCGTGATGCGTTTGTCAACACGGAAGCAGACGTATCAGAAATCAAACAAGTTACACTGTGGAATTTGGATATTTGAAGAAAGTACAACTAATGTCGCGTATCAGGAACATTATTATGGGTTTATAAAATAATTTATTCACCACTGGCATGAAGGTTTGAACCACTGGACAGCCTAGTAGCACGATTCAGGCAAATTATTTTCGATGTTTTCGAGTCGTGGAAGCATGAGTGTGACTGTGTGTTGGTTGACATCGCCTCTTCTGATCTTGGCGAATTTGCAAAGAATATTCAATTGGAATTTAATAAAATTTGGTAATTTTAACTATTTTCAACTGAGTTTACATGTTCAAAACCCAATACTGAAGTTCGATTGCGATTGTTTACTTTGGACCTCGATGTCTGCCCCAACCCCTCCCCCCCCCCCCCCACTTAGGGCATCGGGCACAGGCACTAGTATTTATCGATAATATCACGCATCACACATGCCTGCTCTAAGATATTTGATATGGTAAGACTTCATTTTATACCCTCCACTGATTAAACCCTGTAAAAATTTTGAAAATTCATTTTTAGCCGATGTTCACAGAAGTGTTCAAAATGGCTTGATTCTGTCATTTTTAGGCTTATTTAAATATTAGTGGAGGGTACAAATAGCAGTTCCTCTTACCCAAGACAAATCGTACCCAACCCAAGACAACTCGTACCCAAAAAAACAATTTAAGAAAATTCAGTTCAAAACTTACTTAGTACTGTAGTATTCGATCTATGAGTATTAATTTTGCCATTTAAGAGTTGAGTTGAGTAATAGTGTTTTACGTCCCAGTCATGAATATTTCATTTATATTGAGACGTCGCCAGCTATAGGCGAAAGTGCAGAAATTTTGTCTTTGCGTTGTGCTTATGGCATTATACAGCAGGGTTCTTTATTGTGCCAAGTCCACCATGACATGAAACCTCATTTATTTTAAGTTTCCATCACAAAGAACCATGACTTTCATTTCGTAATGCCGAGTGTTTGGCGAAAGAAGAGTCACTACCCACTTTTAAGTCTTGGGTAAGACCCCGCTGGGGTTCGAACCCACGACCTCCCACTTACGGAGCAAGCACTCTACCAACTGAGCTACTGCAGTGGTCAAGACACACAAATATCAAAGTTTACAGTTGTCCTACAGGAATTCAGTTGACAAACGTGTGAGAAATATTAGCAGCAAGTATTTTTGATTGATGAAAGAAATGGTATTGGTACAAGTTGTCTTGGTATGGATACAAGTTGTCTTGATACCACTGGTCCCAATCCTCAAACATTTTTGGTCTCGGTTTTTACACCGATTTGGAGTTACCAAAATCGTCCCACTAATAAAACCAACTCATTCGACTTTTAAATACAAACATGTCCCACTTTGCCTCCAACACTTCCCACTTTGCTAAAGCAGTATTTCGAGTACAACATGACTCGGGACAGACCTTAGCATGAGAAGCAGTATTCCGAGTTCAACATGACTCCGGACAGACCTTAGCATAAGAAGCAGTATTCCGAGTTCAACATGACTCCAGACAGATCTTAGCATGAGAAAGTTTGTCAAGTTCCCTTGCAGAAAGTAGATGGTTTTCTCCAGGGACTCCAGTTTCCTATGCCATGCCCCAACTGGCTACATTGATATAAGTAATAGAATCTTTACTGGGGTGTAAAACTCCATCACTTATCTTATCTTACTCTAAGTAGTAAGGACAGGAAATGAAAACCATCTCAGAAAATTTCCAAGTGCAGAGTCATGGCCGTAACTACCATTGAGGCAAGTGAGGCAGTTGCCTCACCTAGAATTCTGCCGATTTTTTTTAACCGATTTAAGATTTTATGGGAAACAGACAATAACAATAACAAAAACTTGAGATGTTTTTTCACATTATGAATAGCCAATTTATGGCGTTTTATTATCGCCACAAAATGGTTTTCACGTAATTAATTTATGGCATGCTACGCAGTTCCGAATGTTCTGTTGGTTACATTTGATCCTTTTCGACTTTTATACACGAAGAATTGAAGAATTTCACCACAAATGACTAGATGAACATATCCAATACATCCGGAGATGCTAGCTTAAACTTTGGCATTACACTTGAAGCTTTATCAACTTGATCTTTTTTTCAGATTTTTTTATACCGGGCTTCTATGACTTTGGGACTATCAAATATTTTATTTTCAGTTACAACCCCATTTTGATATAAAAAAACATGAATTAAGTAAACATCTTTTAGCCTTTGAAATGCCAGGAAAATGCACGAATTTGGCTTAAAGTTTTAAAAATTTTCCGGGGGGCGAGGGCATGTCCCCGGACCCCCCTAAAGAAACGCGCCTACGGGTATAAGCGCCTTTGGCGCATCAAATTTCTGCCTCACATACAACCAAGCCCTAGTTACGACCATGAGAGTGAGTAGTGATGTGCCAATGATGGATTTAATCGATCATTGATTGAATTTGCCTAGATTTTAAGTGCTTGATTAAATTATTGAATAATTGATGATCGGTTCCCTTTTTAATGGGAAGAATCTATAGACAGAAAACAAGAAATAACACGGGGATATTGCTGCTGCTCTTCCTAGTGGAAGGTTATACAGTGGTTGGTCTCCTGGATCTAAGACTAGATGCAGGGTATGGTTATGTTTTCATTTTTTTTCAAGTTATGTACACATGGCACAAACTTCAAGTTAGATTAATTAAGCTGAAAATGCAAGTTCAAAACAAAACTAAATTTCACAACTGAAAGTCCATAATAATGAACAAATGTTCATTTCTAATGTATTTGTTACAAAAACAATTATTTCTTATTAGTAGTTCTGATCATCTATTATGAAAATCAAACTGATTCCCATCAATTGCTATGAATGGGGTTCAAACCCAAAACCTTTTGACTCCGAAAGCCAGTGATAGTACCACTCTTCCATGTCTGCCCACCTTGTGTAATAAATATTACATGCTTGATCACTCCAGTGACTTCATATAGATTTAGAGTATTACGCCTCACTCTGTAGACACTGAATTGCATTTTACTTTTGCCAGGGTTTCTATTCCACTAGTATCTCCAGTTTTCTTGTTCTTTGAGTGGAAACGAAGAGTGTTTAACATTTACTAGATGTACATATTACATATCACAAATACAGTGACAAGGAAATCCTAGTGTTGTAGCCATCAGCATCAGCTAGATCTGGATTTTGCTTCCAAGGATAAAATGAAATGATAATTTTCTTTAAACTTCTGAATACATACTATGATACTTTATTCCCAACATGAAACTAAATATTTATCTCAAAAAATCATGTCATTGGCATCCTATGTTTTACTACATATACTGCGATTCACTTTTGGATTAAGGTTGTTGCCTACTTCCAACAAATCTAAAAAAGTAGGATACAACTTTCTTCACCTTGCTGGCTTTATTAAAACCAATGATATGTGACATTACATCATACGGTAGCTCAATTGGTAGAATGCTCGCTTTATATGTGGGAGGTTGTTGGTAAAAACTCTGTCCGAATCTTACCAAGACTTAAAAGTAGGTAGTGGCTGTTCTTTCACAAAGCACTCTGCATTGAGAAATGAAAGCTCCTCCGGAAGAGACCTTAGAAACTGATGCCTCATGGCATGTTAAAGAACCTTCCCTCAACATTGCCCTAATGCTTTACAAACATCAAAATTATCTGTCATTTAACCTAGCTGGTAATGTCTCAATATAAGTGAATATTCTTGGGACATAAAACCCTATTCAATCAATCGACTACTGATATGTAACCTTGTCCTTTGACCTACAACCTAAATGTGGTACCTGATAATTGTCTCATGTTGGTATAGAGTTGTTTCATGTTGGTATAGATTTGTTTCATGTTGGTATAGATTTGTTTCATGTTGGTATAGATTTGTTCCATGTTTGAACAAAATCCATGCATAGATTTGATAGTTATGCATTGAATACAATTTTACAGATGGACATAGTGATTACTAATATAGCAACCTCAAACTATGTAGGGGTGGAGAAGGGTGTAACAATTTGTCTTGCAATATCTAAAGTTACAGTTGGAACATATTTAGATTAAAAATTTTAACACGTTGGATAATTTTGGGCCTAAATGTGATTTGCTTTAGCATGTTGTATCAAATATTGCAAAAATCTGTGCAAATGAATACTGTTCCATACATGACCTAAATGTACGGTGCCACATAATGAAACAAATGTATCTGCCTTGAGGTATAATGTCAAATACTGCAGTAACAGTGGTGACATAGTGTGTGTCTGTCATCTACCTTTAGGTATAGTGCCACATACTACACAACTGGTGACATGGTGTGTATATGTCATCTGCATTCAGTTACAGTGCCATATACTACAGTACAGTGGAGACATATTGTGTATCTGTCATCTACCTTCAGGTATGGTGCCACACACTACAGTACAATGGTAACATAGTTTGTATCTGTCATGTACCTTTAGGTATGGTGCCACACACTACAGTACAATGGTAACATAGTCTGTATCTGTCATGTACCTTTAGGTATGGTGCCACACACTACAGTACAAAGATGACAGTGTGTATCTGTCTGTACCTTTAGGTACTGTGCCACACTACAGTACAAAGATGACAAAGTGTATATGTCATGTACCTTTAGGTATGGTGCCACACACTACAGTACAAAAATGACATAGTGTGTATCTGCCATGTACATTTTGGTATGGTGCCACATACTATAGTACACGGGCCACATAGTGTGTATCTGTCATGTACCTTTAGGTGTGGTGCCACACACTACAGTACAATGGTAACATAGTCTGTATCTGTCATGTACCTTTAGGTATGGTGCCACACACTACAGTACAAAGATGACATAGCGTGTATATGTCATGTACCTTTAGGTATGGTGCCACACACTACAGTACAAAGGTGACATAGTCTGTATCTGTCATGTACCTTTAGGTATGGTGCCACACACTACAGTACAAAGCTTAAGATGACATAGCGTGTATATGTCATGTACCTTTAGGTATAATGCTACATACTATAGTACAGTGGCCACATAGTCTGTATCTGTCATGTACCTTTAGGTATGGTGCCACACACTACAGTACAAAGGTACCAAAGTGTGTATCTGTCATGTACCTTTAGATATGGTGCCACATAATAGGGTACAGTGGTGACATAGTGTGTATATGACACCCTCCTTTAGGTTTGGTGCCACATTATTGAGTATAGTGGTGACAAAGTGTGTATCTGTCATCTTCCTTTAGGTAAGGTGTCACATAATAGGGTACAGTGGTGACATAGTGTGTATGTGACATCTTCTTTTAGGTATGGTGCCACATAATGGAGTACAGTGGAGACATAGTGTGTATCTGTCATCTACCTATAGGTATAGTGCCACATACTACACAACAGTGGTGACATGGCGTGTATATGTCATCTGCATTAAGTTACATTGCCACATACTACAGTACAGTGGAGACATAGTTTGTATCTGCCATGTACTTTTAGATATGGTGCCACACACTACAGTACAATGGTAACATAGTCTGTATCTGTCATGTACCTTTAGGTATGGTGCCACACACTACAGTACCAAGGTACCATAGTGTGTATCTGTCATGTACCTTTAGATATTGTGGCACATAATAGGGTACAGTGATGACATAGTGTGTATCTGAGATCTTCCTTTAGGTATGGTGCCACATAATGGGCTACAGTGGTGACATAGTGTGTATCTGACACCCTTCTTTAGGTTTGGTGCCACATTATTGAGTATAGTGGTGACAAAGTGTGTATCTGTCATCTACCTTTAGGTAAGGTGTCACATAATAGGGTACAGTGGTGACATAGTGTGTATGTGACTTCTTCTTTTAGGTATGGTGCCACATAATGGAGTACAGTGGAGACAATGGCTGTACACATTATTGAGTATAGTGGTGACAAAGTGTGTATCTGTCATCTTCCTTTAGGTAAGGTGTCACATAATAGGGTACAGTGGTGACATAGTGTGTATGTGACATCTTCTTTTAGGTATGGTGCCACATAATGGAGTACAGTGGAGACATAGTGTGTATCTGTCATCTACCTATAGGTATAGTGCCACATACTACACAACAGTGGTGACATGGCGTGTATATGTCATCTGCATTAAGTTACATTGCCACATACTACAGTACAGTGGAGACATAGTTTGTATCTGCCATGTACTTTTAGATATGGTGCCACACACTACAGTACAATGGTAACATAGTCTGTATCTGTCATGTACCTTTAGGTATGGTGCCACACACTACAGTACCAAGGTACCATAGTGTGTATCTGTCATGTACCTTTAGATATTGTGGCACATAATAGGGTACAGTGGTGACATAGTGTGTATCTGAGATCTTCCTTTAGGTATGGTGCCACATAATGGGCTACAGTGGTGACATAGTGTGTATCTGACACCCTTCTTTAGGTTTGGTGCCACATTATTGAGTATAGTGGTGACAAAGTGTGTATCTGTCATCTACCTTTAGGTAAGGTGTCACATAATAGGGTACAGTGGTGACATAGTGTGTATCTGTCATCTACCTTTAGGTAAGGTGTCACATAATAGGGTACAGTGGTGACATAGTGTGTATCTGTCATCTACCTTTAGGTATGGTGCCACCTAATAGGGTACAGTGGTGACATAGTGTGTATGTGACATCTTCTTTTAGGTATGGTGCACATAATGGGGTACGGTGGTGACATAGTGTGGACTAAATCTGCATCACTTGCATCTGGTATGATATGTATACAGGCAGAATATCCATGATTTCTGACTTAGTTTTAAGTTATGGCTGATGTACATATATACAAGTAGGCAGAATGTTCATGTTTTTTTATTGTCAGCATCAGAGTTGAATGGCAGTACTATACTTGAGCAGAATATCCTTCCAAACCTCAAGGTGTCTCTACACTGTGGACTTGATCCTTATTTACTAAAATGTAGTGTCTTACCTTGTCATCTGACTTAAATGTTTGGTGTTGTGCCAGTATAATGGTAGTATAGTGGTCTGTGATGTTTATTTGTAACAATGCACGCAAGTAAATTAGCACTTTAAAGGTTCCATAAGTGTGCACTAGTACAAAGCATATCCGAAATACTTGTATAACTTAAATTCTTACATTATAAGCAATAAATATTTTGTACCATCCTGAATTTTACCAATTTTGAGGCATTGTTGCAAATATTACCAGATTTCTGTACCATTTTCATATGAATTCAACTTTCTTCTGAGTATATATCACAAAATACACAATTCCTAAGGAGACTGTATATATAACATAGCACTTGGATAGCTAGGATATTTTTAAGACAATGACACCTGTCAGATTGAGGTCCCTATTTCTTTAATTGAGGGGCTGGCAAAGTATAAATTATTTGGTAATTCATTAATTTAAATAACCCCTTGCCAATGTAAATATATTGTTATGGGAAAAATTCCAATTGGAAGTATTAATGGTTTTTCATAATATGAATTTCTCAGTAATTATGTATACTATATATCTTCATAATAAACCACATTAAGGCATACAGTTATACAATGTTGTATGTCTTCAAATAATAAGAAATCAATCTTTATTGCATTGGTTTTTTGTTGATTAAATTTTTTGCTATTTTATCTGAAGGGTGGCAAGAAAAATCTCTAGTGTTGACAGTATGACTATGGTAGAGTGGAGTAATGGTATTTTACTATGCAATAAACAATTTAAGGTCAAGATGGTTTTCATTTATATAGTTGAATTCAGTTTTGGGATTGTGGAGTAAAGTAATGGTGTTTAATGTCCAAGTAAAATTTCTTTCAATTATATCAAGACGGTCTGTTCTAGGATGGTTGTGTGGCATAATGGTGTTTAATGCCAAAATCAATATTCTTTCACTCATATGGATGCGGTCAGTTTTGAGGTAGTAGAGTGGAGTAATCTTGTTTTACACCTCAGTCAAGATTACCTCATTTATATTGAGGCAATCAGTTTTGGGATGGTTATGTGGAGTAATAACAACTTACACAAAGGTCAAGATTTTATTTATCAATTCTAAGGCGGTGTAGTGGAGTAATATCTATGGTGTTTCGCCCTTCCAAGATTTTGTCACCAATTCATTTGCTGAGGCTGTCATTTCTTAGTGAGGAAAATGGAGTACCCAGAGAAAATTGGGAAAAATTGGCAAGCAAACTGACACACTTTTAACATTAGGAAGGATTTGAACTTGGGCAGTGAGAGTCACTGTGGTTGATAATATGTTTTAGAATTAGTCACCGAGATCCCCCTAAGATAATGCAGGACAAAGAGGTGGCCAGAGAAAACAATTGAATTTGGGTAAGATATAACTGGACTGTAAATAAGTGTAGTGAGTATTCATGTCAACTTTTTTTACATGTATATTGAAACACTCAGTTGTTTTGAATAATTCAAAAAGTAAGATTTTTCAGTTTAGGATTTAAAATTATAAAATTTTGAGATACCAGTGGTGCCAATGAGCGGAGTTTTGACAGATATGTCTTAAGCATTCTCAGCCCAAGATTGGGGATTTTATCCCATAGGCATCATTGGCCAACTTGATTTCCAATTCATCTTTTGTGGTTGACCAGACTCTAAGGGTGGTCAGGTAGCTCAGTCAGTAGAGCATCCCACTAGTATTGGAAAGGTCTGGATGGAACCTGGTGGGTTAAATTCAAAGTAAATAAATTGTAAACAAAAAAAAAAGGGGGGGGGGTGGTGTGGCAGACCAGGCTGGCTCAAAGGGTGACAGTGTAGATTGAGTCAGAAGAGTGCCCTGCTAGTAAATTTGGCCGATGCAATTTAGTTGCACCTTAATCATGTTTGTCGCAAACCAGGCTTGGTAGGTGGTGGGGTAACTCAGTGGGTAGAGTATCATGCTAGTATTGGGAAGGTTCAGGTTTGCGCTGCATTTTTCACTTTCCTGTTTATCCACTGCGGTAGCTCAGTTGGTAGAGTGCTCGCTACGTAAGTGGGAGGTCGTGGGTTCGATCCCCAACAGGCTCTGACCCAAGACTTGAAAGTGGGTAGTGACTGTTCTTTCGCCAAGCACTCGGCATGACGAAATGAAAGTCACGGTTCTTTCGGATGGGAACTTAAAATAAACAAGGTCCTGTGTCGCGGTGAGCTTGGCACGCTAAAGAACCTTGCTGTATAATGCCAACAGTGCAACGCACAGGCAAAATTTCTGCACCTTCGCCTATAGCTGGCGACGTCTCGATACAAGTGAAATATTCTTGACTGGGACGTTAAACACCATTACTCAACTCAACTGAACTTTCCTGTTACATTTGGTGACAATTGTCCAACCAAGGCAAGTGGCAAAGCTGTCACCAACAAGATGGTCCCAGGGTGGAACCTGGTAGTTTAAATTCAAGGGAGTCAAATCGAAATAAAGGAAGGGAGGAATTTAGCGGGCTAGACTTGACATATGGCCAATGAGCGCATGTGTAAACGCAATACATGAACGTCGAGTTGTCATTAATTTGTTCATCAACAAGGCTTCATCTTCTTGACTCGATAAGACTTTGATAGATAGGTCAGTATATGTAAACTGTAATCAAAACTATGTTGATCGATTTCACAAAAAGTATTTTATTAAACAAAAAAGAAAATCACACATAATGTAGATACGTGTACAATATTATATTTCCAAAATTTCAACACCATACATAAAACACAGACTTGTGTGGCGAAGTGAGAAACGCTTCGCATGATTTTCCCCGTGTCGTATCGTTTAGAATGACCGCGTGTAAACGGAGGGGGGGGGGTGTCTAAAAACGTAGTTTTCTTGCTCAAATAGATGTATGTTCTTAAGTTATTTATGAAATGTTAAAATCGGAAAGTTATCAAACTATTTCTCAAGTATTAATTCGTTATTTCTTGCCATTTTCGATCTGTTTTCCATTTTCACGGTTTTGAGCTCGTCGAACGATGCGTTGTACCATATGATAGTCGTCTTAGCTGCTTAGCTGTCCATTCTCTACAGGCACTTAAAATATAAATCTTTCACAGTCAGTATTAACTTCGATTGACTGGTTTTTGCTCTATTAACAGATTAATAACACGATTTGTTCTTCTATGTAAACAGCGACATATGTCTCTGATGTAAACAAAAAAATTTGTAACAAAGGCGCTGATTGGTCAGTTCAGCTATGGCTAGTTAATCAGCTATCTGGGGGTTTCCAGGCCTGCGAACCTATAGATAGCTGAGCTATCCTAGGGTTTGCTGTTGCAAAAATGGGTTTGCAGTTATTAATTCATTAAAACCTCAGCTTTTAATGTAATACTACTTTGTATCTCAAAATACCAGGAGATATAGGGGGTTATTTTTCAGGTATCTATGGGTTCGCACCTGCTATCTATGGGATAGCAGACAGCTATCCCATAGATAGCTGATTTAACTCACAATACCTGCAGGTATCGAGAGTTACGGTCTGGTATCTATAGGATAGCAGCCAGCTATCCTATAGATAGCTGAGCTATCCTAGGGTTAGCTGATTTTTGCATCAATTGGCGTGCCATACATACAATTTAATCGCAAGCTTATCTATCAACAAATGTCATTATCATCTGATACGTAGTCAATACAATTTTAGGAATATAAACAGCGAAACGAAACAATCAAATTTACACGAGTTATTGTCCACAACGAGTTTATTAACGTAAAGTTCACTATCGCTTAAAGTAGCACTACACAATCAATAAACTAATAAAATCCAGCACTAATAAAATGAAATTTAAGCACACTTGAGTTAAATTAACACACAGTTCAGTCTTCTTTTAATCCAACATGAAAAAAATCAGAAATGTCCTTCTGTACGGTACAAAGTCTATACAAGTGTTGATTCATGATGAACCTCGTTACTGCGTCGAACTGAATAGAAGGAATGTATATATTTTCTATTTGTTTTTTGTTCTATTCAGTGTGTAATGTTTTGGTCGCATTTGGTTTTTGCTAAGCACTGTGACTTTACAGTCATCAATTTCTTCTTTTTTTCGATTTTAGACATAAGCATGTACAATGTAACATAGTTGTCATTGAACCCAGTGCCCGTTTAAAGTCTAAGATTATATAACCATTAATCTTAAATATAATATGGGTTTTCTTTGTTACCTTAATTTTGTTGAATTGTGTGTTTAGTTGCATTGGTTTATGCTAAGAACGTGTTTTAAGCTACATGTATACTGGTAATTCATTAGTCTTTGTGGTGTACCAAATTTACGCCGATCCATGAATAAACATATAAAAACAAAATAAATTACCTTAAATGAAAATCACAAACAAAAAATGTATTACCACATTAGATGATTTTTTCCAAGCACCAAAACAATTAGAGTGGAATGTACTTTAGTGGAGCAGTATTGTTTTATATTTAATTATGATTCTTTCACTTACAGTCCAACCTGCCTTAAAGGCCACCTCTATATAAGGGCCATCTGTTTAATAAGGCCAGTAGTTGTATCCCAATTGTTCTTTATTCATATTATTTGAACCTGTATAAAGGCCACCTGTCCATAAAGGCCACTTTTACTTGTTCCCTTGGGTGGCCCTTATAGACAGGTTTGACTGTATTTCGAAGTCAGTTAAAGTATGGCGGAGGAAACCGGATTGTCCAGAGAAAACCAACGACCTTCGGCAAGCGATTTGATTAACTTTTTCAAACTATGACTTGTCATTGGTGGGATTCAAACCTAGTCAATGAGAGGCGCTGTGACCCAAAATCGTGAGATTTAGATCACTTGGGTACCGTGGCCACGTGAAAATTGGAAAACGCCACCAAAATACATGATTTCTCAGTATATGTATGTTCCAAACTAGAAAAACTGTGAGCCACAAGCTCACAAAAAATACCCCCCGCTCCCGCCACATAAAAAATCCATCGGATCCATATTTTTAATAGGAGGTGCACATCTACATTATATCACAAAGATTGTGTGAAAGTTTCATCAAAATCCATTGAACGGTTTAGGAGGAGTTGCGGATAAGAGATAGGTACCCTAAGGTGTAACGGAAGGACGGACGGACACCCCTATCACTATAAACCCCCCCCCCCCCCCCCCCCCCCCCCACACACACACTTTTTAAGCGTGGGGTATAATGAGGATATCAAGAAATACATAAGTGTTTTGATTTATTCTATTTTATTACCAACATAAATATGTCAAAAAATACAAAAAACGATATATATTAAATGAACAATGGATGATAACGGATTTCTGGTGTAAACATTGCAACGATGGGTTAAGATGTGGCTGAAATGATTCTTGTAGCTTCTATGACATATCTAAAAGTAAAAAATTGTTTTGTTTTAAAAATAAGCAAAAAGTCACTTAGTAATTGAAAGTTATGAATAGGGAATATATATTGTAACTGGAAAAAACATTGCTCTTGATACACCGTGCACATGTCATCAAGCACAACAATGGAATTTAAAAAAAACTACATGTAACATTCAGATTTAAAACCCATATATGCCCAGTTAAAATAATTGGCATGTGAAGCATAACGCTCGTTAGATAAAAATTTATTCAGCTCATTTCAAATTCAATATTACATAATCACTCATTTGAGATCTTCCTTAATGTTCTATGCGGGAGGTCTTGTGTTCGAACCCCGTTCTGGTCTGACCAAAAGTTGTAAATAAGTAGTGATTGCTTTTTCACCATTTAGAAATGAAAGTCACGAGGTCCTTCAGAGACCTTAAAATCCGATGCCCCGTGTGCCGACAGGTGTGACACATTCAAAAACATCCCTGCACCGAGAACACTGCAAAGATTTAATTTTCAACCAAATCACCAATGAGAGATGGCTTCTCCATATAAGTAAAATATTCTTGACTGGGACGTTAAACACCATTCAATCAATCTATATCTTTCGTATATCCATTTTTTGTAATTAATTAATTATCCATATAATGTGATAAACTATATTTACCTCTACCAGAATTGTCTGTTTTGCCAGTTTCGTCGTCCTTGCCAGTTGTTTCTCAAACCACCCCATCGGTTAAAACCACCATCTATACCATCTTCCCACTGTCCAAAACCATCCTGCCACTGTCCAAGACCATCCTGCCATTGATTACAGATGTTTTCTGGACAACCTCTACACTGTACTCCGTTATGATAATAGTAGGTTTCTCTCCTACATCCAGGTTCTATAAAGATCAATGGACATCCGGGTTCTGGACATATCTGTGATTTTACAATTGGTTTAATTATTGGTCGCCGTCTTGCATAGGAACGAGCTGCAATAACAAATAAAAACATTGATATTTAGTCAGTCAAAAAATTCAATCAAACACCCATTCTCAGTAATAAGGCCCAATTCACTATTTCAAGATGATGAAAAATAAAAGTCTTACAAGCAATGAACTTCTGGTATTTTCAGCGACTGGACATATCAGAAGATTCAGAAACAACAAAATTATTAACACCAATTGATTATTTTGATTGTAATTTCACTTTATTGATATATGCCCTGGATATATTTGACGTCTCATAGTTCCATGTTCCTTTCACACAATTTTGATTTAACACGTGACGGGTGTAGCTAGCTAAACAGGAGGTGCTTCCCTTCCGGAGCACCCGGCCTCACATCCCTGGTGGAAGTTCACGTGTCTAACCTAAAGTTCAAAAGTTTTTACTTTGCTTCTTGATTGTGATTCGGTAATGGATTAGTATGTTTGTTTTTGATACATACCATTTGTATTTAAATGAGTTGATATTAACGTGACCGTAGTTTATATGCTTATTATGCTTGAACATTAGGTAAAACATTAGCGTTATTAAGGAAAACATGAAAAACATAGTCTCGGAAACGTTTTTGATAATTTGGGTGTCCAATTGGATGAGGGGCATTGAAATGAGGTATTACTGAATTAATATTTGTTTACTGGTAATTGGTACAGCATAGTAATAAGAAGTTTTTAGCAGTCGCATGTATCTCGATAAATGGCGTCACAATGGTTTACAGACGGCATCGGATCAGTGTACTGAGGTCCCAGCTAAATGCCGCGACGTCTTTGTGTTCCCCGTTTTTTGATTGGGATTTATTTCATAATGGCGCGTTTTCATAGCTCTGGCAAATTCAAGGTATACATATTATCATTGATCTAATAAACCATGTGTTCTAGACTGTATGCATAAACAGTCTTTCAGCTGATTTAGAATTATAATTTTAGTGAAAGTGGTGGCACAGTTAACACATAAACCAAATGCTATGGCGACTCTCTGTCAAATAATCAACAATCTTTCACGTGTACTTACATTATTTTAAGCAAGGTAACAGTTCTAAGAATTATTATTATTATTATATTATTATTATTATCAATAAAACTTACCTTCAATACTGCTTACAACAACGAGAACAAAAATAGCCAACACTAAGGCGAATTTCATCTTTGTAGTTTTTTTTCACTTCTTTATACGTAATACCCTCAGAAAGCTGCGATCTTCTTGACTTCGTTGTAAGCGTTGTAGAAGCTTTGTAAAAGTGTTTGGTGTTCATTGCTGACCGTTTGTTTATATAGCAAAATTGGAAGAAAACCCTTATTTTTAACCAACAAGTGATTGGTCGAATATTTATGATACGTAAGCAATACTACTTATGTAAATAATTACGATATGACCAGTGCTATGTCACCGTAAGGTCGTTATCCTGTCATTTTGGACATTTACGGCCACAGGTAAAACCTAGAGATCGAAAGTTAATTATAAGAACAGGTAAACATTGAGCCAATGTTATTTGGGATAACATATTACAATGTTTCTATATTCAAAACCTATTAAAAGTATTTCCGTTAAACAAGAAATTTGTCAACTCATTGATTTTTGGAAATAAGAAAAAAAGTGAACTTGTGAAAATTATGAAAGCGCATTGCGTGCAAGGTCACAATCGTTGTATTGATATACAGTCAAACCTGTATATAAAGGCCACCCAAGGGAACCAGTTAAAGTTATCGTTATGGACACGTGGCCTTTATATACAGGTTCAAATGATATGATTAATGAACAACTGGGATACAATTTTACTGGCCTTTATAAGCAGGTGGCCCTTAAGGCAGGTTGGACTGTACAATTCAAGTGCGTATACTAGTAATTTTAAATGTATACATGTAGTTTTAACACATTTATTAAGTGTGTTTATTGTATACGATTTTTGAGATAATGTCAAAAAATTAAAATCGAAAAAATTAGATTTCTTTTAAACAAAAATTAATCTTTTTTAAAAAAAAAATTCAAAATAAAACATTTTCAAAAGGTGTCGGTACCGAAGCGGATGTAGACGCCATGTGTATACAAACATTAATTGTAAGAAAATTCTAAATACAATTTTATGAGTGTTGAGTGCATAAACATTGTAAAAACAATGGCATTAGACAATACACACTTAGTCACAGTTGTGGTGATCAAATTACTTTTTTTCATACACAGTCAAACATACTTGAAGTGGCAGACTGTTCATGCACAGTACCGGTCTGTCGAAGTAGCGAACCAACAATCATCCCATCCTTTTGTTACCTACCAGTATATCCCAAATTGTAGTCATATCTCTGAAGCCTCTCGGAGAGCTTCTACCCATACCTCGACTACTCTTTTTCGTTCAGTGAGTGTTAAATTTTCGACTGGTCCATTTGAATCGTCAAACTACATCGTAATTGAAATTAAAACGAAAAGCATTTAGTTATAAACAATGGTTTCACACTCCCTGAAAAAGTAATCAATGCAATATTTGAATATTGACTACGAATTCTGACACTAATCATGCTTTGTGTGTATTCTTCTCTATCAAATATTCATAGCGCGCAGGTCAATATTGTTTGCCTATTTCTGAGTTGATCGGCTTTCAGCATAATCATAATAAATTACTTAAGAACGTCAAATGCTGTGGAACGCTTCATTTGTATCGGTTCATTGAAATACAGTCAAGCATACAAACGTTATAATGAAGCAGAATGCCAATACTGTCAACCCGGCTCCACAAGCTGCTAAGTAAAATGACCAGGATAGCCGGTACACGGCGTGATTCACAGAGTATAATAACATCATGTAGACTCCACTACTGACGGACACAGCTGTAATAAAAATTATTATTTTTATTATTATTATTATTATAACTGCTGCAAGTTTGATGCTAAAGACCGAACAGCACAACTGGAGATTTTTGTTTTCATTTAATTTTAGTTTCAAGTCGAGTGGAGTGGGGTAATGGAGTTTTACGCGCCAGTCAAGATCATCTACGTTTAACTTATATTGAGACTTTCATTTCTGAGATGGTAAAGAAAACCGGAGTGTTTGGGTACTTGGAGAAAACTGCTGACCTTCGGCAGGGGAACTGAAAAAACACCCACACTAAGATCTGTACTGAATGGGATTCGAACCTAGAGAGTAGATGCGCTGTGATCTGTAAGCGTGCGCTTTAGGTCTCCAGATTACCGAGACTCCTTCAATTACCCGAAAGAAGTGTAAATTGTTGAAGTATGTTTTTGTGTGGTATATCTGTCAGAAGTATAAAAAATGACGACATGACACGGGGGATTGGTTCATTAAAAGTTTTGAACTTACCCGCTAACAAAATAATGAAGGATACTACAGCACCAAACACGACAGTCCTTCTGTCACCAAAAGAACAACTAGGATATATACACAGTAGAGCTAAAGTCCCCAATAAGAGTAAAACCGATCCTGTAGATTCAACGGCTATAACTAACATCCATGTGCTTGTAACTGAAAAATAAATAAAAAAGATAATAATCATATCAATACAATGCATTTTTGTCCGTTTCTAATAATTTTCTTACAAAGATTGTTATGATATGAATATTTGATCATTAAATCAAAAGTGAAAAAAGACTTTCTGAAAAATGAACTTTGCTACTGTGACTCGACGTCCCTAGCTGTTTTTTCGAAATAGTTGAAAACCTTTTAAAACTGTAGAAATAAGACACTACAAGACATAATTGTTTCATGTTCTTGCTTGTGTCATATGCTAATTTCTATAAAATAAAATATTCAAAAATTAAACACATGACAACTGTTAATTTTTAATACTTTATAACGGTGCATTACATTAGCGCAAATCCATATGACTTATATTACGATTGCGCAAAACGTAATTGCAATGTTCGCTTACACACTATACTATCTACGAAAATTTCATTAATTTCAAGAAACGTTGAAAATACAATAGTTACGGTCTGAACATCGTTTAAAGCAACATATTTTTCAACTTGTTGATTGAAAATTCCAAGGCATTCAATGCAACATGGACACTGTCTCTACCGTTGGGAAGGGCTGGTAGTTTTTCGACATTCTCTGTATAATGGAACAGCAATATTTTGTACATCATAAGCCAACAACATATTTTCTTCTGTTTTGGAGTTCTGTCCGAATTACTTTAGAGGGCCTTGCAGATATATCACCAGATTTGTTGCGTACATGGACTCTTAGGTCATGTGGTGTTTATTTAAAAGTTTAACATAGACAATTACGATTTGCGCAATAGTAGTATACACCCTTTGCGCAAATTACATATAGGGGTTATGAAAATTTTGCGCAAATGTAATGCGCCCCTTTATAAAAATTGTAGAATAAGCACATGCCACTTGTAATGAATATATTAGCATGTTAGTTAAAGTTAAAGTCTGTCCCGAGCCATTAGGCCCATCAGGCCGGAGCTTATCCCGGTTTCGGTGGCGTTAAGCGACTGAGAGTACAAGACTCTCCCCTGAATGGGACGCCGGTCCATCGCAGGGTTAACCCCCAGCATATTGCTGGTACTCATTTATTTTTCAGCTGAGTGAACTGGAACAACGTGAAATTAAGTGTCTTGCTCAAGGACACAACACATCGCCCGGTCCAGGGATCGAACTCACGACCTTCGAATCATGAGTCTAACGCCTTAACCACTAGGCCACGCGCTTCCACTATATTAGCATGTAGTAAGTTTAATTCCTTAATTACAAATTATATGACCTGTACTGGCTGGAAGATAATCCATAACGTTCACACATGAATTCGGTACGCCTTGGCATATTTGGAACAAACCGAGGGTTGCATTTCCGGTATCAAACCAAAATGGTGTAGCCATGGCAACTAAAGTCACAACCAAAGAAAATGGCAGCAGTACTACGCAGGTATACAGTATTACTTTTGTGCATGTTTTCATCTCAGCTTTTGGTTTCTTTAAACGTTTGTCATTTTTTTTTAAACTCTGTTTCTTGGCACTGGGTTGTTTCTTTGAAAACTGATGGTTACTGTTCTTATCGTTTGTCACCACCTCCTTCTTCGCTCCTGAATTTTCGGGTGAACTGATTTTAATCCACGGCTTCTTTTTAAACTGATATCCATTTTTCATGTCTTTCATAGAACCCTTGTTTATATGCACAAATCCGTTTGTTGTTACAGTGTACATTCGTAAATCTGTTTTCTTCATTTTTCACGAAAGAAAGCGCGTTTTCTTCCGTAAAATGTTGTTATTTTTTTCCTATTCCTTTTTTACTTCAATTAAATTTATTCAGATATCCAAATATGTTGCACCAGTATGTAATATTTGTTGATTTTTTTAATTCGAACTTTGAAGATTGTTTCTGTTACTTCTTTTAGACTTAGAATAAAATATATTCAAATATTTTCGAATGCAATGTGATACTCTTATTGCATTTTCAATCCTAACACTGAAGATTGCTGTCTCAATATAAAAAATAATATTGTCCAATCTACCCTTTTTTCGCGAGTACGATTTTTATACACAGTACAGATCTGTCGAAAGTTTAACGTCGAGCTTACGAAAATGGTCGAAACTCACCTGCTGAGTGACCGAGATATGGATAGCTAGTGGCAGAAAAGCTGCCGAGAGGTAGATCTATCAGCTGTCAAGATTTAGTTAACAAGGGCCTAAGATGCGTTGCCGATTCTGGACTAACGCGTTAGGTTAGTGTTTAACTTTCAAAAGGGCTGTAATGTAGGTATTGCCTCCATAATGTTAATTAATTAATTGGCTGAGGAAATGTTTTTAATCATAATTGGCGGTTTTATATTGGTAAAATTTGTTTAATTTTTAGGTTAAATATTCAAAAAGGTTTTCGATTGATTTTTAATCCTTTAAGAATATTAATAAGTAATATTTTTCTTTTTTGAGAACTAAAAGTTCAAAATTTTTACAATTAATTTTTTCAATCAGTTCAATATTTTTTTTCAACAATAGAACTTGTGTAAATATTTCAATGCATATCTTTTCAGACTCCCTAATTAAATCGGAATAGGTATATTTTATTAATATATATGTTATTTATATAGATTGGTTATACTCTTAAACCGCTTTTTAACAAATCATCAATTATTTTGCCCTCTTTGGCAAACAATGGAATTCGTTTATTAAGAAAGAAGTATGTTATGAATATGAACTCTTAAACTAAATTTTAAAAAATCATCAATTATTTTGCCCTCTGACATACAAACGACTTCGTTTTTTAAGAAAGAAGTTGTATGTTTATATATTTATTTTTTATTAGTTTTTTATTAAAATATGATTTTTAATATTGATCAATATGTAAAAGTGCGTTTGACTTTAAAACTCTGTACAGTAAATCCTATAAAGTACACAATGTGTATATTCATTATGAAGTCGAGTTTAGTTGAGTAATGTTGTTTAACGTCCCAGTCAAGAATATTTCACTTATATCAAGACATCGCCAGCTATAGGCGAAGATGCAGAAATTTTGCCTGTGCGTTGCGCTGATGGCATTATACAGCAGGGTTCTTTATCGTGCCAAGCCCACCGTGACACGGAATCTCGTTTATTTTAAGGCCAAGTGGTACAAATGGGCAGTATCCTACAAGTTTCTGATTTTTCATATCTGTTAAACTTTTTGAGGCGCATCTAAATATGTAAAAAAAATATAGGGGTCACCTTTTTACTTTTTAGCTATAAAGCGGCAAAAATGACAAAATGTCGGGGTTTTAACATAGGATTAATGGGAAATTGCATTTTTCAGGCTCTGAAAAATTGGGAAAAGTGTAGAAAAATAGCAGATTGTCCTACATTTTTTTGAAAATCTAACATAATGTAGTTCTGAATTTAAATTTTCTGAAAATGTAAAGAAATACATATGTCACATTGCTTGATTTTTCGGTATAAAACCGACGAAACTTGATGCGAAAATATGACCAAAATTAACAATAACGTCATGATTTTGACGATATTGCTAAAGGATCGGCAAACTTGCAAAATTTAACGTTATCGTGTCGTAAACTAGGAGTGTTGTGTTTGTGCTGTTAAAGTAAATTTATTAGTATTATTATTATAGAGGTGGCCTTTAAAGCAGGTTGGAATGTTATTGCTTTACACCATACCTAACGCAGGGTTAAGTTTTATGTTGTATCTCGCTTACTATGACAAAGTGTTCAGCATGTGTCTCGCCTGCGTTTGATCTTGTACCTCGCCTGCATAGAGTAAGATCATTTAACTAATGTGACACAGTGTGCGACGATGTGTTTGGTCATATCCTGATGAAAGTCTATGAAGTTATTTTTCAGAAACATTTTAATTATTTGTGTTTACGTTTAACAATTCTGCTTATAAAACTCCAGCAGTGCTATAACCATTAACCATACCACTGGACATTTGCTCCCGTGCCCGTCCAAAGTCGGTAATTTTAGACTCAGTAGTCCCCAATATATATGTGCTTGTCTTTTTTATTTTGTGTTTTATTTGCTATATCATCAATAATAATTACCGTGTTGTGTTATCGGATGTGTTGGCTGTTACCAACCATATGTGGGTTTTTTTTAAAAATATTTATCTGGGAACAAAATGACACCAAGAACACGATGATCGGACAGAAATTGAAAAAGTAAAGTTGAATTTTGTCGGAGCACCTACAAGTGAAAGATCCGATTCGTTGTTCCCCTTAAATCTTTTTTATATACTTATGGGTATTTTTTAAAATTTTATTATGAAACTGGCCGCTGTGGTGCATATAAGCAAATAAGCCTGTCTTGCACATAATGTATATAAGAATTTTTAAGATAATACAATGTGCGTCATTTTGCAGATAAATTATGTATTAACAATACATGTATAGAAGGAAAGAAATATGTTAGCGGAAACGTTTTAATTTTCTTATCAAGTTTACTTTATTATCTATTGGCATGTGATATGAAAAATTAAAAAAAATGACAACTTGTGACATTTTTGTTTTTCAATTTTGTTATCTCGGTGGCTACGGCTATTTCAAATACATGTACATTTTTTCCAACTGCACTGTGTCTTTGAATAAAAATCAACAAAACACAGAATTTTCATTCCCTTTTACGGCATTTAAATATTGATTTAGAATGCAGAAAAATACACAAAATTGTTCCGGGTTTTTTTTTTCAGGGGAACTTGCCCATAGATCCCCTAGTGTAAACGCAACAGGCTTGCAGATTTAAGCCTTTTTGGCTACTCCAATGGACATCGTTTGTGTTATTTCATTCATTTGCAAACCCTGTGTTATATATACATGTATACTAGATGGTCTTAATTGACATTCTCCTTTTGTCGTGTTCTAGTCATGTAGAGTGATAATCAATGCAAATAAGCTTCGTGGTCAAATGTTGTTACTTGTCTGGAGCTACTGTTTTGGACAGTGTTAACATTTCCATTTCCAAGTTATTCCCAAGCAATAATTGGCAAAATTTACTCATTTGCCCGATAAATAAAAAAAAGAATGGATACCGACAGAACCTTGCTTAATGGGTACCTTGTGGTTGATTGGTATCTAATTCAAAGAATGAACTTGTGGTCTCAGCCATTGAATGGGATAAGCACCGATTTATAAGCTAAAATTGAGCTAAGGCTTTCATACTTATTTGGTAGAGCATTAGAATCCAGATATAAAGGTTGTGAGTTCGAATCCTGACAGGAGCATGCTGTGACCTTAAACAATTTGCTTCATTTTATATAGTCCGACTAATCAGCCCACCGTAACACACATTTTTAATCAGTTTTGACCTGACAAAACCCCACCAAGTCAAAAATTAAATGGGGGTTTAGTGAGCTGTCAGACTACATTTTATATTTCTGCTCAGTTGCCAGCTGTCAAGATAATGGAACTGTAAGACTGCAACTATGCAACCACTGTCTCGGTGAGCTAGCAACTAAAAGTTGTCCCGAGTTAGCAGTAGACTAGTGCAAACCAAACATGAACATAGTACACACCGTCAGTCATGGTTACATAAGGGTAGTCTAGTGTGATCTGGATAACAATTTAAGCATATGCATACATATGTAATTTTGAATTCCAATACCATGCCAGAGGCTGCGGTGGCCTAATGGATAAGATGTTGGTCTACCAATCTAGGGTCTCTTACCGCTGTGAGTTCGAGTCTCGCTCAGATCACATGTGGGAAAATAATTTTTTCTTGCCGTTGGCCTTTACTGGTTCACCCGGTGTCCGTATACTGTGACTGGAGGAGTGGTACGCTTGTCTGCCGCGTACTGACTCTGTGAGCTAGTACCTTAAAGTCGCCCTGAGTGCACGCTGGTACAAAGCAGACCATACAACACACTTGCATTTCTATTGTTCATAAATTAATCCATAGAAATTAATAAAATAGTTCTCGTCGCAAATAGCTGAAAATTGCTGATGCGACGTTAAGCATCATTCAACCAACCAACCACAGACACTTGTTCTATCAATAACGAGAGATCGATATAATATCACACGTGTTATATTAATACAAGGAAACTGCGTGTTCTGTTACTCGTGATTATCTGTACGTACCTTTTAAGTTTTATAATTATTAGTTTTTATATAAACTGTATATAAATTAATTTACACCCAATGTTTCGTCGAAAATTAAAGTTGCAAAACCATGATAATCTTTAATATTGAAACTTGTCATAGGCCCCATGTTCATACTTATGGGTATTTTAAAGTTTATTATGAACCTGTCCCTGTTGGACCTTTTGAAACATATTTCATAAGTGGTGACATAAGTGTAATCCGGACATTCAATTTTCTTCAAGTTGTCGTGTTTGTGATAAAAGGAGTTATCAAT
The DNA here is from genome assembly GCA_021292105.1 of Anadara kagoshimensis. Lineage (NCBI taxonomy): Eukaryota > Metazoa > Mollusca > Bivalvia > Arcoida > Arcidae > Anadara > Anadara kagoshimensis. The sequence goes on from CM037864.1 coordinate 15,473,304, forward strand.
CCCTGATGTTTAGGTCCCGGTAAATAGTGTTGAAGTCTCCGATTTCCTAGTCCTTGTACGTATTGCTATTTGTGCAAACACCCGATGACCTAGGCCCTGTTTTAGTATAGGTATAGTTAAAGTATCAGAACACGTTGTTGCGGTCCCGTTATGTTAGTATTTGTACCTGAACATCCTTTTTATTTACTAGTATCTTACTAGTATCTTTTTTTTTTTTTTTTTTTTTTTTTTTTTTTTTGTTCTTTATAAAATTCCAATTTTTTTACCATATTTGATGCTTTGTTACAATTTTTAATATTTTATGTTTATTTTTTTGGACTTTTTATTAAATGTCGAGTTCCATATTTTTAACATAAGCGGTTTATTTTTATTTTTGTTTCGTGGTTTTTTTCACTTGATTTGGATGTAGGTTTTTTTAAGATAGTGTGGATGCTTAACAAAGAAAAATGTGGTTTGGCCTTAGAATAAGAAATTTCATTTTGATGATTCATAAAAACCTTTCATTATCAGTATATCATTTTAACCTAATAAATTCGAATCTGTAACAGATATTATGTATTCTCTTACATCATGTCTAATTATAGATACAACTTCCTGCATGTAAAGGAAAACGATGAAAATAACAATATGAAACAAATGTGATTGTTAAATAAATTATATAACTTGCATAAATGCATGTAAACGCAGTACAGGCCTGGCTTAAGTTTAACATTCATCTTTTCAATTTATCTCGATCTTTTGTCAAGAGTAGCTCGACAACATTTTGGCAACTGGCGTGGGTTTCATAATTATACCTAAGCTAAGATTTTTCTTAACTTAAATTTTGCAAAATTCAAAATCTTTATAATTTTGTAATTTTTCAAGATATTCGGGAGTTTAATGGTTTAATGTGTCAATTTTAAGATCCAAATTTTGACCACTCGGCAGTCAAATTTCGACCACCCAGCAGTCAAATCTCGACCACCCGGCAGTCAAATCTCGACCACTCGGCAGTCAAATCTCGACCACCCGGCAGTCAAATCTCGACAATCTCGACCACTCGACGCCAAATCTCGACCACTCGGCAGCCAAATCTCGACCACCCGGCAGTCAAATCTCGACCACTCGGCAGTCAAATGTCGACCACTCGATCTTGACCACTCGGCAATCAAATCTCGACCATCCGGCAGTCAAATCTCGACCAATCGGCAGCCAAATCTCGACCACTCGGCAGTCAAATCTCGACCGATCGGCAGTCAAAGCTTGACCACCCAGCAGTCAAATCTCGACCACTCGGCAGCCAAATCTCGACCACCCGGCAGCCAAATCTCGACCACTCGGCAGTCAAATCTCGATCACTCGGCAGCCAAACATCGACCATTCGGCAGCCAAATCTCGACCACCCGGCAGCCAAATCTCGACCACTCGGCAGTCAAATCTCGACCACTCAGCAGCCAAACATCGACCACTCGGCAGCCAAAAGTCGACCACTCGGCAATCAAATCTCGACCACTCGGCAGTCAAATCTCGACACCCGGCAGTCAAATCTCGACCACTCGGCAGTCAAATCTCGACCACCCGGCAGCCAAACCTCGGCCACTCGGCAGCCAAATCTCGACCACTCGGCAGCCAAATCTCGACCATTCGGCAGCCAAACATCGACCACTCGGCAGCCAAATCTCGACCATTCGGCAGCCAAACATCAACCACTCGGTAGTCAAATCTCGACCGATCGGCAGCCAAATCTCGATCACTCGGCAGTCAAACATCGACCAATCGGCAGCTAAATCTCGATCATTCGGCAGCCAAACATCGACTCATTTTCGTTAGCTGTTAACTTTCAACAGGTATATACCGTGGTTGCCTAGTTTAACAGAGTCCTTGAGCTATCTTTGCTTACATATGTTTACTGCGAATAGTCTCAATGTCTGTGTTTAAAGGCAAACAACATTGACAAGTCCTCTTGACCTTTTTTTCAGGAATATTGAAATATCATATATAGAGGAGGATCCACCCACTACATGGGTAGGATAAGATCCAAGTTAATAAATACACAGTGTACAGGTTTACTCTATGAAATGACCGTATCTCAAGATTTATACAAAAAAACCGCTTGTACTCCTCCATGATAAATATTTAAGAGAAAGGTCAAGCGGACAGGTAAATGTTGTTTACCCATACCAAACCATCTGATTTCCTTGACCTATATCTACTCGTTCACTTACGAGCACCGATAAGTATCTGTACAGTACAGGTCTGTCAAAAGTTTAACAATAAGCTAACGAATTACTGTCTACCTGGCAGCTCATCCCGAACCCTGTTTACCGACAGTTATTCGAGTGTTGCTATTTATTTCGTAGTGGTTTTGCGTAATTAGCTATCAATATCACGACCCCTCGGCAGCCTGGCTTCGATTCTTTTTCGATAGGTCATTGTTGAACTTTCGAAGGACTGTACTGTAGGCGGACATGTTGCATTATTTTTCAACATAATCCCATTTAATGTCTACACAAAACACCAGCGATGTTTAAGAGCCATTATGCCACATTTAAAGAAGTCTTACTGAATGTATGACGTCATCATCTGACTGAAAGTGAATACTGGAAATGATAGTTTCCGGTGTTTGAAATAGGAAAATCAAGCGAGTATGGCTCAATTTAAATTTAAAGCCACAATAGTTAATGACACCCATGGAAATGTCATACTTGTGACCATGGACATTGTCCTGAAGAAACAACACACCTTTACCGAGTTTTTCCGCAGCGCTCGGGTTTAATATCTTTCCGTAACTGCCTCAGAATTTATGAATATTAGTAGTATTGTCATATACCATTTTTTTAATTTAATCATAAAATACATTAAAAAAATGTGTCATATACCATTTTTTGAATGTATTTTATGATTAAATTCAAAAAATGGTATATGACAGTATGTATCATTGATTGTTTGTCAAATACCAAGAGAATACCACGAGTTTCTCAGAGAAACCGTGGCCATAACCTCCCAAGCCGATCATGCAACAGGCTTTGCCTTCTTCAGCTGGAGTGAACAATGATACGCCCATTACTTAGAATGTGTGCCTCTGAGATGACATACTGGACCCACGTTTCCCAATTGTATTTGACCATCCATATGCAAAAGGACCTGTCAGTCAAAACAATATCGTAGATTTTATTGACCATTTCTGAGGCTGTCACAGTATCGGGTCTTCCGGTGTTCCAGGTCGGTGGGCATCTTCAAGGCTATACCCACAGTGTGTAAATTCATTCGTTGCATACACCACGCACTTGCGTCAGCAATGCTCTTTTTACACCCTGGGTTTCATGCGCATATGTTGAGTCAACACGTGTTCGTATTTAACACATTTAAAACAATATTTACTGAAATAAATTTATCAATGTCATGTAACAGACATTTTTGAAACTAATTATTATTGTAATATTACAGCGATATCCTTATTAGAATTTCTTAGAAGTAGCATTTGTGCATATATAAAAGCAAACGTATTTCTTGGTTAACTTATACTGCGCAGAATATTGTCAACTGGATTGAGGACAAGCATATCGTCAGCTACCCACAACTTGAAACAGAATATTGTCAACAGGATTGCCACATCTCAACATGAAGTCTATAATTTTGATCGCATTTGGTAAGTAAATAGTTTCAATATTAATTATTGTAGCAACTTCTAATGAAGTCTGGGTTCGAACCCCGCCGGGGTCTGGACAAGACTTGAAAAGAGGTACATGTTTCGCCAAACACTCGACATTTAGAAATGAAAGCCACCAGGACCTTCGGAAGAGTCTGTAGGCGTGGCATGTTAAGAACCCTCCTTGCACTTTGCATTGAGCGCCTGCAAAGGCAAAAATTTGGCTACTTCGTCTATATCTGAATACGTCTCGATATGAGTGAAATATTTTGACTGGCGAGTTAAACCACTTATTCAATCCCGACTCAATCCTTATGAGGTCCAGTTGGCGTTAAGTCCGGACTTCGTTAGGCTTTGACGATTTTGACGTCTAATATAATCCAAAAATCCAAAAATTGAGGCTCTAGACGAGTAGACTTCTTGATATTACAAGATTTTTAACCAAAAAACTCTTAAAAAAAGTCAAATACATGTATATAAAATTGTTAAGATTTTGGGTTTTTTTTAGATTTTTCACTATAAGTTTTTAAATATCTAACGAATAACCAAGCCTTTGAGTTATCACGACCAAGGGCAAATCCAGGGCACCGTTTGGAAAGTCTCATCTCCCCCCCTATTTGTACATTATTTGCAAAACATTTGTATTGATTTTTTCGCGTAAAATTTTTTAATAAATTTTATACATATAGTGGGCATAACATTTCTAATATTTGTTTTGAGTTTTATAATAATATCAAGATGTCATGTGCTGTTTTTGAATGCATTATTTTAATAAAAATTCAAAAACAGCACATTACAATTAAATTAGTTATTTTTAAAAACAATTGATCGAAACATTAGTGCGCGCTTATGTTAACTCTGTCAGAATGAATTCTGCTTTTTGGTCCGTTTCGCCTTTGATATATATCATGTTTGAACATATAGTTTTAAAAAAGTCTAAAAAAAAAAAAATTATAAAAAAAAAAAAAAAAAAAAAAAAAAAAACGAATTTGGATATTTGAAATTTTAGGTTTTAAGTTTATATTTCAAATGTCCAGATGTTTAAAACATTTTATTTAGAATTTTATATTGTTAACTATTTTTGCAACTTCCAACACTTATACTGTACATCATATTAATTGCGTTAGGCGTCGAAATTGCAACGGGTTTCATCGGGCTTCGACCACTGCGGTAGCTCAGTTGGTAGAGTGCTCGCTTCGTAAGTGGGAGGTCGTGATTTCGATCCTCGGCCGGGTCTAAACCAAGACTTGAAAGTGGGTAGTCACTGTTCTTTCGTCAACCACTTGGCATTACGAAATGAAAGTCACTGTTCTTTCGGATGGGAACTTAAAATAAACAAGGTGCCGTGTCACGGTGGGCTTGGCAAGCTAAAGAACCCTGCTCTATAATGCAATCAGCGCAACGTACATGCAACATTTCTGTACCTTTGCCTATAGTTGGCGACGTCTCGATATAAGTGAAATATTCTTGACTGGGACGTTAAGCACCAATACTCATTCAACTCAACTCATTGGGCTGAGACGCCTACTGAGGTCCAAATTCAAGATTTGGGACTCCAAAGTATCTTCCTCCTCAAAACAGACTTATAGTTTTAGTTGACATCAAAAATGAAAAACCTTTATGGTTTACATCTTGTTGATATTACAAAATAGGTTTTTTTTCGTAATTGTACAACTGATTTTAGATCTAGCGATAGTGCAAAATGCTTTTGGCCACACAGCATGTTATTTTGGGTGTCCGCGTTGTAGCAATTGAATTCTTTCTAATTTCTATTCAAAGATTAAGGCGTTTGGAAGACAAGAAGCCTTCTTGATATTATACAAAATAAATGTATTCTCGAAATGGTACGACTGTATGTTACCTCAAATGGTGATAACGCAACATGAATTTTTATTTGTTCATACTTTTATTAGTCCCCTGCCGGTACAACCGGAGGGGACTTTAGTGTTTGTCGTTGTCCGTCTGTCTGTTTGTCCATCTGTCCGGAGAACTACTGTAGGGAATTGATTGAAACTAAGCAGACAGTGCTGTGTTGCACATTGATAGATGGTTGCCGTTGATTGGTCATGTGATCGGATTCGGCATTCTGATTGGTCGAGATAAAGATGTTGATTTGAAAGTTTGTGTACAAGTGGATTGTTTTAGGAGACGTCATATTTTCATGCGTTTGTCGTCCGTCAGTCCATCTGTCTGTCCGTCCGTCAATCTGTCTGACTATTCAGAGAACATACAAGTATCCGCAACTCCTTTATTGAATCTAAGCTGAAATAAAAGTAGACAGTGCAGTGTTGCATATTCAAAGTTGTTTGTTGTTGATTGGTCATGCGACCAGATTCTGCTAGCTTTCTCTTGAATATCAATTTATATTAGATCTAGCTAGTTACTGTCAATTATGCATTAAACTTATTTGTATATATGCACTCTAATGATTTGCTTTAAGATATTATTAAAATTAATGTTTGTCCTTTACCATGTTTACACTTTTATTTGACAGGCCAGCATACCCAATATTGAACATTATTTACATGTTGGTCCTTGAATTTCTAACGTTCAACGACAGGACACATGTATTGCAATCAATACTGACTGTAAGCTTTTTTTAGGCCTGGATTTTTGTCACACAACATACTTTTATTTTTTAGCAATTTTTGTCACCAAGGGGCCCATATTGTGTTCTTATGAGTGTTGTCGTTTTAATGTTGTTTAATATCGTCAAAAATCTTGTAGCTTTTGGCAAAGAAATCAAGTTTAGAAATGATGAACCTAAGAACGTGTTCGTGTATTGTGAAATCTGCGAATGTATTTTGTGGCTTGCCTTGTACGAGAGCGCATTCGGGGCAACTTTATATTGCTTGCTCACAGTCAGTATGCCGCCGACAAGCAAACCACTCCCTCAGTCATGATATACTGCTCACATAGTCAGTATGCCGCCGACAAGCAAACCACTCCCTCAGTCATGATATACTGCTCACAGAGTCAGTATGCCGCCGACAAGCAAACCACTCCCTCAGTCATAAAATACTGCTCACATAGTCAGTATGCCGCAGACAAGCAAACCACTCCCTCAGTCATAATAAGCTGCTCACATAGTCAGTATGCCGCAGACAAGCAACCCACTCCCTCAGTCATGATATACTGCTCACATAGTCAGTATGCCGCAGACAAGCAAACCACTCCCTCAGTCATAATAAGCTGCTCACATAGTCAGTATGCCGCAGACAAGCAAACCACTCCCTCAGTCATGATATACTGCTCACAAGTCAGTATGCCGCAGACAAGCAAACCACTCCCTCAGTCATAATAAGCTGCTCACATAGTCAGTATGCCGCAGACAAGCAAACCACTCCCTCAGTCATGATATACTGCTCACATAGTCAGTATGCCGCCGACAAGCAAACCACTCCCTTAGTCATGATATACTGCTCACAAGTCAGTATGCCGCAGACAAGCAAACCACTCACTCAGTCATAAAATACTGCTTACAGAGTCAGTATGCCGCCGACAAGCAAACCACTCCCTCAGTCATAATAAGCTGCTCACATAGTCAGTATGCCACAGACAAGCAAACCACTCCCTCAGTCATAAAATACTGCTCACAGAGTCAGTATGCCGCAGACAAGCAAACCACTCCCTCAGTCATGATATACTGCTCACATAGTCAGTATGCCGCCGACAAGCAAACCACTCCCTTAGTCATGATATACTGCTCACAAGTCAGTATGCCGCAGACAAGCAAACCACTCACTCAGTCATAAAATACTGCTTACAGAGTCAGTATGCCGCCGAAAAGCAAACCACTCCCTCAGTCATAATAAGCTGCTCACAGAGTCAGTATGCCGCAGACAGGCAAACCACTCCCTCAGTCATAAAATACTGCTCACAGAGTCAGTATGCCGCAGACAAGCAAACCACTTCCTCAGTCATGATAAGCTGCTCACAGAGACAGTATGTCGCAGACAGGCAAACCACTCCCTCAGTCATGATAAGCTGCTCACAGAGTCAGTATGCCGCAGACAGGCAAACCACTCCCTCAGTCATAAAATACTGCTCACAGAGTCAGTATGCCGCAGACAGGCAAACCACTCCCTCAGTCATAAAATACTGCTTACAGAGTCAGTATGCCGCCGAAAAGCAAACCACTCCCTCAGTCATAATAAGCTGCTCACAGAGTCAGTATGCCGCAGACAGGCAAACCACTCCCTCAGTCATAAAATACTGCTCACAGAGTCAGTATGCCGCAGACAAGCAAACCACTTCCTCAGTCATGATAAGCTGCTCACAGAGACAGTATGTCGCAGACAGGCAAACCACTCCCTCAGTCATGATAAGCTGCTCACAGAGTCAGTATGCCGCAGACAGGCAAACCACTCCCTCAGTCATAAAATACTGCTCACAGAGTCAGTATGCCGCAGACAGGCAAACCACTCCCTCAGTCATAAAATACTGCTCACAGAGTCAGTATGCCGCAGACAGGCAAACCACTCCCACAGTTACAATATACTGATATGGGTTAATCTTATGCGTAAAAACACCATCATGTTTGTTACTAATATAATTGGTGTTTTACTTTCTTTTTCAGCATTGGTTGTCATATATGGAGTCAGTAAGTTGAATGTTATAAATTTTATAATCAGGTTTTGCCACCTAGCTTTAAAGACTACCCCTCTATATAAGGACCACCTGCTTTAAAAGGCCACCTTTTTTGAAGGACCACTGCTTTAAAAGACCATTTTCATTTGAAGAGCCACCTGCTTTGAAAGGTCACCTCTATTTAAGGACCACCTGCTTTGAAAGGTCACCTCTATATAAGGACCACCTGTTATTAAAGGCCACCTCCATATAAGGCTCACCTGTTTTTTTAAAGACCAGTAAATATCCAAATTGCTCTTTACTAGTATCGTATTTGAACCTCTATATAAGAACCACCTGCCCATAAAGACCAATTTTGACTATTGTTCATCTTTAATGTTTAGAGACAGTCGTTTTCATAAATAACTTTTATACTTTTTAAATTTTTGAAACCTAATATTGATATTTTATTTTGAAAACAAAAAGCGCATCTAAAAATAATTTTAGTTTTATTTTTACTTTTTCCGCCATTCTCCTACATAGAGAAAATTTTACAATTTATGCTAAAAATCGACTGTAAGATGTTCCCTTGGTGACCCCATATGCATATATTAAAAGGTTCAACTAAGGTCAACAATTACAATGCAAATCACTTATATATTACACTTGTTATTGGAATCAGTTTTTACAAAATATCCATTTTAGATGACGTGAAGTGTGTAATTTTGAAGTTTTGAAGTGTTTTGATTTGTAAAAAAGCATTAGGATCACATTATTTAAAAGTGGACAAACTTTTTTTAAGCCTATGACACAGGCGTGATTCAGGCGTGAATATCAATGTTTTAGACCATGGGGTCCAAAACGGGTGTCTTAGTTCTTAGTCTAATCACGATATTAGAAAATTTGCTGCTTTTTTCTCTATATACAGAAATAAATGTAATTATTTCAATTTTTCATGTATTTTTTCTTGTTATTATTTTTGTTTTTAAACACAAATATTGTGGTTATTTTATGAGACACCAAATGATAATATAGCAATTTTAGTAAATGACTGTCTCTAAGTATAAAAGACGAACAATAGTTAATTTCTGTATTAATTAAGAATGATGTCTCTTTGCCTAAGATTATCCTGGATATTTTTGACGTCCCATTAACCCATATTCTTAAAAAAATCATTATCGGGTTTGAGTTTGTGCATGGCGAGTGTTGAAAGCTAAAACAGAAGTTGTTTACCCTTTTGGATAACCCGGTCTCACTTTTTAATGCATATTTCAAATATTTAAGTCCTTTCGCCAATGTTAAATTGATTGATTGATCGATCGATAATTTGAATGGGGTTCTATGTACTAGTCAAGGATATTTCACTTATATGGAGACTTATGTCTAATGATCAACTACTAAAATGGTACGTCAGGAGTGAATAAAACATTGTTGTAATTATTTGTGATAAATATGACGCGTTTACTACAAACCCGCCATTATTGAAGCTTATCAAGGGCAATAACTCTCATACTGACTATATAGCTATATATGGAATTGGGTCTGACCCGATATTGACTATTTAAGATCACCACGTGACCAGCATGGTCGAATGAAATTCAAAGAATTTAGTGAGAGGTTAGATATATGCTTGTATTCCACTGTTGTTCAAAAGTAAAGGGTCTAAAATTACTGTTCAAACCAGTCTGGTGTTTCATAGAAAACCAACTTGGTATTGATTGATATTGTTCACTTACTTGTACTTAGTCGTAATAGGAAATCTGCATGCGCATCCACAATTAGCCTAGAATATTTCAGCACAGAGTTAAAGGTGGCGCTTTGGGGATTTAACATGTTGAAAACAGCAGGCAAATGGCGGCTCCTGTTGCGCATATGACGTTAAACGTCACTAAAAACATCATTTCCGATGTAAACATCGTCATTTTAGACAAGCGCCAACATTTTCCTTTATACAGAAATACTTTATGACAATCGCGGATGCGCATACAGATTTCCTGTTACGAATAGGCAAAAGTGAGGAAACAATATCAAACAATATTCAATTTTATTTGATATTCTATGGAAATAAAGTGATTTACTGTCACAGACAGACTGACTTGAACAGTAGAAGATTACTGTAAGTTTATGTTGCATGTCTCGCATTATTTAAAATGCTTGCTTGTCTAGTTGTACTTGTCTTGTCTTGCCTGTCTAGTATTACTTGTCTAGTCTTGGCTGTCTAGTATTACTTGTCTTGTCTAGGTTGTCTTGTCTGTCTAGTATTACTTGTCTTGTTTTTCCTGTCTAGTATTACTTGTCTTGTCTAGGTTGTCTTGCCTGTTTAGTATTACTTGTCTTGTCTTGCCTGTTTAGTATTACTTGTCTAGTCTTGCCTGATAGTATTACTTGTCTCATCCTGTCTGTCTAGAATTACTTGCCTTGTCTTGTCTGTCTAGTATTACTTGTCCTGTTTTTCCTGCCTAGTATTACTTGTCTAGTCTTGCCTGTGTAGTATTACTTGTTTGGTCTCGTTTGTGAAGTAATACTTCTCTTGCCCGTTTAATATTACTTGTCTTGTCTTTCCTGTTTAGTATTACTTGCCTTGTTTTGCCTGTCTAGTATTACTTGTCTTGTTTTGCCTGTTTAGTATTACTTTTCTCATCCTGTCTGTCTAGAATTACTTGCCTTGTCTTGTCTGTCTAGTATTACTTGTCTTGTTTTTCCTGTCTAGTATTACTTGTCGAGTCTTGCCTGTGTAGTATTACTTGTTTTGTCTTGTTTGTGAAGTAATAATTGTCTTGCCTGTTTAGTATTACTTGTCTTGTCTTGCCTGTCTAGAATTACTTGTCTTGTCTTGCCTGTCTAGTATTACTTGTCTTGTCTAGGTTGTCTTGCCTGTCTAGTATTACTTGCCTTGTCCTGTCTGTCTAGTATTACTTGCCTTCTCTTTCCTGTTTAGTATTTCTTGCCTTGTCTTGCCTGTATAGTATTTCTTGCCTTGTCTTGCCTGTATAGTATGACTTGTCTTGTCTTGCCTGTCTAGTATAAAATGTCTTGTTTTGCCTGTCTAGTATTACTTGTCTTGACCTGTCTGTTTAGTATTACTTGTCTTGTCTAGGTTGTCTTGCCTGTCTAGTATTACTTGTCTTATCTTGCCTGTCTAGTATTACTTGTCTTGTTTTGCCTGTTTAGTATTACTTGTCTTGTCTTGTCTTCTTGCCTTGCCTGTTTAGTATTACTTGCCTTGTCTTGCCTGTTTAGTATTACTTGTCTTGTCTTGCCTGTCTAGTATTACTTGTCTTATCCTGTCTGTCTAGTATTACTTGTCTTTTCTAGTTGAATTTGTCTTGCCTGTCTAGTATTACTTGTCTTGTCTAGCTTGTCTTGTCTTGCCTGTCTAGTATTACTTGTCTTGTCTAGCTTGTCTTGTCTTGCCTGTCTAGTATTACTTGTCTTGTCCTGTCTGTCTAGTATTACTTGTCTTGTCTTGCCTGTCTAGTATTACTTGTCTTGTCCTGTCTGTCTAGTATTACTTGTTTTCTCTAGTTTAATTTGTCTTGCCTGTCTAGTATGACTTGTCTTGTCTTGCCTGTCTAGTATAAAATGTCTTGTTTTGCCTGTCTAGTATTATTTGTCTTGACCTGTCTGTTTAGTATTACTTGTCTTGTCTAGGTTGTCTTGCCTGTCTAGTATTACTTGTCTTATCTTGCCTGTCTAGTATTACTTGTCTTGTTTTGCCTGTTTAGTATTACTTGCCTTGTCTTGCCTGTCTAGTATTACTTGTCTTGTCTTGCCTGTCTAGTATTACTTGTCTTGCCTAGCTTGTCTTGTCTTGCCTGTCTAGTATTATTTGTCTTGTATGTCTTGTCTTGCCTGTCTAGTAGTACTTGTCTTTCTAGTATTACTTGTCTTGTCTAGCTTGTCTTGTCTTTCTAGTATCATTTGTCTTGTCTAGCTTCTCAAGTATTACTTGTCTTGTCTAGCTTGTCTTGTTTGTCTTCTTTTTAGTATTTTTGTTTCATCTAGGTTGTCTTACCTGTCTAGTATTACTTGTCTTGCCTGTCTAGTATAACTTGTCTCGTCTTGTCTGTCAAGTATTACTTGTCTTGTCTAGGATGTCTTGTCTAGCTTGTCATGTATTATTTATTTTGCTTGCCTGTCATTGTATTTGTATTCTGTTGCTGACCTTGTCTTGATGTGCTTAATTATATGTCTCATTATACGCACCATATCTTGTCTGTCTCGTAATACTTATATTACTACAAACGTCTTATCTTGCTTGCCTTATTTTGTATGTCTCATAAAACTTCTCTTGCTAGGTACATTTGTCTTGTTTGTTTTATCTTGGTTGTCTTGTATTTTTTTCCCTGTTTTGGTATTTTTGTCTTGTTATGGTACCTTGATTTTTGTGTCGTGATGCCCATGTCTTGATGTCTTCTTTTGGTAACTTGTCTTTTCTTGTTGATTTTTTTATCTAGATTGTCTTATCTTGGCTGTTTTATCTTGGTGTCTTATCTTGTTTCTTTAATTTTGATTCTTGCCTCCATTGTCTTCTCTTTGTTGTCTTGTTTTGGTTGTCTTGTCATGGTTTACTTCCCTTGGTTGCCATGACTTCCTTGTCCTGTATTGGTCGTCTTATCTTGGTTGTCTTCTCTTGCTTGTCTTATTTTGATTGTCTTGTCTTTGTTGTCTTGTTTTTGGTTGTCTTGTCATGGTTTTCTTCCCTTCGTGTCTTGTCCTCATTGTCCTCTGCTGGCGGTCTTATCTTGGTTGTCTTTTCTTGGGTTTCCTGTCTTGATGGTCTTGTGCTGATTGTCTTGTCTTGGATGTCTTCTTTTGGTTGCCTTGACTTCATTGTCTTCTCTTGGTTGTCTTCTCTTAGTTATCTTGTCTTGATTGCCTTGTCTTTGTTGAATTTCTTGGTTGTCGTGTTTTGTTTGCCTTGTCTTGGTTGTCTTAATTGGCTGTCTTGTCTTGGTTGTTTTATTTTGGCTGTTTTGTCTTGATTGCTTTGTCTTTGTTGAATTGTTTTTGTGTATTCTTTTAGTTTTCATGTCTTGATGGTCTTGTTTTGGTGTCTTGTCTTTGTTTTCTTTTCTTGGTTGTTGTCTCTGTGTTGTCTTATCTTGGTTGTCTTATCTTTGTTGTATCGTCTTGATTTTCTTTTCATGGTTTTCTTTCCTTGGTGTCTTGTCTTCATTGTCCTCTCTTTGTTGAATTGTCTTGGTTGTCTTCTTGGTGTTTTCCTGGTTGTCTAATCTTGTTGTCTTCTCTTGTTGTCTTATCTTGGTTGTCTTATCTTGGTTTTCTAATTTTGGTTGTTTATCAAAGTTTTTTTTTCTTGTCTTGGTTGGTTTATCTTGGTTTTCTTGTCTTGGTTGTTTATCTTAGTTGTCATGTTTTGGTGTATTCTCTTAGTTTTCATGTCTCGATGGTCTTGTTTTGGTGTCTTGTTTTGGTGTCTTGTCTTGGTTGTCTTGTCTTGGTTGTTTCATTTTGGTTGTCTTGTCTTGGTTGTTTATCTTAGTTGTATTGTTTTGGTGTATTCTCTTAGTTTTCATGTCTCGATGGTCTTGTTTTTGGTGTCTTGTCTTGTTTGTTTTATCATGGTGCCTTGTCTTGGTTGTCTTATCTTGGTTTTCTTGTCTTTTCTTAGTGCTTTTGCTTTGGTTTTTATATGACCGTGTAACGGGACGTATTATGGTATGGCGATGACGTTTCCAATATCATTTTACCTCCTCTACATTATGGACATTGCGGGCGTCTATTGTCTAGCTCAGCAGTGCTCTTGTTTATCTTTGTGTCGTTGTCTTACATTCTATTACTAAGCATGTAAATTTTATCTTATCAATTTATTACAATTCAAATTAATACTATTTTAGATGGAATCCCAGAATGCCCAGATACACCTCCGTATCCATGTCCGAGCCCGCCGATACCACTAGAGAAGTGTACCCTTCAAGGAAAACCCCCCTATTACATTTGTATAATGAATGGCAGAAAAGGAAGGTGTTGTAAATGCTATGATAAGAAGAAAAACGGCGCATATTACTGTTTGATTTAAACTACCCAAAATAATAAACCTGGTATGTATCATAAATAAAACAAACAAACAAAAACAACATAAATAACCAAAAAAAAAATTTTTAAAAATCACCGAATTTAAAATAACCGACTTTGGACGGACAGCATAGTAAATTTATCTTGGTGTGGTTATAGCACTTTTATATATAAGGACTACTGTTTATAAAATTACGGACTTTGGATGGACACTGGCGTCGATGTCTATTGGTATGGTTGTAGTATTATTATATATAGGGATTACTGATTATAAAATTACCGACTTTGGATGGACACTGGCGTCGATGTCTATTGGTATGGTTATAGTATTATTATATATAGGGATTACTGATTATAAAATTACCGACTTTGGATGGACACTGGCGTCGATGTCTATTGGTGTGGTTATAGTATTATTATATATAGGGACTACTGATTATAAAATTACGGACTTTGGATGGACACTGGCGTCGATGTCTATTGGTGTGGTTATAGTATTATTATATATAGGGATTACTGATTATAAAATTACGGACTTTGGATGGACACTGGCGTCGATGTCTATTGGTGTGGTTATAGTATTATTATATATAGGGACTACTGATTATAAAATTACCGACTTTGTACGGGCACCGCCGTAAATGTACATTGGTGTGGTTATAGTATTATTGAGACCATTGATTATAAAATTACCGTCTTTGTACGGACACCACAGTAAATGTACATTGGTGTGGTTATAGTATTATTGGAACAACTGATTATAAAATTACCGACTTTGGACGGACACCGCAGTAAATGTACATTGGTGTGGTTACAGTACTATTGGGACCACTGATTATAAAATTACCGACTTTGTACGGACACCACAGTAATTGTATATAAGTGTGGTTATAGTATTACTGGGACAACTGATTATAAAATTACCGACTTTGTACGGACACCACAGTAAATGTACATTAGTGTGGTTATAGCATAATTAGGACAACTGATAATAAAATTACTGACTTTTTACGGACACCACAGTAAATGTACATTAGTGTGGTTATAGTATTATTGGGACTACTGATTATAAAATTACTGACTGTGGACGTGCACCGCAGTAAATGTACATTAGTGTGGTTATAGTAATATTGGGACAACTGATTATAAAATGACCGACTTTGTACGGACACCACAGTAAATGTACATTAGTGTGGGTATAGTATTATTGGGACCACTGATTATAAAATGACCGACTTTGTACGGACACCACAGTAAATGTACATTAGTGTGGGTATAGTATTCAGATTGGGAAAACTGATTATAAAATTACCGACTTTGGACGGGCACCACAGTAAATGTACAATAATATGGTTATAGTATTAGCGAACTGCCAATATGACCTGCCCGAAATGGGACTAGTAATTCTGGCTTTAGGTCATTCGGCTACTAAGGCCCCTGCTCTTCCGGAAATGACGACACATCTAAAAGCATATAAAAAAACTAATGTCTTTCTTTCAGTGACAGTTCTGGCATTTAGGAAAGTCAATGTATCCTTCTTAAGAGACCTTAAAACTGAGGCGTCGTGTCACGACAGGCATGGCACATTAAAGAAACCTCCCTGCATATTGCCTTGAGCGCACTGCAAAGATAGAAATTCTGTCACTTCACCTTGAGCTGGTGAGGCCTCGAAATAATTGAAATATCAATCAATCTTGACTGACAAATAATTTTTCTTTTAAAATAAATATAAAAAATATATACCCCCAACCATTAATAATCATAAAGTATATCTACTTCTTTATTTTCAGATAAATCAAAAGAACAAAAAAATTCCATGAAAATTTGAAAACCACAGATCTAAAAGAGACATTTGACCAATCGATGTATATTTAACAATTGACTGACCTATTTTTCTTGGGTCATCAAGTAATGAACCAGATTTTAAAACTAGCAACAAATCTGGTGAACTGCAAAGGAGGAAAAAATGACAGCCAATTCTTATATTTACAACGTTTTTTTTTAAAGAAAAATATTTTAATTACTTTAAAATAATTCACAATTTCGTTAAAATAAATTCTTCTTTCATGCTCTGAAATTATGGTTATTGTCAGTAACTGGTATGTAAATCCAAGTGTTTATAAAGTCTAAAGCCTAATGAAGTCTATTAGGCGTTGTTCCAAGTTACAACATACTTCATAAGCGTTGACAATTTCGACGCCTTATGAAGTCAAAAGATTAAGGCTCTAGACGAAAAGTCAAATACAGTCATTCAATTTTGAGAAGAGACATAAAAAACTTCTTGTCTGTCTGGAGCCTCTATTTTTGGACTTCATTAGGCGTAAAAATCAAAATTATTACGGTAACAATTTTTGTTAAAATATTGCTTTTTAGAAAATTTCCCGTAATAATTGGACATTTGCCGGAATAATTAGACTTTTATCGTAATAATCAGTCTTTCACCGGAATAATCAGACACTTACCGGAATTTTTAGATTACGGAAATATAACCGTAAAAAATATTTCAATTATTCCGGATATTGCCTGATTATTCCTATTCCGGATTTGGTCTGATTATTCCGGATTTTATTTGATTTTTCTGGATTTATCTGGTTTATTCCGGATTTTGTCTGATTATTCCGGATTTTCGCAATTATTCCGGTAAAACCCCCTTCTAGTGTTTCGGCGCCATTTTTGTGTTTACAAAATCGGGTCTATGACGTTGGTTCGCCACCCCGTTATATTCCGCGACGCTGAAAGACAGTACCTCAATGGGGTTCGCCGCTGTACCACGTAATCAATACCTGTTAAGTTCCCTCTGTATCAGCCACATTTGACCAAATCTTTTTCGTCACCTCATGTCCGTTTTCTTTTGGCACTTCTACACATAGTTTAAAATCATATTACAATCATATATATGTATTCGTAGTATTATGTTACATTTACGTGCTGATTATTCTTGTATATTGTGAAGAATAAAATACTGTCTAACATGATAAACAACACCAAACGATCGGTAACCAAGTACTACGGGTCAATTGGTACAGTGCACGCTCCGTAAGTGGGAGGTCGTTGGTTCGAACCCCGACAGGGTCTGACCCATGAGTTGAAAGTGGGTAATGACTGTTCTATTCTATACAATTCTACTGGCTCTTTAAAAGCAGGTGGCTTTTTAGCTCACCTGGCCTAAAAGGCCATGTGAGCTTTTGCCATCACTTTGCGTCCGTCGTCGTCGTCGTCGTCGTCGTTGTCGTCGTCGTCGTCGTCCGTCGTCCGTCCGTCGTTAAAGATCAACTCCTCAGAAACCACTGGGCCATTTGCAACCAAACTTTGTCACAACAGTCCTTGGGTGGTCTACTTTAAAAATTGTGTCCGACATGTCAGCACCTAATCCAAGATGGCCGCCAGCGGGTAACATAGATTAACATTGGACCCTATGGGAAAACATGTTCAAAGATATTTTTCTCTGAAACTACTGAGCCAATTGGAACCAAACTTGGCTACAGTAGTCCTTAGATGGTACCTTCTTAAACTGGTGTTTTTTAAGTCTGCACCTAATCCAAGATGGCGGCCAGCGAGGAACATAGGTTAACATTGGACCCTATGGGAACAATATCAAAGATCTTTTTCTCTAAAACCCTTTAGCCAATGGGAACCAAACTTGGCCACAATAGTTTTTGGATGGCCCCCTATAACATTGCGGTTTTTGAGGGCCACACCAAATCCAAGATGGCCACCAGCGAAGAACATGTTTTAACATTGGACCTTATGGGAAAATACGTTCAAAGATATTTTGCTCTGAAACTACTGAGCCAATTGGAACCAAATTTGGTCACAGTAGTCCTTAGATGGTACCTTCTGAAAACATTGTTTTTTTAATTCTGCACCTAATCCAAGATGGCGGCCAGCGGGGAACATAGGTTAACATTGGACCCTATGGGAACAATATCAAAGATCTTTTTCTCTAAAACCCTTTAGCCAATGGGAACCAAACTTGGCCACAATAGTCTTTGAATGGCCCCCTACAACATTGGGGTTTTTGAGGGCCGCACCAAATCCAAGATGGCCGCCAGTGGAGAACATATTGTAACATTGGACCTTATGGGAAAATATGTTCAAAGATATTTTTCTCTAAAACTACTGAGCCAATTAGAACTAAACTTGGTCATAGTAGTCCTTAGATGGTACCTTCTGAAACCGGTGTTTTTTTGAGTCTGCACCTGATCCAAGATGGCCGCCAACGGGGAACATAGGTTAACATTGGACCCTATGGGAACAATATCAAAGATCTTTTTCTCTAAAACCCCTAAGCCAATTGGAACCAAACTTGGCCACAATAGTCTTTGGGTGGCCCCCTACAACATTGGTGTTTTTGAGGGCCACAGAAAATCCAAGATGGCTGTCAGTGGAAAACATATTTTAACATTGGACCCTATGGGAAAATAAGTTCATACATATTTTTCTCTGAAACTACTGAGTCAATTGGAACCAAACTCGGCCACAATAGTCATTTGGGTCTTTACATTTGGTATTTTAAAATAACATCTGCATTTAAAAATCAACTCCTGTGAAACCACTTGGCCAATTGCAATGATATTTGGTATGTGTCTTATTCTTGGAGAGTACATGTCAGTCTGCCATATGACTTTTGTCTTTGACCTAAACTTAACCCCCAGTGACTATGTTTAACTTTTTGGATTAGGTCAGTTTCTCTAAATCTCGAATACTACAATGGTAGGTCACTGATATTTGGTATATAGCTTGATCTTGGATAGAACATCAGTCAGACTGCCTTATGGCTTTTGTCCTTGACCATAATTTCATGGTCCATTGACCAGTTTTTGGATAAGGAAAATTTCTCAGGTATTATACATGAAAAGTCGATGATACTTGGATGTATTGTCTCAAAATTTTGAAATATGGTTTAGTTTTGAAAGGAAATAATATTGAAATTTTGTGATAGAAATAAATATTGTGTAATAAATTTCAAGCATTTATTTAAACATTAGACAATCTGTTGATTTTCATTCTGCAACAACTCTACCTAGGTGAGCTATACAGGCTCCTGGGAGCCTCTAGTATATAGATGCGGTCTTTAAGACTGTAAAAAGAAAATTTTATAAGATAAAATCATTCACTATAAAAACCACTACGGGTCAGTTGGTACAGTGCACGCTCCGTAAGTGGTAGATCGTTGGTTTGAACCCCGACAGGGTCTGACCCATGAGTTGAAAGTGGGTAGTGACTGTTTTTTCGACAAGCACTCGCCATAACGAAATGAAAGTCACGGTTCTGTCGGGTAGGGACTTAAAATAAACGAGGTCCCGTGTGACGGTAATCTTGGCACGATAAAAACCCTTGCTGTATAAACACCACAGTTTGGCACGATAAATAACTCTGTTCTATAATGCAATCAACGCAACGCACAAGCAAAATTCTGCACTTCGTCTATAGTTGACGACGTCTTGATATAAGTGAAATATTCTTGACTGGGACGTAAAACACCATTACTCAACTCAACTCATCATTGGATATTTACTCCAGTATTCTCCCAAAGTCGAGGGATTTTTTTATCAGTTGCCTCAGTATGTTTGTCGTTTATTTTCTTGTCTTGGAAGATGCCTAGACAGAATTACAAATGAAGAGCTGCACAAAGGAACAAAACAGAAAGAGCAAATAAAATGATAAATGTAAGTGTAGAAGGATTGGCCATGTACTTAGAATTGAAAACAGCAGAATTTGTACCACCGCTATAACATGACATCCAGAAGGAAGGACAAAAATAGGTCGATCGAAAACATGGCACAGAACAATAGAGAAAGAAAGAACACAACTGGGTTGAAAGATTAAAAAATCTGAACAACGGAGAATTTCAATGATTGTACGTTGTATCATCAAAAAGATTAGAAAAAACTATTAAAAAAATAAAGTAAAAAAGGTGAGATCTGTGAAAGAAATTGACAATACAAAATGTATACATTTGGTAAATAAAAATCAAAGAACAAGTGAAATAATAAAAAAAAAGGAAGTGGAGGTAGATTGGTCTTGTACTTAGAATGGATAACAGCAGGATTTGTACCACCGCAGTAAAATGGCACCCACAAGGTTGCAAGAAGAAAATAGGTTTACCGAAAACAACATGACGCAGAACAACAGAGAAAGAAAGAAAGAACACAACTGGGTTGAAAGAGCTTGGGGTCAGCAAGGACAGCCGCCAAAGACAGAGTATCATGGAGAAGGTGTATCAAGGTTTTATGTTTCAGTGGGAACGAAGAGGATATGCGAGGTGGTGAGGTCTTGCCTTGATCAGCCGCTTTGTCATTAACTTGTGTAATATTTTGGCTGTGTTGGAAGTTGTGTAACATGTTTTTAATTTTTTTTCCCGATCTTCTAACCTACAAGGCTATGGCTGTCTACTTTCTTGCTTGACGTATACTTGACATGTACTTACGAATATTAATGATTTAAAGTCACTAGCTATATCAATCTTTTGCCATATTGAATTACATATACATGCAAGTCATTTTTTGGACCTTTTTTATTTATTTCACCATTTCAGCATTGTCTTTAATTTTGGCTCGGTATATCGAGAAAAAACTTGAATGAATCCACCAAATATGAAATCAATGTTTATAATTAAATCACATAAAAAGCGACCAAATAAACAAAGTAGTATGCAAAAAATAATATTTATCGAACAAATTTTAAGTACATTGTTTACAAAGAAGTAGTTCCGGTTGGGATAGGTTCTTGATACAAACAGGTCTATTAGGAAATAACTCTAACTTTAAGCCAATCAGAATGGGTGAAAATGGTAAACATTAATAATTGCGTGTTAAAGAAATCACTTGCATTTTGGTATGCAAAATAATTTCTATTGTCAAAGGTACGTAACTCTTGTAGAAACAAGCTCTTCGTGCGGTGATAAAAGTTATGGGGAAAAGATTTAAAATTGTATACCAGTCTAATTTGAAATTAAGTACTACACAGAAGTCTCTGTGATCGAGTGGTCAAAAACGTTTAGCGATAACAGCGCCTCCAACCATCTTGGTTCCAATCCCACTTGGGCAACCATATGTACATGTATTGTGGAAGTTTGTCAGTTCATTTGCCACAGGAAGGTGGTTTTCC
The DNA here is from genome assembly GCA_021292105.1 of Anadara kagoshimensis. Classification (NCBI taxonomy): domain Eukaryota; kingdom Metazoa; phylum Mollusca; class Bivalvia; order Arcoida; family Arcidae; genus Anadara; species Anadara kagoshimensis. The sequence goes on from CM037864.1 coordinate 15,494,650, forward strand.
CCAGGTATTTCGGTTGCCTCCATCATTTCAGAACAGACAACCTCGGTATATATGAAAGAATCTTGACTGGGGTGCGAAAAACATCGACTCCATCCAACTACTTTCAACGTTTTAATGAAATAACATATCAAATGACAATCATAAAATTTCTATGACAAATGTGGAAAATAAACCTTTCTGTACAAAATAAAAAATCAAAATCACATTTTAAACCTTTGTAATTGCTTTATTTACGCTACAATTTTGATCTAGTGTGCGATAGTTTGTAGTATAAACAATACAATGGACATATCAACCATTTTATATAGAAATACCCATTAAACATGTAGTTACTATTTTAATAAATAATAATAATAACAAAACAACTTATGTAATAATAATAATGCAGTATAATGAATTATGAAATCAACAATAGAAAACAATAATGATAATAATTTATAACATCAACAAATGCATATGATTACATTGTATAACATAATACCAAACAAGTTTGATCCTGACTGCTATTCAGTAACATTATGCGCAACAGGTAGACAAAATTACCAGACCCCGGTTTCACAATAATTTCTTAACTTTAGATTTTCCATAACTTAAATCTGGCAAAATAAAAACCTTTATAATTTTGTTAATTGTTAAGATATCAAGCTTATGACATCTGCATTTAGTTTTGACCATAAAACCTTATTCATAGTTCCAAAAAGCGTTCGCCAAAATTTGCTAAATTTAAGTTAAGGAATGATTGTAAAACCGGGACCAGAAAACGTAAAAGAAGACAAATATATACTAGGCTTACAAAGCAGGGGCGGATCCAGGATTTTTTGAAAGGGGGGGGGGTTGAAAATTACTAGTATATCAATGCTAGGTGTGAGCGCCGAAGCCGCGAGCCTCCGGAGACATGGGGTCTAGTAAACGCGATACGGAACAACAAGTATACAGAAATGGCTTGTTACATTAACACATTGGGTCACATCAGTCAATAGCTCTCTCTCTCTCTCTCTCTCTCTCTCTCTCTCTCTCTCTCTCTCTCTCTCTCTCTCTCTCTCTCTAAAGGGGGTTGCAACTCCCCCCCCTTAATCCGCCACTGCAAAGACGTCAATGGATAGTAAGATAAACCACCTCTGTAACTTGACTGGTTTAGCGATACCACGTGGGCATTTGTAATATCCTAGCATAAACAATGGATTTTGCCGAATCGTATGACGTCATTATGCGCATCATTATTTGAATCACAATCCCAAAACAGGCAATTCATGCCACATACGCGAAATTCTACGGCATATGGCCTGTTGCTACAAAAGGTTAACAATCTTTTAATTAATCACGCTACACCGGCCATGTGTAATATCAACATTTATCAGAATGAACTGGTCGAATATAATCCAAAACAAACATGTATACTAATCCATCACCAAATCCATGCTCCAAAAGCAAAGTAAAAACTTTGAACCCGGCCAATTAGGCTAAACACATGAACTTCCTCCAGGGAAGTGGACCGGGTTGCAGTGCAATTTCGGAAAAGTTCTACAGTTTTTTATATAATAAAACAAATCAAAAAATGCGTAATTGTATGATATTGTATGGGTTGAACATGTGATTAAAACTCTCGGAAGTACCCTGGAGGTCAATCGTTTTAGGATAAAGGATAAATAATGATAATCGTTATATAAAACAGTACAAATTATGTTTTTATAATGTCAATATGTGAAAAAAATATCCGCGTGTAGCGAATTACGTGTGGAAAATTCTAAACCCTGTCATTATTTCAATGGCAAAATTAAACAAAAAGTTTATCATTCACTGTAATATGGTTAGAAAACGTTTAATTCCGCGACGCTGCAACCCCCCCCCCCCCCCAAAAAAAACAAAACAAAACAAAACAAAAAAAAAAACCACAAAAACATTTGCAATATGAAGTCCAAATTGTAAGCTTGGATGCACAATCTTAGGCTTCTTATTAGGTTGGTAACGTCAAAACAGTCACCTCTGTTTTGTATTTGTGTTAAAAGTAGAACTTTAAACTACGGAGCCCGATACAAAGATTGGAATCATGTCGAGTATATATTTTGCAATTTTTTTAAATATTTTGTCCAAAAAAATTCAGTATTGTGTTTAGAACTCAGAAGTGTCAAATATACAAACATTGCGCACTCATTCATTATGGATCCACGAAATCGTTACACACAGTTAACTTATGCATTTTCCACACTAACGAAAGTTGCATCTTCATTTGGATTAAATTATGGCGGGAAACATACCGGTATACTGGCAACCAACTATTTTGTGCGGAAAGTGAAATAAATTACAATATAAAGGTGTCGCTTGAACAATGCCCATAATAAATAAGTTATGTATATACTCGATAAGTGGTTATATTGCTTAAATTGTGAAAACTTGAAAAAATACTAATGAAATTATGCAATTTTCCATAGAAGATTCTTTAAAAACATGATCATTATTGAGGTGAGCAAAATCATTTAGTTATGATTTTAGTTCATTAAAATATTGTAAAGGGGGGAAATTTCGCTTATTTCGCGCTAAAGAAATTACAGCGAAAATTTTACCCACGCAAACAAATCTTCGATACAGATTAATACATGTATATCACATACATAGTATATATACTGGTCACGCGAAAATTACACCCCCACGCGAAATGCCAGATTTCAGAAATCGCGAAATTTTCACCCCGCAAAAATAATCCCCTTTACAGTAGACCTATAAATGTCGTTTGAGATGTTTGATTTTGTACCTGGATTGTTTTTCTCACAATTTGACGTCAGATAATAAACGTAAACATCTATTATCGCAAATGGCCAATAGTTACGCGTCATCAATATTGAGGCGGGTTTTTATCCTGCGTGTTGTTCTCGTAATCGGAAATTGTAAAATTGCGCTAGTCACATGACGCGACTTGCATACCTGCTTACATTTTGTATATATTTACAATTGCAACTGGACCGGTTTTACAATCATTCCTTTGCTAATATTTCCCTTAACTTAAATTTAGCAACTTTTGGTTATCATTTTTTGGAACTGCTATGATTAATTTTTGTTAAAGTTAAATGTAAATGTTTTGTCTAGAAGTGATCTTAAAAATGACACCTTAAATTCCCGAATATGCTGAAAATTACCAAAATAATACAGATTTAAAATTTAGCAAGATTTAAGTTAAGAAAAATCTTAGCTAAGGAGTGTTTGTGAAACTGGAACCTGCTTTGTTCTAAGTAAACCTTGTAGCAATTTCGTCGTTTATTTGCCAATAACGTCAGTACAGAACGTGCAGAATTGGGACGTCATCAGCAAGAAGCGTAAGAATATGTCAGAAAAATAGAGACAGATTTTGACCTCTCTGTTTTAGGAGGTGATAAACGACACAAAACGCTATATCAATTCTTAAGTGAATAGTAGAAATAGATTAAAACAAACACGCTGATCAGACAAAAGGTCACCCCGAGTGGCACTGGGTGTGTCGAGTATCCTGGCGTATCCGGTTACATCCGGTTACATCCATTAACATGAAGAATGCATGTTCATGAAGTTGATACGATTTTCGTATATATCCTGTGTGACACCAATCCTATTTACAAGTGACCATACATAAGTGGATCAGAAACAGACAAAACACAAGTAAAGCTCCAGCCCCTCCAGAAACCGCAAAGTAGAAAGACCAACTGAGGAAATATCCCGTCTGAGCGACGTAAAAGTGCGACACGATTAATACCGCTGATATTATCGCCAAACCTGAAATATATTAAAAACAAACACTTATAATTGTATTCGAAGAAAGAAATTTTGTAACTGCAAAACATGTACTGTATAATGCTTATATTTCACTGTAGTTTCATTTTCGCTATATTCGCGGTCAGGTGTATTCCTAGGATAAAAAACAGCATTTTGAAGCATTAAGTAAACGTTTCAAGTTCTCACACACTTCCTTCCCTTTAATATGATATGACCGCGGAAATTTGACATCGAGAATACCTGGGCATCGTCAAATCGAAAAAAAGCTATAAACCGTACTTTGCAACAGCAAACTGCGCCATAATTCACGGTAAATAAAGCAATGATACAACAGCAAGGCAAGACAAACATAAAAAATCACGCTGTCAATAACTATAGAGAACTTATTGTGCCACACAACCAAAAATCGTTCTCATATGGCAAATATATCACTCGGTGGCTTCCCCATATGAACTCCGGTCCGTGTATTATTCTACCACGATTAGATGATGATTATTTCTTAATCTATATACAGTATTGCGCATGTGTCAAAGATGTAGTGACTGAAATTTGTTGTTTACCTATACATATTCCTATTATAATATATAATACTAACCTCCAATTAGAGCCGTTATGCCAATGCAAACGCCAAATATAACTGAGTTTCTAGATCCAATAGCACAATTTAAATATCCACATAACAGAAATATAACAGCAAGCATCAAGAAGAAGGTCCCCACAACGTGTAGAACTATCACAATTATCCAGGTGCTCGAAACTGAAACCAAAAAACATTGTATTACATATCATATCATTCTTAATTTTACAGCATCCCAATCAGTAGTGCTTGGACCAAAATTGTGAAACCAAAAGTTGTTTTTTTTTTCAAGATGTTGAAAAAATATATCCAAAGGGACAAAAATACTTTTACCAAATTAAGCAAAGGAAATACTTTGCATGAGGGAGTATAACTTAGTTTTTTAGGAATTTCAGTTTTTTAACTAGCAGCAAATTTAGACAAAAGTATATTTCTGTCACTAATACACAATTATAGCCTACCGAGTATAAATGTAACCAAAATGAATCCGTTTTTGGGAAATGCGATTTGAACAGGTACAATTTTTATTACAAAATATTTCTAGTGGTAAAGTTCAAAGTTCCTTTTTTTTCTTGGTTCCTACCTAACAATGTCCAAATTTCCACAACACTTGATTATAAATCGAGTGATTGTTAAACTACATATTTTAATAATTAACCCTTTGTAGTTAAAGCAAATTTTTGTAGCTGCTACAAATTAAAGAGACTTAGATATCAAATTGTAGGACATGACTTAGCAAAATGTAGTAATAAACTAGAAAAACTGTGAGCCCTCACAAAAAAATTATCCTCGCTCATCCACATAAAAAATCCATCGGATCAAATTTTAAAATAGAAGGTGCACATCTACATTATATCACGAAGATTGTGTGAAAGTTTCATGAAAATCCATTGAAGGGTTTAGGAGGAGTCGCGGATAAGAGATAGGTACCCTAAGGTGTAACGGAAGGACGGGAGGACAGACGGACACACGGACGGACACCCCTATCACTATATACCCCCCACTTTTTAAGCGGGGGGGGGGGGGTATAAAAACAAACATACTGTTTCATGTCCAAATCACAACCAAGAAGCAATGTAATTTTTTAAAGTGACAAGTTAAGTTAACACGTGAAATTTCGCCAGGGAAGTCGAGTGCTCCGGTAGGGTAAGTACCTCTTGTTTAGCTAGCTACACCCGCCACTTGTGTAATCAAAATTTAGTGAAAGGAACATGGAACTATGAGAAGTCTAATATACCAAGGGCAATCCTGGACATAGAGACATCAAACTTATCAACATTACTGTGATAAATTTAACAAAAATTAAACGATTTTTGTGGATTGTGATTTGAACAAGTATAGATTATCATCACAATTTGTTTTAGTGGTAAAGTGGTAAGTGATTATAAAAAACACATATTTTAATAGATTAATCCTTTGCAGTTCAAACAAGTTTAATACATTTTACAGGCCATATGTGCAGTTTATCTTGGAACTGCATATATGTTTGTAGCTGCTACAAAGTCAGTAGACTTGGGTATCAAATTGTAGGACATGGCAAAATTTAATCACATATTTTGAAGACTATTTCACACATGGGATTAAAAGTCAACAAACATTTGATGGTTTTAAGAGGGAAAAGTGTAAATTTTAACAAAAGAACTGAAAAGAGTTAAATGAAGTCGATTATATACAACAAAAAATGTACAATCTCGGAATGATCTACGCAAAGTTTAACATTAAAATTACGCTTACAACACATGCAAGTTTATATAGAAATACTTTGTGGGAACAATAAATTTCCGCTACTTTGTACGAGAACTATTTCAACAATTAAATGCATCATTATACAATATAAAACGTTTAATGCCGAAAAATATGTCTGACCGACCTTTACTGAGTTTGGCTTTATTCAAATCTAATACAATAGAGAAACCACATACAATTGTGTAGAAATATGTGTTTGGAAAACTTTCAATTCCGCTATTTCTGAAGAGCCATGCTACAACAAATAAACTCCAACTCTATATAGGACGTCATAATCAATAACACACTAAAACGTGTCCAATTCACAGAAAAAACTTTAAAACTGATAAGTTAGGTTAAACACGTGAACTTCCACCAGAGATGTGAACCTAGATACTCTGGAAGGGTAAGCACCTCCTGTTTAGTTTGCTTCACCCACCATGTGTATAATTAAAATTGAGTGAAAGGAACATGGAACTATGGGACATCAAATACATCCAGAGCAATCCTGGACACAACATCGTAATCCCATACCAGTAAAATAGGAAAAAGTACTTTGTAGTAGATACAGGTACTTTTTGTAACAGCTAAGGCAAGTAAGAGCATGAAATTGATGCAATGATGAAAAAAGATGCATTTTTACGCAATGGAAAAAATAAAGTAATAACATTAAAAGTGTTAAACACAAAAAAAACAAACATACTAATCCATGTCCGAATCACAATCCAGAAACAAAATAAAAACTTTGAAACTGACAAGTTGGAAAAGAAAGGTTGTTAAAGGCATTTGCATGTAATTTTTATGTTGATATATTTTAAAGTAAAGTTTTTAATTCTATTCCTAAAAGTTTAAATGGCTACATTTTAAACAATATTTAGATAATTAGTAAAAATTGTTACTCAAAGTTACCTAGTTTACTCTTGGATTAAGTGATTAAATTTTATCGCTTACAATTCAAACAACCTTTGTCGAGATACAAATTAGTTAAGATGGAAACGGAAAATACAATTGATAATCATATCGAAAAAGAAATTAAGAAATTGAAAATTATATTTTTATGCTATTTAAAACTAATATTCTTATTCGATTTAATAAATTAGGCGACACTCAAATAATTGAAAGGTTACTAAATAGCACGTATGTAACCAGAGTGAAAAGGTAATGACAATGCTTTTTCGATCAAATTCTATAACATGAAAACTTTTTGTTGTTCTAAAGAATGTGATTTAGTTACAATGGTATTATATGTAAATAAACGACATTGAAAACTTGTGAGAACATTCACACTTATTAGTTAAAAGGTTGTGAGTTGGCACGTATGTACCTAGATTGAAAATACAATAACAATGCACTTTGGATGAAATTCTATAACAAAACAAAACTTTTGAACTATGTTTTATCAAGGATAATGTTTTATAAAAGTTTAATTCATTTAAGTGTGTATTGCCAAGGTCAATATACCAACAATATTTCTAATTATATTATTATTAATAAAAATAAAATATAGACAAATTTAATGAAATACCTGATGGTACATCAATATCATTGTAGAGAATAATGACATTCTATCTTTTTATTAACATAAAGCAATTTAAAACCTAACATAAAAGATGGGGGGGGGGGTGTCTGTGGGTCTGTGGTCTGAATAATGAACTTGAAGTACAATACGAATTATTTTTGTTTAAAAAATGTCAAAGAATGTTAACAATCATATTAATTTGTTTAAAGAAAAAATAAAACAATCAAAAACAACCAATGAAGTCCATGTTCAAATCACAATCCAAGAGGCAAAGGAAACACTTTGAAACTTGGCACATTTAGTTTAACACCAAGGAAATGAGAGCGGTTGTTCCGGATGGGTAAGCTCCTGCTGTCTAGCAAACAGTTACACCCGTTACGTGTAAAATATTAGAATCAGAAATGTCATACAAATAAAAAACACAATAATATGGTTGAAATCAAAATGCTTTCGACGGTCATAGGATTTAAAGATCAAATGATGCTCATTAATGCGTCCATAGTACTATTTCAGGATGTTGAGCCATGCCACTACGACCAATCCTTCAAAAATAATGAAGATCACTTTATTTGTCAGAACGAAAGTAACACCATCTGACTGTACTTTTTAGATTTTATCCTTGACAAAGATTTTTTTGCTTCAATGACGTGATTTAGAAACAATGTTGGTATGTGTAAATAAACTACATTGCAAGAACATTCGCACTTGTTTATGTGAATGTTACGAGTTGGCACTCACGTACCCATGATGGAAATGCAATGACAATGCCCTTTGAATATATTACTGTATGATAAAAGACTTAATTGTATTCTTCAAGGCTAACTTAAGACGAAAATATAATAACATTTATTTGTTGTCAAAATTAATATACCAGCAAATAATTAATATTTGTAACGTCAATAATACCATGTGTTTATCAAATACCAAAGACAATTTTAATTAAATACATTGTAGCAAAATATGATTATCCATCTTTTCAATAACATAAACATCTTTTAGAACCAATTATAAAAAGATTGGTTTTGAAATTTCTCAAAAACTAAGGTATACTCCCTCATGCAAAGTATTTCCTTAGCTTAATTTGGTTAAATATATTTAGGTCCTTTGGGTAGCTTTTCAACATCTTCAAAATAATTTTGGTTTCATAGTTTTGGTCCAAGCACTACTGATGAGGAATTGTATTCCGAAACGGCCGTCTAGTGCTGTAAATATAAAACTGGTATAATATGTAATTTGTGATCTGGAATATGAACTCAAATCAGGGCAATATAAAACATTCACAATAATGGAATTCAATTAATATAATCCATATATTGAAAGAAGTATAGTAGAAACAGCAAAATTTTAACTCAATAGGATAAGCACTCGTCAATTAAATGATATGATCATAAGATGTCATTATATTATTTAGATACAATAGGGTTAGAACTCATTGTTAACTACAATGAAAATACATATACAAAGGACAAATTGTAAAGGAAATTTTAGTTTCGGTACGCGTGTACGTCGAGTGAAAATGTAACTACCGTGTTGTTCTTAGATTATGGTGTTATTATATAAAATATTTTTATTATAATTTCCGAGGTTCTCAAGATTTATATAACAGCAATTGAACAGTGTTTTTATTCTCAGTTGTGTCGTACATTTAAAAATATGAAAACCTGACAATTCTGTGATTTTACATTGTTGCGAATTATGAAGGTACATTTTGTTTAAAACCGTGAGAACAACTGTTTAAACCAATGATAAAAGGAAGGGTCTATGGTCTGAATAATGAGTTTAATACAGGACAAATTATGAAAAATGTGTAAATAATGGCATATGATAATAATGTTTAAAAGTTAAAAGAAAATTCACAAGAATAATGACGATGGTATATCCAGCTAAAGTGTACATGCAGTAGAATTAAATCGTAAAACGCTCAGCTGTTTTTGAATATGAAACTGACAAGAGCATACTGTCCGTTCTAGAGAGATGCTACAAGCATTGACAACATGAATAGTGTTTTTCCTTGCCTACACTAAATTTCAGCAATTAATGCAACCTTTGATCACATATTGTGTCTATTGATTTAAATGTGTTGTCATAGCATTTCATTAATATATGAGTGTATTCACTGGTTAAAGAAACATAGAATGGGTATAGACCCCTTTATAATAGAAGTTGGTGTGTTTGTACCCAGATTGAACAGACAGTGCTAATTGATTATGTTGATATAACCGAAACGCTTTGTAATTTTTAGTGTTGTCTTTCGATGAAATAAAGCTTAATTTATACTATAAATGGTTTCAATGTTATTTTAGTGTTTATTTATTTTTCAATGTTAACCTTAGATGCTTAATAAGCTATAATTTATAGTATACGTGTATCATATTATGATTTCAGGGGCATTATATATCATTACATGAATAGCTATTTCACTTTTTGTGGGGTCGTCTTTTCAATTTCAATGTATTGATTGATGTATTCAGCAATAATAGATAATCTTATCGTTTTAAAAATGATGAATAATATCACAGTTTAATAGAATAAGGCTGTAATTATCTTAATTGAAAAATGAATAATAACTTTTCTTAAAAACAGTTTAATAAAATACACCTGTTTTGGATAATTAAAAAAGTTAATTTTTTGTCACCAATTGCGTTGATACAATGGATGGCTATGTACAATAAACATAATGCAGTTTATATGATGAAAGAAAGTAGACGAATCGAGTATTATATTTTAAAAGTACATAGTACATCTGAATAAAGGTACTTCTGCAGTCAGGGCAACCAAGAACTGGTTGAAAAAAATAGAACAATATAGACCCCTTTATTTTGTAAGTTGGTGTGTATGTACCCAGAATGAGCAGACAACGTTGATTGATTATGTTGATTTAACCAAAAAATGTGCTTTGTTAAATTTTTCAGTGGTAATCTTAGATGAAATAAAACTTTAATTATACTATTAATGGTCTCAAGATCATTTTAGAGCTTTTTTATGTTTCAATATTAACCTTAGATACTTAATAAAGCTTATAGTATAATATACGTGAACCAGGTATATGATTTCAAAAGTATATTATCCGTCCAGAATAGCCTTGTTTACTTTTGGTGGGTTCGTCTTTTCAATTTCAAAGCATTGATTGATGTATTAATCAATAATAGATGATATTATCGTTTTAAAGTGATGAATAATAATTTTTCATAAATCACAGTTTAATGTAATAAGCCTGTGATTATCTTTTGAAAAATGAATAAAACTTTTCTTAATCACTGTTTAATAGAATAAGCTTGTTATTTTGAAAAATGGATGACTTTTATTAAATCACAGTTTAACAGAATACGCCTGTTTTGTTGGAAAATAAACCAAAAATATTAAACTCTTTGTTACCGATCACATTGATACAATGGATGACTCCAATGAACGTAATTCATTTTATTTGAAGAAAGAAAATACTAAACACAAGTACATTGTATTATATTCTAAAAGTACATTTTATATCGAAATATGTCTAAGTTTATGTAGATCTAAATCTACATCTGAATAAAGCACTTGGCAACAGCCAGGGCAACCAAAAACACAACAGCAGTTAACGTTTATCTATAAAACCATAACTACTCGACTAAAGTTGCTAAAATTAAGTTGAGGAATCTTTGTTATCGAAAGTTTTTAAATCGCCAATGTATAACGAAATTCTGTCAAAAAATTGAAAATAATGTGACCAAAAAGCGGAAAAGCAGTAACAAACACAACCAACATACATGCATGTATGATGAGAAACTGAGACTTTTGACTTCAACATAATATACTGTGACGGGTTTAGCTAGCTAAACAGGGGATGTTTTCCTCTCCGGAGCACCCAGTCTCACTTGCCCGGTGAAAGTTCACGTGTTTCACTAAATTTGCCAGTTTTTTAAGTTATAACTCTGCTTTTGTTACTATGGTGTGAACATGCATATGGATCGGTATGTTAGTGTTATACACCATGATGCCATGGAATGCTAATACTTGGTTGATAAACCGTTTATGCTCCAAATGTTTTCTTTTACATCAATATAAAATAAAATCGTGAAATAAATTTTGGCAGCCACTGTAAAAATATTGATTTTACGTTTAATCGGTTCACTTTAAGTGTTTATATATGGAATATCAATATCATTTTATGGAATTTAAAATATAGTACAAACCTGTCGAACGTTTAACAAGGAGCTGGCAAAGTGAGTCAAAAAGGCTGCAGAGAGATAGAACTGGTAGATAACTGGGGTGTTTTTAGACCCTACAACAGTACTTAAACTATTGAGTTGAAACCGGTTTAGTAATAATTATGGCCAGGCCCCTTGCCCCTTGCCAGTTTCTTTCTGGAATGTGTGACATTTTTTTCTGTAACTGCAGTTTACAAGTTGGTGTATATGTACCCAAAGTTAAAAGACAATGTTGTTATTTATGTTGATATAACCCATAATGCGCTTTATTATATTTTTCAATGTTAACCTTGCATGAAATAAAGTTTAATTTGTGATATGTTAGATCTAAAGGTCATTTTATCACTTTAATCATAAATAGCCTTTTTTACTTTTGGTGGGTCGTCTTTTAAATTTTCAATGTATTGATTGATTATTCTGCAATAATAAATAATCTTAGCGTTTTAAAAATGATGAATAATAACTTTTCTTAAATCAAAGTTTAATACAATAAGCCTGTAATTATCTTTTGAGAAATGACTAAAACTTTTCTTAATCACAGGTTAATAGAATACAGCTATTTTGGATAATAAACACAAAATATTCAACGTATTGTCACCAATTGCATTGATACAATGGATGAATACAATAAACATAATTTATTTTATATGAAGACAGAAAACACAAAACCACAAGTACATTGTATGATATTCTTAAAGTACATTGTATGATGAAATATATCAAAGTACATTTAGATCTAAATCTACATCTGAATAAATGCACTTGACAACAGCCGGGGCAACCAAAAACATAACAGGAACAACATTTATTTGTAGGGCTATATAACTGATTGACAAAATTTGTTAAAATTATGTTAAGGGAAATCTTAGTTAAATAATGATTGTAAACCTCGTGTAATAAAAGAATAACAAAAAGTTGTATCAAACCGAAAAATAAAAAACATTTATGTATACTAAAACAATGGATTATGTCTGTTACGTGATAAAGAAAAAGAAATAGAAAATATAAGTGAACAAAAATACAAAAAAGTAACAAACCTAAGTGAATAAAGTAAGAATTAAGTAAAAAAAACAGTAAGCAGTAACACAAATTAAGTGGAAAAGTTGTAACACAAGCAAAAACTGCAGTACAACCATGTAGGGAAACGCTTACTTTAGACTTATACATGATACATGATACAGGGTCCTCAAAAAGTTTCATGGCCGTCATTACAGTATTGCTGATAAGTTTGATGCCTCTATGTCTAAGATTGCCCTGGATATATTTGACGTAGCATAGTTCAAGGTTCCTTCCACTCAATTTTAATTACACAAGTGATGGGTGTAGCTAGCTAAACAGGAGGTGCTTATTCTTCCGGAGAACCCGGTCTCATTTCCCTGATGGAAGTTCACGTGTTTAATTCACATGATTTGTTATGTTTGGTTTTTTTATTCTATGGTTAAAGAACCTGTGTGCTAAATATGTAATTTCTATACATCAATTCATTCAATTACAGACATATTTAAACATGGAATCGTGAAATGAATTTTTGCAAATCATTGTAAAAATATTAATTTTAGATTAAATCAGTTCATTATGTGGTTTGAATGAAATCATTGAATAGCAGTTTATGCAACATCTAATACATTACAGACCTGTCGAAAGTTTAACAATGAGTTAACGAAATGAAGGCGACCCTCGGCTGTGGACAGACCGAGACAAGGAAACTTAGCGACCAAACAGCTGCCATGAGATGGATAACATTGTCGAAGAGCTAACCAAAGACTGACATGAACTAGCGATTCGGCACTAATTCGTTAGGTCCGTGTTAAACTTTCGGCAGGTCTATACTGTATCTAAAAGTCTATAGAATGTTTATAAATTATTTGTAGATCTTTCATATAATAATAAATGCATCGTGTTAACACGAATATCTTAAATTTAGTAACATTTCTTATGATATGACGTTTACTATTATTTTCATATGAATTCGACTATCTTTTTTTTTCATTTTGATTTAAAAACGATCTTTTGATATAAGGTTCACTTTTGTTCGGAAATGCATTTGACTAATTTTTTTTTCATTTTTTAAAAAAAATCTTTCCACATACATATAAAAAACAAATCAACGACAACACAGTTAAATAGTAAATACACAGTGTGACATGACCAATATAAAATTTAAAACTTGAATCGAATTATTTGGTGATTTGATCTGTTTTATATACTTTCTATTAATATTGAATTTAAAATTTTAAATTTGTTTATATAATATTTGAATTGTAATATAAATTTGTAGATGATAAACATGTACTTGGTAATAGTCAAAACAAAATGAATCAACAAACGACAAACGGGTGAAAATTAAAAAAAACAAACAAAAACACAATAGAAAAAGACAAAAATAAACAAAAAAGGACAAAATAAAACATGGTTGGGCAAATTATAAAGCTCTTGACTTGAGATGGGCGCCCGATAGCAAAATAGCATCCGTCGGTGTGGTTGTCCTTAAACATGCGTCTTCAAATTACACAGGCAGATCTTTTTGTACGCCCGAAACATTGTCGATGCAAAATACGTTTGTATGATCCAAACATATTCTTTACATCAATTCATTTAATTATAGACATACACATGTATTTAAACATGTCTTTTGATTTTTATATATTGTATAAAGTAAATCAACCACAACAGAGTTATTTAGTAAATACATCAGTGGGACATGACCAATTTAAAATTTAAAATTTGAATTGAATTATTTGGTGATTTGATCTGTTTCATATATTTTCTATTTATACTGATTTTTAAATTTTTAATTCACTTATAAACAGTTCATGTGATATATGAATTTGTTGGTGATAAACATGCACTTGGTAATAGCCAAAACAAAGAGGATCAACAAATGACAAACGGGTGATTATAAAAAAACAAAAACAAACAAAAACACAAAAGAAAAAGACAAAAACTAAACAAAAAAGGACAAAATAAAACATGCTGGTGCCAACTATAAAGCTCTTGACTTGAGATGGGCGCCCGATAGCAAAATAGCATCCGTCGGTGTGGTTGAAATCATTTGTAGATCCCTAACTCCCAAACCATATCATATACACTTTAATGGGTTGTCACTAAACATGTGTCTTCAAAGTATACAGGCAGATCTTTTTTGTATGCCTAAAGCATTTACGTGGTAGCAGTGTTGATGCAAAACACGTTTATATGCTCCAAACATATTCTTTACATCAATTCATTCAATTAAAACATATTTAATCATGGATAGTTAAATGAATTTTGACAAACCATTGTAAAATTATTGATTTTACATTAAATCAATCCATTATGTGTTTTAAACTAAATAACTGAATAACAGTTTATGCAACATAATACATTACAGAACTGTCGAAAGTTTAACACTTAGCTAAAAAAGGGTGTCGAACCACGACGATATTGACTTGGATAGCCAGTGGTAAAAAAGCTGATGTGACATAGATAACACCTGCTGATGCTGAAGACATACAGAGATAAAGTCAACCAAGGGCTGAAATGAGCTGTAGATTCGGCGCTAATTCGAGAGCTTGGTATTACACTTTCGACAGGCCTGTTCTTTATCTAATATTCATAGACCTCTTATATCATAACCAATGCATAATGTTAATATCCTTAATATAGTAGCATATTTTATGATATGACGTTTACTTTTATTAGCATTTGCATTTGACTATTTTTTATTTTGATTTAAAAACGATCTTTTGAAATTAGGTTTACTTTTATAATCAGATGCATTTGAATACTTTTTTCTTTTGAATTTTTAATAATAATCTTTTGATATTAGGATTACTTTTGTAATCAAATGCATTTTACTAATTTTTTCTTTTGAATTTTTAAAAATGATCTTTTGATATGTGGTTTTTGCTTAGATAGCAATTGCATTTGACTAATTTTTTTCTTTTGATTTTTTTTTTAAAATCTGTTCATACCTATAGAAAATAAACCACTGTATATAGTAAATACGCCAGTGGGACATGACCAATTTAAAATTTAAAATTTGAATTGAATTATTTGGTGATTTGACCTGTTTCATATACTTTCTATTAATATTGAATTTTAATTTTTAAATTCACTTATAAACAGTTGGTATGAGATATGAATTCGTTGATAATAAACATATACTTGGCGATAGTCAAAACAAAGAGGATCAACAAACGACAAACTGGTGAAAATTAAAAAAAAATTAAAATAAAATTTTTTTTTTAAACATTTTAAAAAAATTAAAAAGGGGGAAATTTAAATAAAAAAAATCAAGAAAAATTTTTAAAATTTTTTTTTAAAAATTAAAGGGAAGGGAAAAAAGGACAAAATGAAACACATTGGACCAATTATAACGTTCTTGACTTTGGTTTGGCACTGGAGAATGAAATGATATTCGAAAGGTCCTATGTAGTTCCCTACCCATACGTTTTACAATGTGCCGTCCCTATAAGCACGCCGTTCAATATTACATCGATGCTATCAGTTCAGAGATAGTAGAGGCAACCAGAGTACTCGATAAAAAACCGGCCATCGGCATGTGAACTGGCAATTTTCTCCAGATGTTCTTTACATTTTTGCGGTCAATTAGTGGGATGGGCGGACCGAAGTATTCTAAGAAAAGCACCTTGTGTGGGGTTATCAAAGACGAATAACACGTGTAATTAAACCTACCTGATGTTGAGGGTAAGGAGGACATAGAATCACTACAGGAAACTGATCCTGTACAAGCTTGAAATAATCCTATTGAGATGTTCCCGTTGTCCAACCAAAACGGAGCGGCCATTCCAGCAACTGACAGAGTAAAAGCAATAGGCAAAAGTATCAGAGATGAATACAACATAATCCGTGTACATAGTCCGACCTCATTTTTCTGATCCCGTTCATGATGTCTTGTACGTCCCCTGGAATCCGGTTCCGTTTGGATAAAATATACTTTCTCTAAATTACCTCCCTTGGTTTGTGGCGCGACGTAATTTGGTTCCACGGCATATCCGTTTTTGAGGTCAATAGCGTTTTTGGCACGTATCCAAGCTTGGCGAATGCTAAGTTTTGTAGGCTTGGCTTTCTCAGCCATGATGATGTCCTTCTCTTTCTTAAGTTGTGTTCAAAGGTATTTTCTGCAATACTAAAAAACGAAAATTTAGCCATCAACTTTTTAATTAAAATATACTTGGAATTAACATTTATTTTTTTATTTATTTATTTATTTATTTATTTATTTATTTATTTATTTATTTAATAATAAGTGACTGACATAATGAGATGAAAAAAGTACAAATAATGAAAAAGTTCTGAAAAAGTTTAATAAATAAGATCCATAGTTAATAACGTAAACCAAATTCCTTACTATCTCTGGTTTGATTGGATGTGTTCATCTAGTAAAACACAATGAATGTTTCAATAACTATTTCGCGACTTGGATTTTCAGTTATCAGAGTCTGATCCAATGATTTGCCATTTATTTCATCATGTTCATCGGCTTTGTATACTTTATTTTTGTTGGAGTTAAGTTGAGTTGAGTAATGGTGTTTACCGTCCCAGTCAAGAATATTTCATTTATATCGAGACGTCGCCAGCTATAGGCGAAGGTGCAGATATTTTGCTTGTGCCTTGCGCTGAATGCGTTATACAGTAGGGTTCTTTATCGTGACAAACCTACTGTGACACGGGATCTCGTTTATTTTAAGTTCCCATACGAAAGAACCGTGACTTTCATTCGTAATGCTGAATGATTGGCGAAAGAACACTGAGTCACTTCCCACTTTCAAGTCTTGGGTCAGACCCGGCCATGGTTCGACCCCACAACCTCCCATTTACCGAGCGAGCATTCTACTAACTGAGCTACCGCAGTGGTTACCTTATTTTTTGGGAATCACAAGGAAATCTCAAATATCGTGAAAATACAACACCCTCGAAAAAGGTTATTCACAGAATGTGTCCCTCGCAAAAACCACTTGTACTTCTGCTACATCTGGACTTAATTTACAAACTGAAAATCGCAATAATAAAAATCAGCGACAATTAAGTAATTTACAGTTTTTGTCATGTCTCACGATCAACACTAATATTCATCAAACAAATCAGGATATATGTATATCATTTGTGTTAGCATAAAATTGAGATCCTGTTCTAGTCCTCAGAATAAATGTAAATTGTTGCTTAGCTATTTAGTTTACATTATTGTCATGTGCTACTTTTGAATTTTTAAGAAAAAAAAATATAATTCAAAAGTAGCACATGACATTATAGCTGTGATTATGGTCAACCAAACATTTTTCATAACCTTCTTTCTTATTATTACGGGGGTGGGGGGTTACCGAGAGTCTAAAGTACCAGCACACGGACCACAGCGGCTCTCACGCCATCTAAGCTCGATATGTTTTTGATTCGATCAACACTTGCCTAAATCCTAAAAACTTTCAAGTTCAGTTGTCAAAACCGATAGTTTCAAGGTCCTACGGGTAACTCCCCGACCCCACCCCCACCATCCATCTAAAAACTGACCGATGTAAGTGAAAAATAAAACTTGACTGGGAAGTAAAACGCCATTACTTGTCCCTATTTCATTTATTACACCGAAATATGAGATTTCAGAATAATTTCATTTCCCTTTTCAAAGCTAAATATCAAATTGAATATCAAAAGACAAAAAATGACTATTTTTTATTTGTTTTTTATATTTTAAACAAGGTATATATCTTTATTTTTTTAAATGTGTGTGTGTGTGTGTGTGTGTGTGTGAAAATAAAACTTACCAGTATTTATTTGTTTAATCTTTTTCCAACTTCAGGTCTTGTCTTCCAACATGTTTACATGTTTACTTTTAAAATATCACGGACAATGGCGATTCATGAGAATTTATCACTAATTCATATGCTCTCTTCTGGAGTTTTAAAGATTTTTTTCTTCAAAATTCTAATGCATGAAAACGTAAAATTAAAATCAGAAATTGATTTCAACCAATGATCCGGAACATTGATGCATAAAGACGGTCTTAGATCAGAATAAATTAAATTTTAAGTTTCTTTTGATGATATTGAGAGATGACGCATTTACATGAAAAGAATAATTTTATGGGACTAGAATATTTTCATTTAATTTATTTACAAAACTGATCATGCAATTAAAATGGCGGGTAGCGAACAACAAACAAATAAAATAAATAAAAGACCAAATATAGGCAAACAATTTTGACCTGTTCGCTTGACCTTTTATTTTGAATATTCATACACGATGATCCACGCAATACATGGGTAGTGTTAGGATTCGCAGTTCATAGAAAACGATGTTTGTTTCCCTTGATGTAGACGAAATGAACAAATATGTTTCTTATCAAGGCCCTCAAAAAGTTTTATGGCCGTCATCACAGTATTGTTGATAAGTTTGATGTCTCTGTGTCCAGGATTGCCCTGGATATATTTGACGTCTCATAGTTCCATGTTCCTTTCACAAATTTTGATTAAACACGTGGCGGGTGTAGCTAGCTAAACAGGAGGTGCTTACCCTTCCGGAGCACCCGGCCTCACTTTCCTGGTTCACGTGTCTAACCTAACTTGTCAGTTCCAAAGTTTTCACTTTGCTTCTGGATTGTGATTCGGACATGGATTAGTATGTTTGTTTTTGGTGTCTAATACATAAATATACTCGCCCATAATGGATATTTTATTAAAGGTCAAGCTGACAGGCCAATGTTGTTTACTTATACTTTCTACATTGAAATTTTTCAAAAGTACACCCATGTCAATATGAAAACTAGACGGTAAAATCTCGCATTGAATTGTGAAATAATTTTTTGATTTTATTTTATTAACGGACATTTAAAACTTGTTGATAACAAAAGTTTATTTAAACGTCATTATTTATTGAATTGAAAATAAATGAAAGACATAATATCTAAGAGGAAATTTCTTATGTGCACATTATACATGTATTCATACATTTTTGTGTACTATATTTTCTGTATACTTAGGTGTAAAGAACAGACCTGTCGAAAGTTTAACACCGAGTTTACGAAAAGGGGTCGAAACTCGAAACTCGACTGTCGAACGGCCGAGTTGGAGATAGCTAGTTACCGAAAAGCTCTCCGAAAAAAGAGGTATTTAGCAAACTGCCGAGATATTGCTTACGAGGGGCCAAGATTTACCGCCGATTCGAAATTAATTCGTTGGACGAGTGTTAATTTTTCGACAAGTCTGTACTGTAAGTCAAGGATAAAAATCGATAAATTTCTTCAGTTAAGGAATTTTATTTTGGTGAAACCAGTTGGTTCCAGTTTCACAATAATTTCTTAACTAAAAAATATTAAGATTATTAAGAGTTCCCTTAACTTAAATTTGGGAAAGTTGGAATCGGAATAATTTTGTTAGTTTTCAAGATATTAGTGAATTTAAAATATCATTTTGAAGATCAATCTAAGTTTGGTACTTTTGTTGAAACTGTCATAAAAGATTGTAAAAAAAAATGCCAAATACTCGAGCCAGGATGTAGACTAGCTAGGGTTCAAAGAAGTGACTGTATTTGTAATTTTCATTTTCAAACGCACATGACGCAGCTAATGCTAATATTTGGAAGAGATATTTATGACTCGGATAATTCTCACTACGGTAGATCAATTGAGAGAGTGCTCGCTTCGTTTTTTGGAGGTTGTAGGTTAGAACCCCGTCCAGCGTCTGACTAAGACTTGAAAGCAGGTAGTGACTGTTCGCCAAGCATGGCATTTGTAAATGAACATTACAAAGTTCCTGTTACAAAACCAATGTCCCGTGGAAAGGTTAAACAGCCTTCCCTGCACATTGCCGTGAGCGTTCTGCGACTATAATTATACGGTACGACTGACTCTTCACGTTCAACTACACATTTGGACTAATACCTCAATTATGACGCCGACGATTTGGACTTGCATCCCAATTATGACGCCGACGATTTGGACTTGCATCCCAATTATGACGCCGACGATTTGGACTTGCATCCCAATTATGACGCCAACGATTTGGACTTTTACGATCATCAATCATTTAGAGAGCAATTTTTCGAGAACATATCAATAAAATCTTGTTTTAATTCAAAATTGGACTATTTAATCCTTTTCAATCGATGTATGAAATCACATGCGTACGGTTATACGGGCATAAAAACGTGGTAATAACATACGCCATTTTTAATTACCCGTTGCTTCACAACTCGTGCTGCCCATGCCAAATGTGCCCCAACTTCAAATAAATCTAATAAAACCGTTCTCTAAATCTAACTTACTACACCGTTTGGTAGAGCTTGTTCCATCTAAGGGAAATTAATATAACAAAGCAAGCTGCTTACAAATAAACAGTTGACGCAGGGGTATTGCAAGGCCATCAAAACGTTTTTAAAATGCTACATTTTTGTTGATGATAAGTTTAATGCCTGCATTCAAAATTGCCCTTGATATATTTGGCGCCCTATGGTTCCGTTTTCTTTTTTACTCTCAATTTTGATTTCATACTTGGCTGGTGTAGCTAACTAAACATGATGTGCTTACTCTTCTGGACCACCCGGCCTCAATTTTCTGGTGAAAATTTTAATTACCAGTTTCAAAGTTTTCACTCTGTTTGGGATTGTGTTTGTATGTTTGGTTTTGATTTTCACAAATATTTCACCTATGTTACAGCGTCGCTATAGACGAAGTGGCTGGATCTATGCCTTTGCAGTGCTCTTAGGGCAATGTACAGTCGTTGCACGCTTACCGTGAAACCAGTTTTTTAGGTCTCTTCGTAAGTACCCTGCTACTTACATTTCTAAATGTTGAGTGCTTGGAGAAAGGACATCCCCATCCATTTTCAGGCCCTAGTCAGATCTGAGGGGGTTCAAATGTTTTACAATGTCATATCACTCTGAGCTTGAATGTTTGCCACTGTAACATAAGACACGTAATCAAATGAAACCTATTTAAAACAGAACTTCTTGATTAACAAGAATAGAATTCCTGGGTCCCCCGCCGGTCAAGCAGTATACTAGTATACTGTATAACTCCATAACTCATAAGTCCCATAACTCCAACAAAAAGTATCGACCAAGGCTGATTTACGAACTTGACCAAGGTAGTAGTGGTATAAACATTTGGTATAAATTTCATGTAAATCCGTCAAAATTTGTAGGCATGAGAGCGCTTACAAGGTCAAGTTTTGGATAAAACAGAGTCATTATTGTGGTCAAAGTCCCATAACTCCAACAAAAAGTATCGACCAATGCTGAGAACTTGACCAAGGTATTAGTGGTATAAACATTTGGTATAAATTTAATAAACAAATTCGTCAAAATTTGTAGGCATGAGAGCGCTTACAAGGTCAAGTTTTGCATAAAACGGAGTCATTATTGTGGTCAAAGTCCCATAACTCCAACAAAAAGTATCGACCAATGCTGATTTTCGAACTTGACCAAGGTATTAGTGGTATAAACATTTGGTATAAATTTAATGAAAATCTGTCAATATGTGTAGGCATGAGAGCGCTTACAAGGTCCAGTTTTGGATAAAACAGAGTCATTATTGTGGTAAAAGGCCCATAACTCCAACAAAAAGTATCGACCAATGCTGATTTATTGAACTTGACCAAGGTATTAGTGGTATAAACATTTGGTATAAATTTAATGAAAATCCGTCAAAATTTGTAGGCATGAGAGCGCTTACAAAAAAGTGTGACAGACGGACACAGACGCACGGACACATGGACGCACGGACGGACGGATGCCCGGCATTTCTATGTCCCCGCTCCGCGTTGCGGTGGGGGATAAAAATGTGTTTGGATTAAACAACTAATGGAGTTTGCCAGTGTACCAGGCGATACCCAATAACGTTTCTGCAGAACAATTATTTCCGTTGGAGATGGAATTGCTTCAGTTTGTGTTTTCCTGTAAAAATGATGTTGCTCCAGGAAATTTTGAGTTGAGTTGAGTAATTATGTTTAGCGTCCAAGTCAAGAGTATTTCACTTATATCGAGACATCGCCAGCGCTGAAGACATTATACAGCAGGGTTTTTTATCGTACCACACCTGCCATGACACGGCACCTTGTTTATTTTAAGTTCCCATCCGAAAGAACCATGATTTTCATTTCATAATGCCAAGTGCGTGGTGAAAGAACAGTCACTACTCACTTTCAAGTCTTGGGTCAGACCAGGTCAGGCTCAAACCCACGACCTCCCACTGATGAAGCCAGCACTCTACCAACTGAGCTACCACAGTGGTTTGGGAATTTTGACATGATGTATTCCAAAACATGCACAAAATGTTAAGGGGTGTTGATCATGCTGGCAAACTTCATTAAGTGGAACCTGTTCAATAAAACATCTACTAGGCTGAAGACGTTTTTGGTATTTGTGAAAATTGGATATTGTTTTTACTTTAAAAATTACTTGATAAACAACAAGGTCACTAAAAGTAAATTTAATAATCTTAATATGAGTCTAAAATAACATTTAGGTAAATATAACATTCGGGAGCAAATTTGATTTGATATTTTTTATGCAAATGTATATATAAAGACTTTTGAAGTTGCAGATTGTAACAATACAACTACTATTAGCTATTGCTAAAGTAGACACAATGTGTAAAATAACTGGGGGGGGGGGGGGGGGGGTCCTTTGGCAGGTCATCAGATTTTCAAATTATAAATTTGAGAGTCCAACTATCTTTTAAATTTTTTGGGGGGTCTGTAGTTTTTTTTTAATAATGAACAGAACAGCTCAATTATGTTTGATTCATTTCGTAATGTTATTGAAAAATTTTAAATTATCAAACACAACCATACCAGACCATTTTTGAAATCAGAATTCAAAAAGCAAAGTAAAAACCTGGCAAATTAAGTTAATCATGTGAACTTTCTTCCATCAGGGAAGTAAGGCTAGGTGCTCCAGGTAAGCACAATTTTTTTTATTTTTTGGAATAAATGGATTCTGAGTAAAAATGGCATAGTATAAACTATAATGACAACAGTGAATTAATTTTCTTTTCAAAATTTAAAATTTTATTTTTCTTGCTACAAAATATATATGTTTTATGTAGCCATCATTTTTAACAAACCACCAGATTCATGGCCCTGCAGGTAGCTTACAACATACATTGTATTTCGTTAACCAACCAAACATAAGCATAGCCTGTATGCAAAAATTAACCGAATATAAAAAGCATATATGAACAGCATAGCTCAAATTGCACATGTTGTCCATCAAAAACATGTTTTAATCAAATATCTATGGACATCATGGCATATTCTAGTGAAAGACTTCCATTTGTACCCTCAATTAATATTTTAACTTTGACTAAAAAACATTAAAATGACACAGACAAATCATTTATAAAATTTCTGTGAAAAATAAAATTTCAAACATTTTACATAGAATTGAATGGTTGGGGGTAGATTCTATGTAAGATCTTTTGCACTTTGTGCAGGCAAATTACATTGAAAGTTCAATCCTCAACATGATAAAATCAGCAATTCAATTTTTTTCAGGGTCATGATTACATCAATCATAAAAATTTAACAAATGCAAAAAACTGTAACAATATTGCTCTAAAAATAGTTTATCAACCCTTCATGGCTGCACTAAGGAAGGCTTTACAGCACCGAACACATTGTTCATATACTTTATCGAAATCTGCCATGTTGTTACCCTGTAAACCAAACAGAAAAGAAAACTATTAAAAAGAAATATTATTTTTTTGGTACTTTGTACATATGTTAAAAAGACTTTATTTAATTTTGGAATCTTATAAATGAAATGAAATGTAAAGATGTTTTTTTCATTTCTGAATTTGGGACTAATTTTAGATACACAATATGTTTGAAAATCTTGACCGGACCATATCTTATCACTGCTTTGGACAAGAGATAGGGGATGGGGTGGGAGGTATTTGGCTCTCAAGAGAAAGTTTTATTTTCCAGCATTACATACAATGTACATGTAGTTTAAATTTCATTTCCAATTAATTACACCATATGAATCTTGAATGGTTATTTGTTAAATAGTTTTTGAGAAAAGAAGCATAAAAATATTAGCATAAGAAATGAAGTAAATGCTATATGTCCACCTACTTTGTTTGGGGTGGGTTTAAATGGTTTTTCATTAAATAGTTTTCGAGAAAAGTAGCAGACAAAATTGTTGGCAAAAGAAAAGAAGTAAACACTTTGTGTCCACCCACATTGTTTGAGAGTGGGGATATGGGGGCATGGGGGCAAAACCTTACAAGCTATGGATCTTAAATGCTTATTTGTTAAATAGTTTTTGAGAAAAGTAGCAGACAAAATTTTGGCAAAAGAAACTGAGTAGGCACTATATATCCAACCTCTTTATTTAGGGGTGGGGATATGGGGTGAGGGAATGGGGATGGGCAAATATTTACAATATACTGATCCTAAATGCTTATTTGTTAGATAATTTTTGAGAAGAATGGCATAAATACTTACAAAAAATGGATCTTTAATGATTACTTCTCCATCTGGGTCATATTCACCTAATTTTTGTAACTTAGCTGTGTATTTTTTTGGCTTAAAATCATCTAGATCACTATCATAAAAACAAAAGTATCAAATATCAAAATATCAAATTTTAGCAAAAGGATTTACTAAAAAAAATCAAGTTATGAAGTTTTTGGAAAAGCATTTTGTGGAAAAAATTATGGTAATAAAAACAGATTGAAGATGGATCCATCCTTGGTGGGGGAGTGGTTTCAAGTGTGTGTGTGTGTGTGTGTGTGTGTGTGTTGATCAAAGTGCTTTTCACTGCTTAGGTTCATAAACCACTCAGCAAATCCTAACATGAAAAAGTTCATCAGTTTGCTAGCAAAAGTTTGGTGGTTTTCTCAAGATTTACCCAATATCTAAGAACTGACAACCTCAATATAAGTGAAAGCATCTTGTTTGGGGCATAAAACACCAATACTCCACATAAATCGGTGATTTTGTTACATTTTAACAACTAAAAGTTGAAGTTCTAAAATACAGCAAACTGCATAATGATATGCTTGCAATAGCTCAGAATCCCAATTGCAAATATGTTATAGTGTGACAATATCTAACACATTGTGAATAAGGACTAGTAATTTGCTACTATTGTTCCAGGTAACTTAGATAGTCAATAAATTTTAATATAAAATCAAGTATTGTAATATTGGTACTTATTTTGATATTCCTGTAAATAAAATCATATCACCTATCAAACCTATGAGGTTTGCTGACTTGAACTTGAATTACAAAACAGGTAAATACCGAAACTTTTGTCGTTTTTCATAAAAGAGAAAAAACAATGTGTTGTATATATACCTAAATGTACCTCAGATAGATGTACATCACACCTGGATGACCTGCATACTGGTTATTATCACACGGGTAAAAACAAGGTTGTCTTTAAGGTGTGCGTTTCGGGTTTTACTCATACTCATGTATAAGTACATGTATAATAATTACCCTTCATGCAATGTTCTAAATTTGCATATGAGGTATGGATAAAGAGAGGGTATATGTGCAGTGTTTGAAAAACAACTAATTTTCGGTATGTAGAGAAAAACCAGAGGGCTATAGTACACTTAATTTTTTTAAATTTAATTGGGCTTTTATATTTTAGATTCAATATACAAGTATAACATTGAATATAAATCATTAAACATAAAAGCTTAATTGACAAATAAGCGACTATCTTTCTAAGTTCCCTGGAACAATAGTAGTATATATCAATGTTGTTTTGGGAATTTAAATGATTAAATTGGGAGAATTTACTTATTTTCCCAGGCAAACTACCTTTATTCGCTAATATTTACAATTGCAATATCTTTCCTTCAATAAAGTATTTGACATTGACTATACTATGCAACTTCATAAAGACATTGCTCCACATGCTCCATTATGACGTCAGATGTCAAAATTTTTTAATGCTCTCATTGACTGACAGGAGCTGACCCATTTTTAGGTGAAGGTGAACCAAAATTGTATTTCAAAATTATTTTCAAATTAACATGGAAAATGTAAGGCGGCAACAGATAATTTTTCAAAAAAAAATTGTAAATATAAGAAATAAGGTAAATTTCCAATGTTTTTATGAACTTGCAGAGTATAATGGGCTGTCTCAAATTTTTCAATAAAAGACTTTGCCTTTTATGCAATTTGAGACAGCCCATTATATTTACCTTATTTCTTAAGTAATTTTAGGCAAACAAAATCACTGTTACTCAACTCTGAAGATGAAATGTGAGCTTACCTCATATTTTGATCATCCATACCAAAAATATACTCAAATTCATTAAAATCAGCTGATGTTACCTAAAAATACAGTTATATATCTAATTTATACAATGTATACCCGTATACAGTAGAACTTCGAAAACCTCAAACATTATTCCCTGAAATATCATGACTAAGGTATTCATAGTTATCATTTACTCCAAATCATTTTTTATTTACCAGTAGTGTTGTTTCAAACTCAAAACTTTGACCTCTTGTACAACTTGGAAGTAAAAAAACAAGTCCCTTGCATTTCAAGTTTTCAACATTTTGCTGTATATCCCATTTTTTCCTTAGCAGTAGAATAGATAATAATAGATAAATAGATACATACCACCCAATCAAGGTTCTTTTACTTATATGAAGGTGGTCAGTTCTTAAGAAGGTGAAGGATTCAGATTGCCAACGGAAAGCCACAGACCTTCAGCAAAGGAACTGACAAACTTTTTCACATTAAGACCTGTCATGAGTGGGATTTGAACCTAGGTGATGAGAGGCCCTGTGATCTGCAAGTGTATGCTTTAACTGCTCCATTGGAAAGAGTGGGGCTATTTTAATCTGCGAAAAAATTACATGATTTTTTTGGTATTGCAAGACCTTTGCAAATAAAAATAGAAGTTCCAGGGATTTATCAGGGTCTTTTGGGAAAAGGCCCTAAACTAAAAATTGGGAAAAACTATCAACTTTTTGCTCATTTTGGGAAAACTTTGACATCATTTTTGATGCCATTAATGATTAAATCTAATGCTTTTAGTGTTTTAAGTTGATTGAAGATTGAGAAAAGCAGCCACATTTATGGCCAGACTTCAGCTATGTATCTGGTACGATTTTCTAATTGGGAATTTTTTCAGCCCATTTTGGGAAAAAATCAATGTTTTTCCATTGGGAATGGGGCCGAATTTCGGCCCTAAATAGGCCCTTGATAAATCCCGGAGAACTGTCTCTTGGGATCCAAATACCCCCAAACATTTAATGTTTTCCCATGACCTTAACCTTAGTTCAAGGTTATGACACACCTTTAAACCATAACAAATATTCATATGAAGTTTTATGAAAGTGGTCCAAAGGAGCTATAAGATATGGCCCAAACACAATTCTACAAGGAAAGACAGACGGATAGACAAATGGACAGATAGACTGTCAGACAGACATGGTGGTTCCTATATACCCCCTCAAACTAGTTTGTGGGGGATATAATAAATACAATACAACCTGTTATAGAAACCACCTCTACATAAAGACCAACTGCCCTTTAAGATCTCTTTCATATTTCATTCACAACAAAACCTCTTTGTAAAGTCTGCTAGTCTATTAAGTCCATACTTCTTAGTTCCATGGTTGAGGGGTTAAAAATTCCCAGGGTCCAATGTCAGGGACCCATTAAAACCGTCCCAAAATTAGAAATTCTTTAATGGCTTAGGACAAAAATTTCACAATAGGACTCTTGATATTTAAACTGTACAAGTCTGACGGACCTGTTGTTTATACCAAGATAATACTACTTCTGTACGATAAAATAATGGGGTTCGCTGCTGTACCACATGATACCTTCTAACGTGTCTGCAAAACGCTTGTTTCCAATGGACATGGAATTGCACAATATGACGTTTTCCCGTAAAAATGGTGTTATTCCGGGAATTTGTGATGTTGACGTTTTCCAAAATGTTCCGCACAAACGTTAAGAGGTATTGACCACGTGGTACAGCGGCCAACCCCATTGCACATAAATCTTTCAATGCTGATATTGCACTATCAAAACGTAATGGGTGACTTCCCAAAAATAAAGACAAAAGATCCGGGACCTTCCCTAACAAACCATAATTTTGAACCCCTGGTCCATACTTCTTAATTCCGATGGGTGGTCTTTATACACAGGTTTTACTGTAGTAATTTTAGGTACATTGGCTAAAAGATTATTTCTATACTAACCTGTCTAGCTTTATGTTCGTAATCTTTAATATTAAATTTCCTTAATGTTTTCAGAGTTCTATCATCAGGTGGATTTCCAATGTGCCAAGTTCCGATAGCAGCACTGTCAACATTCCACTGCAAAATAAAAAATTATATCTTAATAAATCAATAAGCCACCCCAACTATGTTGGAGGTGACTTAATTACCGGGTACACATGTCCCTTTTATTTTGGAAAGTGCATTAAAGTTATCACCATTCAAATATAAATTAAACTTAAGAAAGGCATTGAGTAATTTACATTTTTTATCTTTATATTTATAACATAATTTTTTTCATTAATTTGATTTAAAAAACAACACAAAATTTATACTTGATTACCTGTCTGTGTCTTTAATAGTTTTTAAGCCCCATCTTTTAAAAACCTTTCTTTTTTAACAATAAATATAACATTTACATTATTTGAGTTATCTCCCCTTTGACCATTATATAAGACTTTGTTATTCTTTCCTACCAGTATGCAACAATTTAGTGTTTTCTTTCTTATTTTTACAACAAAATAGCACTTACTTTGGTAAGCCAGTTTGGGTATGAATATTGCATTCAATATATTACAATATTTGATAAATATCAGAAAAAGTACAAAAAATCAAACTGCAAACTTGGAGTGCAAAGTGTTAACTTGAACTTTCTGCAGTAAAATCCTGAATTCCCATTAACCTTTTTTGAAAGATGATTACAGAAAAAAATTAATACATCTACTTAGACATGACAAATTTAGATACTTTGAAGTAAAAACAACCCACCTTATCCATTAAGTTTTCTTCTTTCAAAAGTTTTATAAACACAGCTTCTGCAATTGGAGATCTGCATATGTTCCCTAGAACAGTAAATAAAACCTTATAAATCAACTGACTGCAAATAAGTTATTTTATGCTGAGCTTTGACTTTGATCAAAACTTTATCAGCTATTATGATTATTTGGTTAGCTCAACTTAGCTGCAGTAAGTAGATACATAATGGTTTGGACTTGGAGCAAATGTTAGGTGACAGTTTACCAAGATAGGCTGACCAATCAAATTTATTTATTTGTCCAAATCAGTACATTTTTAGTGTGCGGGGAAGCCATTAAGGTACTATTTTATTGTTAAGTGTTTGATTTTGGTACAATTTCTATAAAACAAATCTGAATTTTTAGTACTTTTCATTAAAAAAGACATCAAAATGGGAAAAATCTGTCTAATTTGACCTTTTCAGTTTATTTGTCCGTTTACATGTATTTGTTTTTTATGGTACAAATCTGTCGAATTGGTCAGCCTGATACATGATTCTTTGCACTTGTGCCAGTTTAGCAATATTGATCGAGTAAATGGTGTTTTAGTCCCCACTCCCTGCTACATAGGAAGTGACAAAAAAGTTTACCTTTAAGCTTTACACTCTGCTTAAGGCAATGTATGTTGAGGATTCTTTAGTGTGCCATTAACAATCAGTTTTTAAAGTCTTTTCTGAAGAACTTAAATTTTATTTCTAAATATTGTGTTCTTGGCAAAAGGCTAGTCACTATATGATCTACATGAATATTGCAGAATTGGTCAGACCCGACCAGAGTTTGGACGCTGACCTCTTCACATACAGTTCAAGTCTCTACAAGCTGAAATACAATGTAGTGATATCTCAGTAAGAGTTAATCATATTTTGCAGCTGAAAATTGTGTCACAGAGTAAAAATGAATGATTTTGAATATGCCACATTTCATTAGAATTATACAAAACAATATTTATTAATTTAGAATTTAGTTCAGTTCAATTAACAAAAGTAGTTTATAATTGTTAATCAGTAATTTCCCATATAAAACATTAATTTTTATATAGATATCTGATGTAATTTTATGATAAATAGGCATTAAGGGGTAGGAGTTATCATATCAACATTGTTAATCCCTTTGGGGAACATTAGAAATCTTAAGAAAACCTTAATGTGGTAATTAGAAAACAGGCATGTCATGTTGGTCAAATAGTAATGACCTTTAGGCATTATCACATTAATATCGGTTATTTATGTCTTATTTACTAGTTTATTTATTCTTTTGAAAATGTCAAAAATATTGAGCTTTGAGCAAAACATCAAAGTTACCATATGTTATTAGAACCATTAGGGTGTTTCTGGTTGTCAACTTACATGTATATAAGAACTGTATATTTGAATATAAAATGAGAGAGCGAGTCGGAGAGAGAAAGAGAGTAACATGGTTATGGCGATGAATAAAAGATGTAAATAGAATAACTGAAGTTTTAGTTGTTCCATCTACCACAAGGTAGACCACCCTATAGTAACATCCTCCGACAACCCTGGGCTCCACCCCCGGCAGTCCACCCGCACATCTGGAGGGTGTTAGATGGTGGAGAAGGATCTTTCCTATTGGTACCATCTCCATGCCAAGTCGAGTGCAGCCTGACACCACAGACTAAAGAGAAGAGAAGACAAAAATGCCAATTCCTGTAAGTACAACTACTATTGCTGTTATTGTGCTTTTCCATTGTACATGTGACAAATTTTTTTTAAGGCAAAATTTTATCAATCTCAATTTTTATTTTGATTTAATTTATTACATCCATTTAATAGTTTTGTAATATTTGCAAAATTTCAATTTATTTTTCCTAAATGAAACAAGACATTATAATAAATATGGCCCATTACAAGTATTGTTCAAAAGAAATTTGTAAAAATAGTGCTCCTCAAAATATTTCAAATTTAAATGAACCACCTATTTCATTAGTATTAAACTTAGACAAAAATACAATAAAAGCTAAATTAGGCAATTATACAACTAAATGTCTCATAGACACTGGGGCAACAATTTCTTGTTGTTCCAAGGCAATTTTAGATAAATCTTTCAAAAATTATGAACTCAAACATCCAACATCAGTACATTCGATTATAGGGGCTTGTGGTGAGAGACACAGAGTATGTGGAACAGTAGAAGTTCCAATCAAATTAAATGGATTAATTATATATCAAACACTCCATGTATTTGATAGACTTCATCATCAAGTAATATTAGGTATAGATTTTCTCAAAACACATGAAGCTCATTGATTTCAGCAATAGTTCCTTAATACTTAAAAATGGCATGTTAGAAGTTCCCCTTCTCATTAAACCACCAGAAAATACAAATAATTGTGGATTAGTCAGGCCATGCTCTAATACGCCAATTCCCCCTCATCATGAAACGGTTGTTAAGGTTAAAATTACTAATGCGTCAGAAGACGAGGCCTTGCTCTTGGAGCCAACTGTTTCATTAATAAACCAGCAACTTATAGGTGCTAAATGTATAACTCAAGTAAGTAACGGGTTAGGTTGTTTTAAAATTTTAAACCCCACCAATTTACCAATACTTATTAGAGAAAATTGTGTTATAGCTAAAGCCTATAAAATAGATTCAGATTGTATTGTTGATTGGTCAGAGGACACTAACAATGAATACATACATTCTGTATCTGAGGATAACTTACTAGGTAGTAAGTCAGTGTTAACCGACACTCATTATAAATCTCTAGCTAAAGATTTGGGTATAACTCTAGATAACTCCACTTTAAATGAAAGTGAAAAACATGATTTACTTGTGTTAATAGGAAAAAACCGTGATGTCTTTGCCAAGGATTTATCCGAGTTAGGAAAAACAAATTTAGTGCTACATAGAATAGAAACAGGAGATGCTAAGCCTGTAAGGTCTGCACCCTACAGACAATCACCTGACAAAATACGTCATTTAGACAAACATTTAGATGAGATGTTAAAACATAATATAATAACAGAAAGCTCATCATATTGGAGCAGTCCTGTAGTACTTGTTAAAAAGAAATCTTCTACCCCGAAAACCCACAATATAGAATAGCTTTAGATTTCAGAAAGCTTAATGCTGTTACTATTGATACAGTTAACTTCCCTATACCTCGTCTTGATGACATTTTTGATACACTTGCTGATGCCAAGGCAAAATTTTTACAGTTATAGATTGTATGAATGGTTTCTGGCAAATAGGTTTAGACCCAGAAACTCAGCATAAAACAGCTTTTACAACACATCGTGGGTTATTTGAATTTAGAAGATTACCATTTGGTTTGAAATTAGCTCCCTTGACATATCAGGCCTTGATGTCAAAGGTTCTGAATGAGTTAAATTGGAAAATAGCACTTTGTTATATTGATGATGTTCTCATTTATAGCCAAGATTTTAAACAACATTTAAAAGATTTAGCTTTAGTTTTTGATAAATTGAGACAAGGAAATATAACCCTACAACCAACTAAGTGTCATTTTGCTGCTAAAGAAGTTCACTATTTAGGTCATAAAATATCAAAAGATGGTGTAAAAGTTGATCCTGGGAAAACAGATCCTATTGCAACTTTCCCACAACCAAAATCAGCAAAACAAGTTAAATCATTTTTAGGTGTGTGTAATTTTTACAGAAAATTTGTAAAAAATTATGCTAATATTGCTTCTCCATTAAACTCTCTTCTTAGAAAAGGTATTAAATTTCAATGGTCAGACAAATGTGAAAAAGCTTTTCAAACACTTAAAAATGCATTATGTAATACACCTATTCTCGCCTTTCCCGACTTTGAGAAACCTTTCATTGTATCCACTGATGCTAGTGATACAGCTATAGGCTATGTACTTAGTCAAACTGGGAGTGATAATAAGGAACACCCCATAGCATATGGAGGTAGAGGTCTCAATGGCAGAGAAAAAGCTTGGCACATCACTGACAAGGAAGGTCTAGCATTAGTGGAAGCTATTAAATTATTTAAACCTTATTTAGCAAACACTAAATTTATTGTGTACACAGACAATATTTCATTAAAATGGTTACAAGATTTACGTAATAAACAAGGCCGTTTGGGTAGATGGGCTCTTCAGCTTCAAGGCTACGATTTTGAAATTATTCACAAACCGGGGAAAAATAATGGCAATTCTGATGGTCTTTCAAGACGTGATTATCCTGAACCAACCCCAGACAATAATAGTCAACAGGATATATTTATGGATGGATATATCAATGCTATTGAAGGTCATTCCATCAGAGAAATTTCATCTGTAACATTGGAATATTATGAGGATATACCGTTACCAAGTCAGTGCCTGTAATGCCTGTATTTAAAAACACAGAAAATGATGACAATATTGAAGTACCTGACAATACTGACCAACAAATGATCTCCTTCAGGTACCAAATTTGCAGCATTTACAAAAAATTGACACTGACTTTGAAGACGTGTACAATTATAAATTGAGAGAAATTTTGCCTGAGGACAAACACAAGGCTAGGAAGTTATTGCAATATCATATGACTACGAAATTATAGATGGCATTCTGTATCATTTACGCAGCATCAGAGGCAAAGGAATGGCCAAGAATGACAGGATTATTAAATGTATTGCAGTACCACATCCTTTGAGAGATGAAATACTTCAAAATTATCATGATTGTATTGCTGGTGGTGGCCATCAAGGTCATGAAAGAACTTTTGCGTCATTGAAACCAAAATATTATTGGCCGAGAATGTTCCAGGATGTCTTAGATTACATAAAATCCTGTGAAATTTGTCAGCAATCTAAACGATTTCAGCATAGAAAACCTGCTCCATTAAGACCGTTACCAGTAGAAGACCTATTTTCAAGATGGCACATAGACATATTATCTGGTTTCCCACCTTCAGGTCCTTTAAAATATAAGTACATTTTGGTCATGCAAGATTCTTTCTCAAAATGGGTTGAATGTTTTCCAATGCGAACACAGGAAGCTACAGAAATAGCAGATATTCTATTCAAAGAAATTTTTACAAGATATGGGGCACCCAGAACACTAGTAAGTGACCGTGGAGCTAACTTTCTTTCAAAACTAATTAAAGCCCTCTCTGAACTATTTCAAGTGAAGAGAACGTATACATCATCATACCATCCAGAAACCAATGGGGCTGTTGAGAGATTTAATGGTTTCATCATCCAGACTTTAAAAACTTACTGTGCTGAACAACAAGATAAGTGGGTGGACATACTTCCAGCAGTTATGATGGCATACAGAATGACACCAGCAACTCAATCTACGGAACATGCTCCATTTTATTTGCTTTTTGGTAGACAACCCGTATTTCCAATAGACACTAATTTAATTCCAAAAGACAACTTGAAACAAGACCATAGAATTCATTTGGCAGCTACACTACATAAATTGGAAATAGCCAGAAAAATAGCAGCGGAAAACACTGAAAGACATAAATTGAGATACAAAACTATTCACGACAGAAATGCCCAAAGACCAGAATTTTTGCCAGGAGATAGAGTATGGCTGCTCTGCAGTAAACGTAGTAAGGATCAGGTCAGAAAACTGCAGAAGTGTTATGTTGGTCCTTATTATATAACAGAAATGGGTCCACCAAATACCTTTAAAATTCGGAAAATTTCAAATAATAAAGAAATTAAATCTCTGATCAACAGCGCACGTCTCAAGCCATATTACAGCCCAGACAACAGACCAACAAATATACCAGAGCCATATCAAGAGCTAGATGAGGAAATGGATGCTGACGAAATTCCAAATGATGTGCCTCAGCAGCTAAATGATCATGGAAACCAAATGCAAAACCAGCAACCACCTGACAATATCAACAATGATATACCACAGAATGACAATGGACGAAATGGCGGAAACAAGAAAAAGAAACAAAAGAACAATACAGATAGTAATCAAAACAAACCAGGTACCAGTAATGACAATACTCAAGGAAACCATCAGACCAACAAGAAACAGAGCAAAAATGGTAAAACAAAATACAAAGATAATCTACCATTAATCAACTCGGAAGACATTAAGAAAATCATCAAGGCTGTGGCCCAAAATGGTATTACTCAGTATCTTATCAGATGGAATAACAGTGAATATCAACCATCATGGGCATATGCATACCAAGTACCACTTGCTTTAAAAGAAGAATTTCATAAGTTATACAACATGAATGGTAGAAAAAGAAAACGTCCACCTCCTAGAAATAGATACTTTAAGAAAAAGAATGATGCCACTAATCCACAAAACAATAACGAAGATCAAAATACTCCATCTACATCTAATAGCCAAAACTCTAGTCAGGACCCACAGCCATCAACATCCACATTGCAACAGATAACTTTAGAAAACGTAACGGGAGATAGGCATTCAGAAAATCAAATGTGTTTAGACAAATCTTCTCAATTTCATAATATTCCTATATTAATCCCTGTGGATGTTTCAAAACCACCACCAAATCTTATAAATATGTGTCAGCCCCCAATAGCTTTCCCCAACCAATGAGTATTCCTTGTGTGTCAAACACATCCCAAATCAATAGCATAAACTCACATGAAATAATAATGTCTCCCAATGTACAAACTGCCACATCATTACCTAAGCCTGAGACATGTGATTATAAAGATGTGACTAAAACCTTGGAGCAACCTTGTATCAGTCAATATCCAATTGCTATATGTGAGGCAGAAAGCAATTCAAAATGCATATATTGGAACAAATTTGACATTCAAGCAATTAAAATATCTGAGGATAGAGTATATATGAAAATATTACAGCGAGGTCAAATATCGCAATGGCATCCCATTCATCGGGTAAATGAACAACAATTACTCTCAACATTATTTACTATTATAAAAGGAGAAATAGAGAAACAAAGGGTCATAAATGAACAAGAGGCAAAAAATAATCCACAGCCTTCCTTCTCACATCCAAGTTTTGTAACTGTATCACACATTTCACAATTTAAAATTGTGAACAATAACCCATATTTCTTACTACATTACAAACAAAAACATATTTATGATCCAGAGTGGGTAATAGCATCAGACGCGAACTGTCCTCTAGGGTGCGTCAATAAATTTGAAGATTTTATTGTCAAGGCTAGTTATGAAGCTCATCTGCGTAGTTTGGGACTTAACAACTAATAAGGGATCAAAATTAAAAAAAATAAAAAATATCATTTTTTGATAGGGCAAAATAAATTTTCCTAAATTTAGAAAAAAAAAAACAAACTTTAAATAGAATTTCACATGTTAAAATATCACATAAATAAAAGACAAGATAAGTACTGTGGAAGTGGAAATAAATTATTTTTTTTGGTTGATAAGCAAAATTATAATTTTCAGTCACATTTGTGAGCATAAGTATTTGTTTAGCACATACAATAGTCTCTTACCTTAACTGTGTCGGGGACTAGGTGTAAAACTCAAGTGTAGGTTAACATGCATTTGAGGAGTGTTAAAGAAATCATCATTTACTTTGGAGTTGAAGAAATTTTAGAAATTTTAAATGCAAGTTTTTGCAACAAGAAAAAGACCATATTTACTTTGTTTACAAATTAAAAATACATGTAATAGGCAATAAGTAAAACAAATCTCGGAATTTTTTGTCCTTAAATGGTTAAAAGTTGAATAGAAAAATCCAATTGAACTAAAAATAAATATAACATTTCTATTATCATTCATTCAGGTTGTTTTTAATATCACTGCCAAACTTTTTTTTCTACAGGTAGGTAGTTAGTATAGGGACCCGCACATTAGATTACTTGTGAATTATGTGCCTGCCAGGTTAATTCAATCTTTAAATTGCAGGTGAACAGTAAAATGTGTGGATGTAACCGCTATAAGGACTGTTAGGGATATCTAGGTAAGGGAGCAGTGGTACCCCTCCCCCTTCATACTCAATAATCTAGTGTAACAGGCAATATCTGAACAAAATTATTATATAACTTCTATATACATGTATTTCTTTTAAGTTTTACTAAATCATTAATTAAATATGTTGTCACATGTTACGTTGGAATATTATATGCACAATGTTTAGTAGTTGTACTAGTTACAGAGTGTCTAAACCCAGCAAAAGATAATGGTATGATAGGTCTACAATGGTACAATGCTGGACTACAATGGTACAACGCTGGACTACAATGGTACAACGATGGACTACAATGGTACAACGATGAACTTTATTGGACAATGCCGGACTTCAATGGTACAACGCTGGACTACAATGGTACAACGCTGGATCTCCATGACACTACAGGAGACTATGTGATGCTTAGACTTGTGTTAGATCAATCAATAACAACAAAATTGAATGTGATTCGTTACGTAGGAAAATTCACATATTCAAGGAACAAATTCATAATGGAATTTTATTCAGTGAAGTGAAATATGTTTTTAAATATATAAAGTTATGTTTAATATACAAGTGTAAAAAAAAATTTAATAAAAAAAAAAAC
This sequence comes from Anadara kagoshimensis, assembly GCA_021292105.1. Taxonomy (NCBI): domain Eukaryota; kingdom Metazoa; phylum Mollusca; class Bivalvia; order Arcoida; family Arcidae; genus Anadara; species Anadara kagoshimensis. The sequence continues at coordinate 15,532,862 of CM037864.1, forward strand.
AAATTCAGTAAATCAAGTTACCAGTGATAGCATTATATCAGTGAATATTATATTAGTGAATATCAGTGAATTATCAGTGAATCAAGTTGTGAGTACGGTAATATACGTTATATTAGTGAATATCAGTGACAGACAATAGTTTGTATTTTTTTTGTCATGATTTAGACACAGATGGACAGTAATAAGTCATTATATTACAAGTTCAATATTTACATAATTTGCATTTATAAAAATGAATGATTTTGAATTTATGTTACATAACAAAGTACGGACTGATCAGTAAGGACATTGCATTATGAACCATGAACTATATGTAAAGGGATATATATATATGATATAATATAAAACTCATTGTGATGGTAACATAAATCAAAGAACATAGAATGAACATTTTACATAGAGTATATAACGTTGAATGAACATTTTACATAGAGTATATAACGTTGAATGAACATTTTACATAGAGTATATAACATTGAATGCACATTTTACATACGAGAATATAACATTGAATGAATATTTTACAAAGTATATAGCATTGAGTGAACATTGAACGAACATTTTACATAGATTACAAAACATTTGCAAGGCTTTGTCATTGAAATGACCATTAACAAGAGATAATATGAGATTTATGTTACAAATTTTCAGATTTGTATTATTAATCAGAATGTTGAAAACTATTGAAATTTTACTGATTTACTATCAGATAGACATATTTCCATTTTAAGATTTTTTGAATAATGTAATTGATAATATAATTTTTTTCTTTTGTATTGCGCAATTGTATATATTGTACATGCATATTAATTTCTGGTAAGTTGACAACCAAAATTTCTAGTTAAAAATCTTTCCTCTTTCATTCTTATAACATTTTTAAAACTTGTGGAACAAGTTTAGCTGGACAAGAGGGAGATGTCACAGAGTAAAAATGAATGATTTTGAATATGCCACATTTCATTAGAATTATACAAAACAATATTTATTAATTTAGAATTTAGTTCAGTTCAATTAACAAAAGTAGTTTTATATTGTTAATCAGTAATTTCCCATATAAAACATTAATTTATTATATAGATATCTGATGTAATTTTATGATAAATAGGCATTAAGGGGTAGGAGTTATCATATCAACATTGTTAATCCCTTTGGGGAACATTAGAAATCTTAAGAAAACCCTTAATGTGGTAATTAGAAAACAGGCATGTCATGTTGGTCAAAGTAATGACCTTTAGGCATTATCACATTAATATCGGTTATTTATGTCTTATTTACTAGTTTATTTATTCTTTTGAAAATGTCAAAAATATTGAGCTTTGAGCAAAACATCAAAGTTATACCATATGTTATTAGAACCATTAGGGTGTTTCTGGTTGTCAACTTACATGTATATAAGAACTGTATATTTGAATATAAAATGAGAGAGCGAGTCGGAGAGAGAAAGAGAGTAACATGGTTATGGCGATGAATAAAAGATGTAAATAGAATAACTGAAGTTTTAGTTGTTCCATCTACCACAAGGTAGACCACCCTATAGTAACATCCTCCGACAACCCTGGGCTCCACCCCCGGCAGTCCACCCGCACATCTGGAGGGTGTTAATTGGACAGTTGATGAGATTGATGTTCCAGTCTGCAAAACTACTGGCATTGAACAATAGTAATTTTCTAAGTTTTAGGGGTATGACAGCGATGTCGTGTATTGTCAACTTATGATCATATATTCTAGTAATAATACTGTAACCCAAGTTGTAAAACGCTAGATTGAACCTACTGGCTTTGATTTAGAGGCCAGTGGTTTCTTTCTTGACTTTCGTATGCCAGGTATTCGGGTAATAATGCTATTAAGTAATGTTGTAAAACACTAGATTGAACCTACTAAACCCTTGCGGACCTTAATAAATCTATCTATCTATTATTTAGATATTAATTATAAATTATTTATTTATTTATTTATTGTGTTAACAATATCATTCGAATCACGATCAGACTTTGTTTGGTGCTCGAAAAATGGCGGGATCACCAATTACAGAAACCAAACACAGTTTTTGATTACGTCACGGCCGAAGCTACTGGCTTTTAGTGTCTCCCATCATAAAACGAAAGTAGGGTAGATCCAGATCCGACCCCGCCCCCCCCCCCCCCCTCCTTTTATCCACGCCATGTGGACCATATTCCTACTTGCACATGCATTATCTCTATGTCTATTTCATAGCAGGTCACCAGATAAGGACAAGTAAATATATACCCAAACAAAAGAAGAGAACAGAATGTTCTTTTCCTCCTGACATTTGTTTTGCCATGATGTTTTTCACATGCAAGTGTGGATCGTCGAAATGTTTGTCAGTAACATGGTTTTTCCAAAACCAAAACAAGCATTTCAAAGAGCACGAATAGCGTGACTATGAAATTTATCCCCTTGGAAAAATAGCCCGAAATTAAAAATTAAAAACAGGAGAAATAACATTTCAAATAAGAGTATATGGTCAAAATTCGGTCAAAATAAATAAGGCAGAATCATTTCTCAAATTTAATTTCGATATGGTTAATTTTTCTGAAGAACACATTTCACAATCAAACTAAATTTGATAGAATTAATTTCCCGGCGTGGTTTTACACTCTGGTACCGGTTTCAAGGGGAGATAATCTTATCCAAGACAGCCACTTTCACTTTCAAGACATGATATTATTGGTGATGATGGTTATTTTAGCATAAATGTTTTGTTTGCGACACAGCCACTTTTCATCCCCATTTATTAGACTTATCACAACCATTAGTCATCTGAACACCAAAACTATGTCAAGACAATGTACAGCAGGCATAATAGGTATGTAAATTAAGATCTACTTACATAATTTGACATAAGTAGGGGTCGCCAAATAAGACTATTTCTAGAATGTCACAAAATTATGTCTTTTTACCATTGAGCAACATATCTAGTAGTCATTGCAATTCATTTAAACATAATTACAGTCAAACTGCCTATAAAGACCACCCAAGGAACCTGGATACAGGTTCAAATAATATGAAGAAAACAATTGGGATACAATTTCACTGGTCTTTGTAAGCAGGTGACCCTTATGTGGAGGTGTCCTTTAAGACATGTTGGACTGTATTGCAATTCATTAAAACAGATTTATAAATAAAAATAACGAACACAGATTATCTATATCTGCTATACCCATCCCTTGAATAGTTGGCAGAGTGGTCTAAAATATGCTTAAGGATTATAGAACCTCTCACTTTCTTAGGAATCCTGCTTGAGCAGATTTTAATGTGAGAAAGTTTGTCAGTTCGCTTGCGGAAGGTCTGTTTCTCTCCATGCAGGCACTCCAGTTTCCTCTATCATTTTAGAAGTAACTGCCTCCATACAAGTGAATGAATTTTGACTGGGGTATAAAACTTCATTACGTCTAGTTGTTATTCCATCCTTAGTCTACACTGTGTTATCTACCAAGGCCAATTTTCTGTCATTGAAATATTAAAAACATGTATAATGTCACTCCTTTCAGATCAGGGCTGGTCTATGCCCTATTAACAGAGTTTGAGGGGATATAGAAATATGCTCTGTCTGTTCACCTTTCTTTCAATTTAAAATTTTAAAATTGTGTAAAAGTTTTTTTCATTGAGTTTATTTTGAATGTTTTTACTCCATAATTTATATATACTTAGTTACTTACATACAGCTGTTGTTTTGTGCTGCTTCAGTGCCACATCCTCAGCCAAGGCCTTCCTCCAGCGTGTGTTTCGACCCCTTGCTAGGTATACTGTCTGGATGGGGGCTCAAAAGTGGTGATCAGTCATTGCGTGTCGAGGGTGGGTCTCCAGCTAATCCTCTATCTTATCAGCCATACCAAGCAAGATGCTCTCTCTCTCTCTGCCGCCTTCCTGCTCTTTCCCATATCTCCCAATGCTAACAACATTTTCCATACTGATTGTGGAGGGAATCCTCTGCACCCAACTTCCACTGTCTTTCATCTCTTCTCTTTACATTCTTATTTAAAGGAGGATGTCACTTGAGTGTTCATGTTATATTTAAATGTTGTGAGTTACATAACTGTTTATTCAAAGCGATGAATATTTAGTAAATTTTTTACATGTGTTTTATATTTGTTGTAGTCATTGGAGATGAGATATTGAAAGGCCAGACACCAGATACAAACTCACATTTTATTTGTAAACATTTATTTTCACTTGGTGTGAAAGTTAAAAGGGTGAGTTATTAAAAATTAGTATTGTATATATATAATATTGTGTTTAACTGGAAAAGGAAGAAAAATGCAGTGGTCAAATCTGAACTCAAACACATGACCTTGCCAATACCAGCAGAACAATTTACCAACTTGAGGTTACCAATCACCTATTGAGTCTGATCAGCCACATTCTCCTCCTTTTTGATCCATTTGGCTATCTTGAGTTGAAACCACCAGATTCTACCCTGTGACCAACCTGTTTATGCCCCTGTCAAAAATATTTCACTTACAATGAAGAGTCACCAGCTATAGGTGAAGTGGCAGAAATTATAACATTTGCTGGGCACTTAGGACAACTTACAGGGAGGGTTCTTTAACATGCCACGCCTGCCATGACACAGCATGAGTTTTTAAGGTCTGCGGCAAAGGACCAGTGACTTTTATTTTAAATGCTGAGTACTTGACAAAAGAACAGTCACTATCTATTTTCAAGTCTTGGTCAGACCCAGTTGAGGTGAGAACTCACAACTTCGCACATATGGAGCGAGCACTCTATCAATTGAGCTACCGTATGGGTTCGTATATATGACTGAGTTGACTGATACTTTTCAGATCTCTGTAATTGGTGGTGACCTATTGAAGGTTTGTATGGAGGATTTTGACTGCATGAGGCTTTAAGTTCTTGTATGCATGGTATATGAAAGAGTTTTCCGCAATTTGACGTCAGACTTAACATAATTTATGACAAACTGAGCTACCATAGTGGTTCCTATATATAACTGAGTTGACTGATATTTTTCAGATCTCTGTAATTGGTGATGACCTAGATAAGATAGCTGAAGAAGTATCACAGTTTTCTAAACATTTACACATGTCATAACTACAGGCGGTGTTGGTCCGACACATGATGATGTCACATTTGAAGGTTTGTATGGAGGATTTTGACTGCATGAGACTTTAAGTTCTTGTATACATGGTATATGAAAGAGTTTTCCACAATTTGACGTCAGACTTAACATAATTTATGACAAACTGAGCTACAGGAGGTGTTGGTCCAACACATGATGATGTCACATTTGAAGGTATGTATGTACAGTACAGGCCTGTCGAAAGTTTAACATTAAGTTAACCACTTATGGCCAAATTGGAAGCTCATCTCAGCCCCTCAGATTTTCGGCAGCTCCTATCTGATTTTACGCTTTTTTCGTTAGCTCATTGTTTAATTTGTGACAGGTCTGTACTGTATACATGATTTTGGCTTCATCAGGCTTTAGTTTCTGTAAGTCTCATTTGAAATCTTTGATTTTGTACCATGTATACATGGTATATGAAAGAGTTTTCCACAATTTAACAGCATATAATAAGCGTTACCATTATTTATATAAAAAAACAATTGTTCTGTGTCATCAACTAACCTTAGCTTTGTTTCAAAGGGAAAAAAATATATAATTCAAAAATCCTCTTTGATGAGCATATAAATGCCTGAGTAAACCTTAGGTATTAAAGATGTAGCATCTTTAAGTAAAATTGTATTTAATATGCACATCTTCCCAAAGGGGAAAACTTTGGAAGGGCCCTTTTATTTATGAAACTATTTAAATATTGCGAAAAATAAAAGACAGGTCTCACAGGAGAGCAATCAGGCCCATGGGCCTCTAATAGAGTCAAGCTTTCTCATGAACTATAGTACAATGTAGTAGGCATATTACATTTTGTAATTGATCTTTTTAGGTGTAGCAAGAGCCTTTAACGACACAGTGGAACCACACCCAGAACTCGTCAAACTTGTCAAAGGATATTTTGGAGCTGCTGATATGAGTTCCCCTAAAATGAAACTTGCCATGGTGAGTGATGTTTATTTATAACTTTTAAACTAGAAAATTTAACACAAAAACAACCAAAACAGGATTAATCTGTTCCATAGAAATGAGATTACGATACTGTAATTGACAGATCACCGGCCACTCCCACAATGTTCTGACAAAGGCTGCCATCACAGTACCAAAGCAGCCTCACAGCAACTAATGACGTACTTGTGTCAGTGACATCATTAAACAACGCAATTTAGGCCGAGTTTTCATTCTTTTAGTATAATTCAAGCATGCTGGACCTTTGTCGGAACATTGTGGGCGTGGCCGGGGATACGTCAATTGTACTTATTTTCGCACATTCAAATTTTAATGCAAATGCTGAGTTTTCACTTACTCACACAATCAAAAATTAGCACCCTCACCAGTAGTGATAAAATGATTATTGCCGATAATCGAAAGTCGATCGCTAAATCAGTCACAATTTCGATTATCAATTGACATTTTCAATAATCGATTGTCGCTAGTAAAAGATCCTTCTGTATGGTATGCGTAACCGCCGGAAGAATCTACAAGAGAGCAAGAAGACAACAATGGCAGCGCCCGTAGAAGCTGTCCATCATAACCATGAGGAGGCGGGCGATCTATTGCAACAAGTAGAACGTGAGATCTTTCCCTACCCAGGAAAAACGAAAAGCAAAGTTTGGAACTATTTCGGATTTTATATGCTAAAATACTGAAACTACTGTAATGGTTTATAAACTTATAAGTTCCGATTATTGCGATGATTGATCGGTTTAGTCCGTCTGATTGGTTCCCGATAATCGATTATGAAAATGTTCCGATTGTTCATCACTACTCACCAGCTCATGGAAGTGCCGAAATCTTTTCAGGACAGGCGTTTCAGATTTTACCATTCTAGACTGTCCACATTATGTTAAAGTTGACAGATGATCTATTGTTCAAATATCCCCATGTTACATGCATATTGTTCAGAATGACATGTGGATGTGCATTCGAGAGTATTGGTAAATAACTACTTATATATAATTTGATCATTATAGAGGTCAATAATTAGGATTTATATTATGCTACCGACATCACAGAAAAAATGAACAATTTTCGCATAACAGGTCTAATTTGTTGATATAATTGTAAATATATTAATGATATGAAGCCAACTACTGGTAAATTTAAATTAATTACCTGAAAAAGAGACTTGTCAGATTGTACGTATCACATACAATGGCCAGTAATTAATAACTATGCCAGTGTTCCCTAATTTATCCGTTTGTCAGTGGTCAGTCTACCGGGGCTGAGTAATTAATCCCTAATTACTTATCATATGCGGGTATATTTATGGAAGCCATACCAGTGTCATTCAGAACTATTATTATTTTAACACTGACTATATAACCATTTAACATGCATCCATACCTATTCATAGTCACAGAAGCACTGTATAGTACTGACCCTATTTTTGTAATTTTAGTGACAGTTTTATTTTAGCGCTGACACTCTTATCGCCAATTGCGCTAAAATAAAACTGCCGCTACAAAAACATGGTTTACAGTACTATGGCCTCCGGTTGTTTGAACTTTTGTGAAATAATATTGATATTTATTATTGTATTGTGTTTTGAAATCTAAACATGTCGTTGGAGTTGCAGTTAAAATTGTTAATTGTTTTTTATCACTATTCACATTAAATCACTGTGTTAGGATCACCAAAGTCCCATCCCTGAGGTCACATGTGATCCATCACAAATCAAACTTTGTGTTTAATCACTTGATTCATCCCTGATCCATTATATGTCAAACCAAGTATCTTGTCACTTATTTCATCCCGATGCATCACATGTTGGACCAAGGAGTATCATCCCACATCAGTCTTAGATTGTCTCATTAATTATTAATAAGGGTATTGAGTAAATCTAACTATGATCCCTTTTAGTACCATTCATCTGTTCATTATCCCCACCTTTCGAAGAAAGAGGGGTATATAAAATTCCAGTTTCCATCCGCCTGTGTGTCCTTCCGTCCGTCTGTCCGAAATTCTTGTGTGCACTATTTTTCCAAAACTATGAAGCACTGTTTCATGATGAAACTTGGTGCAAAGCTTCAACATTGATAGGAGATACGCATATTGTTAACCCTATTTGGTCTTCTCATTTTCCTCCGAGTTATTGCCCTTTGAACATAGGTGCAAATCACAAAAAAGAACCTGCTGGTGGGGAATCCTAATTCACTGAATTTGTTGTTCATTGATGTATTTATTTAAACATTTATTTATTATTTTTATTAGCTCACCTGACCGAAGGTCATGTGAGCTTATGGCATAGCGCAGCGTGTGTATGTGCGTGTGTGCGTGTGTGCGTGCATGCGTGTGTGCGTGCGTGCGTGCGTGCGTGCGTGCGTCGTTAACACCTATTTTTTACTTCTCCTCTGAAACTACTGGACAGTTTTTAATGAAACTTTGTCAGACGTATATATGGGCCGGTGCAATTCAGATTTGTTCGTGACGTTGCCATGGCTACCATAACTAGGTCACAGTGACCTAGGGGTGCAAAAATCTTGAAAAATCTTCTTCTCTGAAACCGATGATGGGAGAAAAAATCTAATGTGATATTTGGCTTCTCTAGGGTCTTAAGCCTGTAGTTTGTTCATTTCGTTAAATTCGGTCGAAAAATGGGTTACGCGTTTTTGCGTTTAATTTTGAAAAAATCGTAAAATAGCTTCAAATTGTTATAACTTGACTATTTGACCAGATAATGACATGGGGTTTTCAGTTTTGACATCTTCTTGTTAGTATCTTCAAAATGAGGTCAAGGTCAATTGTGAAGGTCATGACCTAATTTTTTTTACCTCTGATTATAATTATTATCTCGAAAACTATAAACATTTTGTATAGGCATGTATATTAGAATGTTGTAGGTATTGATACAACGATCATTTTGATGTATAGAAAAAGGTCATGGTTCAAACGTCAAGGTCACAGATGCGAAACAATACCAAAATGGTTGATTATCTCGAAAACTATAAACTTTTTGTATAGGCATGTATATTAGAATGTTGTAGGTATTGATACAACAATCATTTTGATGTATAGAAAAAGGTCATGGGTTCAAAGGTCAAGGTCACAGATGCGAAACAATACCGAAATGGTTGATTATCTCGAAAACTATAAACTTTTTGTATAGGCATGTATATTAGAATGTTGTAGGTATTGATACAACGATCATTTTGATGTATAGAAAAAGGTCATGGGTTCAAAGGTCAAGGTCACAGATGCGAAACAATACCAAAATGGTTGATTATCTCGAAAACTATAAACTTTTTGTATAGGCATGTATATTAGAATGTTGTAGGTATTGATACAACAATCATTTTGATGTATAGAAAAAGGTCATGGGTTCAAAGGTCAAGGTCACAGATGCGAAACAATACCGAAATGGTTGATTATCTCGAAAAGTATAAACTTTTTGTATAGGCATGTATATTAGAATGTTGTAGGTATTGATACAACGATCATTTTGATGTATAGAAAAAGGTCATGGGTTCAAAGGTCAAGGTCACAGATGTGAAACAATACTGAAATGGTTAATTATCTCAAAAACTATAAACTTTTTGTATAGGCATGTATATTAGAATGTTGTAGGTATTGATACAACAATCATTTTGATGTATAGAAAAAGGTCATGGGTTCAAAGGTCAAGGTCACAGATGCGAAACAATACCGAAATGGTTGATTATCTCGAAAACTAACTTATTGTATAGGCATGTATATTAGAATGTTGTAGGTATTGAAACAACTATTATTTTGATGTATAGAAAAAGGTCATGGGTTCAAAGGTCAAGGTCACAGATGTGAAACAATACTGAAATGGTTAATTATCTCGAAAACTATAAACTTTTTGTATAGGCATGTGTATTAGAATGTTGTAGGTATTGATACAACGGTCATTTTGATGTATAGAAAAAGGTCATGGGGTCAAAGGTCAAGGTCACAGATGCGAAACAATACCAAAATGGTTGATTATCTCGAAAACTATAAACTTTTTGTATAGGCATGTATATTAGAATGTTGTAGGTATTGATACAACAATCATTTTGATGTATAAAAAGGTCATGGGTTCAAAGGTCAAGGTCACAGATGCGAAACAATACCGAAATGGTTGATTATCTCGAAAAGTATAAACTTTTTGTATAGGCATGTATATTAGAATGTTGAAGGTATTGATACAATGGTTATCATGATGTAAAGAAAAAAGTCATTGGGGTTTAGTACTTATGTTTTCTTTAAATCTATCAGCCAGCCATTAGTTATCAGGTGAGCGTATCAGGCCCATGGGCCTCTTGTTTACCTTATATTTATTTATTTTATTTTATTTTTAAGATTCCAAAATCAGCCAAGCTTGTGTATGGTATAGATAAGAAAACTGGAGAAAAACATAAATTTCCACTTGTGAATGTAAAAAATGTCTTCATCTTTCCTGGAGTACCCTCCATCTTGGAACGGGCATTTGTCATGTTAGAGGTAAGAAGGCATTTATATTACTGTTAATCAGAAAATTTTCATTTTATATTAATTTTTGCAAATTCACACGAGGAACTTGACAAGGCATGGTGATCACTTAAAGCATGAAATCAAATTTTCATTCAATTTTTTGACAAAAATGATAATGAAATAATCTCAATTAATGGTTTGCACAATGTTTAATAAAATAATCTCAATTGATTGTTTGCAAATTGTGTAATAAGGGAATATGAAAGAACTTGTCAGATATTTTAAAAACTTCACTGGGATAATAAGGAATGAATTTGGTGCCGCCTTCTGTAATTCATTTTTGGACTAGGGTCCATTTGGTCATTTTTTGTGCTCAACTTGCATGTAATAACATCCCATTACAATTAATACTTGTTATGTCCCTAAACGATATGAGATGTTTCAGTGTTCAATCTAAAGCGCGCCATTGCGGCATTCCCGCGATTTTCGTCAGTTTAACGCGCTGGGAACGATCCCTGGGGCCGAAACGGGCGCATTGAATTTTTATCTTCCGAGATCGTCCCAGTATTGTTTATCACAATATGTAATCACACAACGTCATAGTTTTCTGTGGTGGTTTTTGTTGGTAGTGCGCTTTATGTAAGGAAGTCGTAGACACTCGTTTTCAAGCGCCAAAGTAATGTTGATTATTTAGTCATCAAAGAGATTGGAAGCATGACAGTTCAGCTGTCAGTTCCAAAGTTTTTACTTTGCTTCTGGATTACGATTTCGGATATGGATTAGTATGTTTGTTTCTGATTATGAAGTGTGGTTTTGCAAGGGGGAAAACAAGCGAAAATCTAATTAAAAAACCATCCCACAAAATGACGATGAAACATCAGCAATCGTTGTGTCCTTTGTCATTAGGCATTGACCCCTTACTTTAAGAATTGGCCCCCTGTTAAAGGTTGCCTGGGCCAGCATGACCCCCTGTGTCCAATTTCTAGATTGAACACTGGATGTTTACTCCATTTCTTCTGCCAACAGGGCTCTACAATGTGAATAAAACTCATATCTGTGAGTAATTATTTATAATTGTGAGTGGTTTTATCATATACACTAGCCTGCAGTGTCACAGTATCTAGTAAATCCGGATTGTCCTTTCCGTTTCCGTAACGAAATTACTCTCTTAAAGCAAGTTGCTTTGCTTTTAGGATTGTGGTTTGATACCACAATCAATATACATGCACTAGTAAATCCCTTGCAAAAGTCTTAAAAATATTGACACCATCAAGCAGCGTTAAGAAATGCTACTAGTCTAGTTGATTTCAACTGAATTGATATTTAGGACATGTACTGCCAAAAGTATGTGGAGAGTAACTTTTTTGCTCCGGCTAGTAAACATAAGCCAGCAGGCCAGTAAAAATAATTTCAATATTAGAGCCCTGGCTAACATTTTTCTGCCAATTTTTTTGAAAACTATTTCACAGATCTTTATGATACTTCACAGGAACAATCTTTGGATGGCATAAATGTGTCTTGTGTGTAATTGGCCATTCGTATTTTAATCTAAATCATGCATATAGTTGGGAAAACTTGGATTTTCCAGTAGTGGTTCATTTGAAAGACGTCTGAATGGCATCCTATTACAGTTATAACTTGTTGTTTTTGTATTTCCAGCACTTGTTTAAGAACCCCGAAGGAAAGTGTCACACTTCTGAGATATATGTAAAGGCAGATGAAGTATCCATAGCTTCAGTTTTAAATGAAGTTGATGAAAAATTCCACAAACAAGTTGTCTTGGGATCATATCCTGACTTTGATCACAGGTAAAACTGCTGCATAAGAAAATGATTGATTGATTGAATGGGGGTTTTAAATCCCAGGCATGAATATTTCACTTATATCGAGATATCAACAACTATAGGTGAAGTACTTGGCAGGAATTTATTGGAAAAATAAACTCTTATGGGAAAAAAATTGATGTGAATCAAATGTTTCATATCCATGGAACTGTTGGACAGCTGAAGACATAAGAAACTAGCATGCTCTTTTTCAAAATTTGGAGTTTTTCAGAGACTTTTAATGCAAAAATAATGTTGAATTTGACATTATTAACATAGAAATGCAATAGAAAAATTATTTAAGATATGCAGGCTGACCAATTCGACAGATTTATCCATTTTTGACAGATTTGTACCATAAAAACAGATAAACAGACAGATAAAATAAAATGATCAAATTAGACAGATTTTCCCCATTTTGACAGGTTTTTTTTTAAATTAAAAGAACATGTACTTAATATTCAGACATTTTGTATGGAAATTGCAGCAAAATCAAACACTTTACAATAAAAAAGTACCTAATTGGCAACCTTGAGCAGTTAAAAATGTACTGATCTGGACAAATAAATGAATTTGATTGGTCAGCCTGAATATGATAAAACATGCTTCATTCGAATTATATGACATCATAATGACATCCCCAATAATCAGATATTAAAATCATAATTGATATTTTGACAGAAATAATCTTATCTAAAAATGTTTACCATTAATTCAAATACATAAATCAAATTTTCAGATTTCATTTCATTATAATTTAAGTGGCAAATAAGACTGTATTTGAAATAGAACTAGCATATTTACAATATTTGTTCTGTATTGTTTATTTTATTTTAGCTATTATAAAGTTAAATTAGTGCTAGAATCTGAGAAGTTAGAAGATTTAAAAGAAGCACATCAATACCTTGTGGAACATTTACCAAATGGTAAGTACCAATTAATATATAATTAGTACAAACTTCTTCTTCTTGTTGTTGCAATGTTGTTTCACGTTGCATCAGCAACCTGTCAGCTATTCATGGCAAGAGCAAGTTTATTAACAGTCCAGCCTGCTTTAAAAGCCACCGCTTTATAAGGACCACCTGCTTATAAAGCAGTAGAATTCAATCCCAATTGTTATTTATTCATATTATTTGAACCTGTATATGTATGCAACCTTCCAATAAAGGCCTCTTTAAGTGGTTCTCTTGGGTGGCCTTTATAGAAAGGTTTGACTATATCTTTCAGGATTAATTGTAGTACAAGTTTGTGTTGTGTGTGTGTGTGTGTTTTGTGGACTGTCTTGTACTGGTGTGCTCCCAGGGTGACTTTAAGATGCTACCTTATCATGCCACAACTTTCAAGCAAACCTTCCCCACAATCACATTATATGGACACCAAGTGAGCCAATGGATACCCTATCCTCTTAATCCCAAGTGGCAGGCAAGGAAGCAATATATCAAATTCTTAAAAAAAAAAATGATGACACAACTGGGGTTCCAACCCACAACCTCTGCTCTTCAGGCAAACATTCTGAGCCACCAGTACAAGCATGTTACAGTCAATAAACTTTTTATCCAACTACATTCATTGTGGGTTAAAGAGCACAGTCCTTAATAGGTCCATAATACACTTTAACTAGAATTATCTCCCTTGGTCTATTTGATTTCTGATTCAGAATAATGCCCTTAATGGCTTATATGGAAGCCAGAGTATTCTAAAGTGTAAATGATTTCACATATCATTCATTTGAGACTTGTCAGATACTACAATACCTTAAATCTATTAAGTGCTGCACCAATACAAAAAAGTAAAGATGTTAAAAAAGTGGCTGAGTGGTTTAAACCTTGTGTTAATTAACAAGATTACCTCTCCCCAGCTTGGCTAGAATCACACTTGGAACAGATTCTTGTGTGAGAAAGTTTTTTGGTTCATTTGTTAGTTGTTTTCTCTGGGCACTCTGGTTTTCCCCACCATCCATGAACTGATTGCCTCAGTATACGTGAAAGAAGCTTGACTGGGGCATAGAACTCCACTCCACTCCAATAAAAAGAAACATTTGACTTTTGACAGAAATTATGTCACATTTTCAAAATTCATTTTTCATTTATAATATAAATTACAAACATATATGATATTTCATGATATAATATAAAATTCACTGTCATCCATCATTAATTCTACCGTACATAACTATATATAGATTTTCTAGTTAAACAAACACCTGTTTCCGTGTAATATGCAATTTCTAAATTTGATAAATACCAAGAATTATAGAACCAAAAACATATTAGCAAAATACAGTCAAACCTGTCTATAAAGGCCACCCAAGGGAGCCAGTAAAAGTGGTCTTTATAGGCAGGTGGCCTTTATATACAGGTTCAAATAATATGAAAAAGAACAATTGGGATAGAATTCTACTGACTTTATGTAAAATTGCAAACCATATTTATGCAGACAGTTTACAGTAATTTCGTTTGCCTAAAATTACTACCAAATAAAGGTAGTTTCCCATGGGAAAAAGTGACAAAATTTTCCTAATTTGACCACTGAAATTCCCAAAACAACAGTGATGTACATGTACTAGCAAATGAAATCTAGTTGCCCTTAACCCACAAAATGTTATATATCATCATAATATGACATCTTTGTATTGAGGATGGTAAGCTATTGCATGCATGTCATAATGCAGTTTGCTGTGTGTCAGAACATATTTCCCCAATTTAAAATGTAGAAGCAGTTTTAAAAATATGTAGAAAGTCACTGGTTCAGAATTAAAGGACCTAAGGAGGGCCTATCTTTTCATATAATGTGTTTTCAGCTGCATTTCAATTAAAAATGAGAACTTTTACCATGTGAAAAACAAACTATTAGGTACATTTGTACAAAAACTTGTTGAAAACATTATGAAAAACATGTTGAAAAGTGTTGAAAGTCAGTGAACTTTTTTAAATATGTGTGGAAGAGAAGGGTATGTGCAAGTTAATGGACTTAACCATGTAAATAAAGGTCAAGTGCTCAGTCTTTGACATATTTTGTATTTTTTTTCTGAAGAACAATGTTTTAGCCCAATTTGAAGCAAATTAGACTTGACAGGAAGTATACATCTACATTAATTTAGTTTATTAATTTTATTTTAGTGATAATTAAAATGAAGTTATCATATATGTACAATAAAATTGGTGTTAATACAGTTTGCGTAAACCTCCCTTATTTTTAACAAAACTCCTGTAAAATTTCCACCAATCTAACAGTTTGACCCATATAAGTATGACATATATGCAAATAGAAACTAAATGGACTTAAAATTATATATGGTTAGGGTACAGTATGTTTTTATTGATTAAAATACCATTAGACATTTACAAATGAACATATAATGAAATCAGAGTATTTATTCTACTGTTTGGCGTGTGTCCTCAGGTGACTTTTAAGACATTCGTGATACCACACTTCCCAGGTCATATTAACGTCTGGAGTGACCTGACATAAGCAGTATATGGACCCAAGTGGCTGAGTGGTGTAAATCACTAGCTTATGAACCACAGAACCCGTCATTGCCTAGGGCCAATTTAATTCCAACTCAAGACAGATCCTTGTTTGTAACTTAAGTTGGTGATGTATTTTCTGGGATACTCCAGTTTCCTCTGCCATTTAAGAATTGGCTACCTCAATGAGAAAATTATAATCATGACTCTGGTCTGTTAAGCACAATTCTACCAACCTACCAAACCTCAGATGTTAGTTTGTCAACTCCCTTGTTAATTTAAGTTGGTGGTATTTGTGGGGGGCACTCCAGTTTCCTCTACCATTTAAGAAGTACTAAATATGACTGAGGACTGTAAAAACATCATTCCTACCAACCCACCAACTCATATCCTAGATTTCAGCTCCCCTGTAAACTTAGCTTAGTTTCCTTTGGAACTCCAGATTTCCTCTACCATTTAAGAACTGACTACCTCTATGTGAAATATAATTTTACTGGGGACTGTAAAACACCATTCTACATTTAACCCACCTACCTCTTAGGTTTGTGATTTGCCCTGGGAACTTAGGTTTCTCTACAGTTACAGAACTAATTGCCTCAATTTGAAAACATTGACTGCAAAACACCATTTCACCAACTCTCCAACAGTTTATGTAATCTCAATCTCATTAGAGGAGGCTGTCACTATGGTAGCTCAGTTAGTATGTGCTCACTCTGTATGTGAGGGACAGGTGTTAATGCCGGGTAGTGACTGGCTTTTCCCTCAGCGCACTGCAACAGTGGAATGGGCAGAGGTAGGTTAGCTAAGTAGCTTAAGGAGGCTCGAGTGAAATAAATTTTAGGAGCGAGTCGCTAGACTGGTCCCCGTCACCAAACATGTTGACGTAAAACGTTTTTTGTTATCTACTATTTTAATCAGTAAATAAAACACACATACGTGTTAATATTCTGATATATGTTCAAAAGCATATGTAAAGATGTAATTACAACTTTATTTAAAATAACGATGATAACGTCACATACGTGTACGACATATGCCGTTTTACGGCACTAATACATCAAAACAGCAGCTACCAAACTAAACATGAGAAAGAAAAATATGATAAAATACAAAACCAAAATGCCGAAAATCACAAGGAATGGTACTTAAAATCTATTTAATCATACGTTTATGCTACATCGGATTTATCTACCGCGATTTTCCTTGTAATGCCGACATCAGTGACATCAAAACGCACCGACCGTCGAAGGTCACAACTCCGTCATCTTACTCAGTACAGGCCGAGAGTTAAACTTACGCTAGTCAGTCAGCATACACTGTACGAGGTATGCAGACAAACAAATTTAGTAAGGCATCCGTTTTATTGAATATTTACTTGTGTCTGTGGCGTCTAACATTTTGGGGTCACAACCAGTGTTGTTTGTGTCCGTTTTGTACTGAAATAGTTACTATGAGATGTGCCCAGTTCCACCTGCATTGTGTGTGTTTTTAAATTTTATTTTGATTGCAACATCAATGGAAGTGGCTGACTTGTGAGTGGATATGAGGATGGATTGGTTCATTCAAAGTCATTCAATATAAATGGACCAGATTCATTTAAAAAACAATGTATTGGATCTAAACTCCTTTTCTATATTATGGATATTTTGTTTTAAAATTTATAATAAATCTAGATTTTAACATTAATTAAAAAAAATAGGAGAAATGTGGCTAGTGGTTACCTCACTACAAGTAGAGCAATGGTTTATAGAGTATAGGAAGTCTCCAGATCAAATCCCTCTCTGACTCTCTTAATGTTCTTACTGTTGACATGCTTGCCAAATATAACCAGAAAATAAGGAACATCTGTGTTCTACTTTTCGTGACCAATGCATGGAATGACTGGTTCCTCCTACCACAGAACAGGATAAACTAGCCCCAGATATAAAAGGGAAGTGATTAAAGTACAAGCCTAGAGTAAAATCAAAATTTTGAATTTGTCTTAATTATTTATTTCATATTAGTGAATGTTTTAAAAACTGATTTTTAATAAACAACAAAAGTCTACAAAGATGCTGACTACAAAAAGTATGATTTCTTGATGAGGGAATTCAGGGTAAGAAAAGCCAAGTAATCAGATGCTGATTTCTGTATGAAAAAGATATAATCTTGACTGCGAAGCCAAGTTACAGAGTACTACATGTATTGGTAAATTAAAATTAACTATTATAATCTAATTTTCACATGACAGCAGCTCAGTTTTCTCTAAGCAATGTTAATATTATATACTCAATAAGCAATGGGGGTGGGGTCAGGGTGGGTGGGGTCTTGAAATGCTGACTAGGCATGATCAAGAACTGAATGAAGGTAGTGAATTGAACCAAGCAATCTGAAGATGAACACTGACCCACAGTGACATTATATAGAACCCTCAGTCACTGCAACATGTATATTGCATGGGTTTAAAATCAACAACTTATTTAGCTGGCAACACCTCAATATAAGTGACATAACCTAACCCAGATGGCCAATTGGACCAATCTAAGCAATAACTGGTAGAACTCTCTTAAATACTTTGAATAAATGACAGCAAATTTACATATTTATTGCAAATCTGATATTTAATCACAACTGCAGTTTTTACATTTTAACAAATGATCTCTCACTATCCACGCATGTGTAAAGTATAATGCTTTGAAACGTATATGTGTATCTCTTATCCACATGCATTGCTGTAATTCTAAAATATACACTTGTCATGCCTCCTCAAATAAACTCGCATAAATTGTTTATACATTGATGAAACTCCTATAAACACGATCAACTATCCCTGTATTGTAATATATTTGCATATCAAAGTATCATATATATATAATATGTGACAAGTCCATTCATATGATGCCAAGTTATTACAGAAACTACAGTTGGTCTGCTGCTTTGTTTATATCCATGAAATGGCAGATGAGATCCTGTTATACCTAAAAAATAAAAAAATACTTTATAAGAATTGTGTCAATTTGTGACAAAATATAAGTAAAAAGATTACACACACCCAAATTAAAACATATAATGTACCGCTGAATTGAATTGTAAGTACCAGGTATACAATTATGTGTACTGGTAATTAACATTAGAAATATCAGTATTGTAGTCATTACTAGTGGGTGAGGTCATCCTGGTCCAGGCCTTGAAAAAGGGCCCATGTTTTTAACTATTTCAAAATATATAAACAAGAAAGAGTTGAAATTGAATTTATTCAAAACTTAACTTAGGCTAAAATATGGGTCAGTGTTGGTCAACAGACAGTATTATTATGAGACAAAAATATTATTTTGGGGTCAATCCACAAGAACTGAACACTGAATATACTGGTACATATAAAACATATCATAATTGTCACCAAAATAAACTAGTACTGGGAGAAAAAAAAAGTACTTTATGCTGTCTTGAATGCATTGATGAACACATAGATTGTTTAAAACATATACAATATTATATAAATTCACACATTTAGCAGAGCTCTGTTTACATATTAAGTATTACATATTGAGTATTTACACTTTGTATAATAGCACTTTAATATCCATGCATCTCAAAAAGTCAAAATCTTGTTCTTGGACCTTACTGATTTCTTAGTTACATACAACAGGAGGGAGGACACACCTGAAAATTCACTTCCTCACCAAGTGCCTTGACTGAGTATCGAACCCCACCCTCCCTGGTGAAAAGTGGGCACTTTTTCACAAGGCTAATAGGTCTGAACCGCAAAGCCTGGCAGTAAATCACTCGATTATATCTACTATATACAACACAACAACATCAAGACTTGCTCAGTCCTGCTACATAATACATGCACATGTAAATTTCCTAAAATAATATACAATGACTAACATGGTTAACTTCTGATCATTATCTTTCTATACCTATTAACAGTTTATTTAGTATTGTGGCAAACCAGACTCTATATGTGGCCAGGTAGCTCAATGGATGGAGCGTTCTGCTAGTATTGGGAAGATCCTACTGTTTAATTCATGTCCGGCAGAGCACATGTTTTTCAAGCTTTTAGATACGAAAATCAATAAATTTTCTATCATGTCATATGCCGTTGTTAAGTATGCATTTTGTCGTAATAAATGAGCACCAAGGTACATACCATCTCATTCAGAAAATAAAACGCAAAACTTTTTAAAATCCTTGCGGGGAATATGTCATTGTTTACGTTTGGAACAGACGAACGGAAGTTGCAATCATCCGGGCAATTTCAAGTTTATCCTGGATTTGCCTATTCATCGTGGGTACGATCGCGTAACAAGGGAAACAACTCCTACAATTGTGTTGTTCCTTACAGCTT
The DNA here is from genome assembly GCA_021292105.1 of Anadara kagoshimensis. Taxonomy (NCBI): domain Eukaryota; kingdom Metazoa; phylum Mollusca; class Bivalvia; order Arcoida; family Arcidae; genus Anadara; species Anadara kagoshimensis. The sequence continues at coordinate 15,552,989 of CM037864.1, forward strand.
CTGTTTTTCTTTGGGTAGTCTCCCTTTAGTCAGACGATCTTACCGGTGTGAAAAAATGGAATTGTTGTACATGCGCAGTTCAATTCTTCTGAACCATATGTTTTATACTTCCTGTCGTCTGTATGGCTCCAATCCATAGCGTAGATCCCCGCAAGGATTTTAAAAAGTTTTGCGTTTTATTTTCTGAATGAGATGGTATGTACCTTGGTGCTCATTTATTACGACAAAATGCATACTTAACAACGGCATATGACATGATAGAAAATTTATTGATTTTCGTATCTAAAAGCTTGAAAAACATGTGCTCTGCCGGACATGAATTAAACAGTAGGTTCCAGTCTCGGTTTGGCTGCTACATTTTCCCCTTTCTGCTTTCCTCTTACATTTGGGGGCTCATCCGACCCTTGGAAGTGGCAGACAAACAGGTTGGAACCTGGTGCATGGTTTCGATTCAATGGAGTTGAATCCCAAAAAGGAAGGTAGGAATGTGGCAGACAGGACTTGATAATTTGCCGGGTAGCTCAGTGGGTAGAGCCTCCCGCTAGTATTTTGAAGGTACCAGGTTCAAGTCCTGGTTTGGCTGTTGCATTTTTTCCATTTCCTTTTACAGTATTTTAACCCAACTAACCCCCCTCATCCATGGAATATCGGGTGAAAAGTAATCTATGCACAGCATAATCATTTTAAGTAATTTTAATTTCATCTGATAAGATTTAACAATGGAATTAAATCATCATGGCCCGGACACATTTTAACACCCAACTGCCAGTAGACCTGACATTCATAGCTCCGAACGGTTTTTTTTAATGATATTGATGTTGCCGTTCAACGTTCAACAGCAATATCATAAAAAAGCCGTTCGGAGCCATGAATTTCAGGTCTACCCAACTGCCCGGACAAACTTTTATTTTGAACACTCCAGCACTGCACATGTTCTAAGTTGAAATGTCTAACTAATATACCGTGTATTATGTGATGTTCAAAACAAAACTATATGCTTTTTAATAAACATATTGAAAATAATATACCTACTGTATTGGATCTTTTAACATCTTTGTTTCTGTTGTAAAGTTCTGTGCATAGTTTCCAATGTCTTCAACGCAAAAATGTGACACGGAATAAAGTTAGAGGTTATAAAAAACAAATTGGATACGTAACGGAATCCCGGAAGTTAACGCCGGATCATTCACGGTTTCATCAAGATTTTACGTTTGATAGCATTAGCATTGAATTAAGAAGATCTAAATGCACAATAATATTTTTAAATGTACAAGTTAAAAAGTAATGAACAAAATTTTATTGATATCTTTTCAAACTTGCAACACAAATGTGATAAACCGTTTGAGCAGTTGAGTAACTGTTAGCAACACATATATATGTCGCCGGTTTTGCTAAAATATTGATAATTTACCGTAGATTTTCATTCATCTTGGGCTAAAATGTTAATTTATAATGTAAATAATCGTTTTTATTACCTATTGCACCAAAAGTATCACTTATTTTAAAATTAAACTAAATAAACCCCCAAAATACTAAATAAAAATAGGGGTAGGGTTGTTACCATAGCGACTGTACAGTAAACGAATCCGGTGACCCATATTTTTTAATATCTTATTTTATCAAATATATGTCAAGCTATATTCATCGAGATTTTGAAACTCTTGGTAATTTGCTTATTAAAAATATTCCATTTTTGTTCCTACTTTTATCTGAAAATAGTGCTAAATATTACTCTGATAAATCTCTAATGCCCACAGAATTATTATTAGACTGTGTGTTTGTTTTAGTTTGTTACTGTTCAAATCTCCTTAAATCAAAAGAGTAGATTTATGTCTTTCAACTGTCTTGGAAAATAAATTAATTTATCACCATTTAAGAGTTTAAACACTGCAACATATTGTTCACTCTTAAACTTATGAGGACCACTAAAAATTCTTCAAAAATGCATAAAACTGTGTAATTTCCGCTACTTTTAAAGCCAGATACAGAAAAAGGGAGTCCGGTGACCTATACTAATTTTTAGCTCACCTGAGCCAAAGGCTCAGATGAGCTATTGCAATCTATCTTCGTCCGTCGTCCGTCGTCCGTCGTCCGTCGTTCGTCGTCCGTCGTCCGTCGTGTGTCGTGTGTAAACTTTACATTTCAATCTTCTCCTCCGAAACTACTGGGCCATATTTGATGAAACTTGGTGATTATCATGCCTAGGTAACAGCCTTTCAAAATTGTGTTCGGGGTTTGGCCATGCCCAGCAAGATGGCCGCTGTTACTAAAAATAGCAAAAAGACAAAAAAATCTTCTTCTCTGAAACCAAAAGGTGCAGGCAAATTTTGATTGGATATTTGGATTCAGCATACCTGGGAACATTAAAATTGTGTTTTTCATGAAAATTGGACGAAAAATAGGTTACGCGTTTTTTGCATAAAATTACGTAATTTTTAAAATGAGACATTTATTGTTATAACTTCATAACGGCTGAAGATAATTGTATGGAGTTTTCACTGTTGATCTTGTCTTGCAATGTTCTTCCAATTGATGTCAAGGTCGAAGGTCAAGGTCATGTCCCAGTTTTTGACATTTGATAAAAATGCTATTTTTTTTAACATTTCTTGTGATAATGGTGTAGGATTTTCAGTTATTTGTAGGTATTGACATGACGATCATTTTGATACATAGATCAGGGTCATGGGTTCAGAGGTCAAGGTCACAGATGTCCAAGAATACCAAAATAGTTAATTATCTGCAAAACTATGAATTTTTTGTATAGGCATGTATATCAGAATATTGTAGGTAATGGCACAATGGTCATTTAGATATATGAATAAAGGTCATGGGTTCAAAGGTCTAGGTCGCAGATGTAAACAAGTACTGAAATGGTTAATTATCTCAAAAACTATAAACTTTTTGTATAGGCATGTATATTGGAATATTGTAGGTATTGGCCTAACGCTCATTTTGATATATGAATGAAGGTCATAGGTTCAAAGGTCAAGGCCAAAGATGCGAACAAATACTTAAATGGTTAATTATCTCAAAAACTAAACTTTTTGTATAGGCATGTATAAAATATTGTAGGTATTGGCCTAATGATCATTTTGATATATGAATGAAGGTCATAGGTTCAAAGGCCAAGGTCATAGCTGTGAACGAATATTTAACTGGTTAATTATCTCAAAAACTATATTTTTTGTATAGGCATGTATGTTAGAATATTGTAGGCATTTGCACAACAATCATTTTGATATATGAATGAAGTTCATAGGTTCAAAGGTCAAGGTCATAGATGCAAACTAATACTTAAATGGTTAATTATCTCAGAAACTATAAACTTTTGTATAGACATATATATTAGAATATTGTAGGTATTGGCCTATCGATCATTTTGATATATGAATGAAGGTCATAGGTTCAAAGGTCAAGGTCATAGATGCAAATGAATACTTAAATGGTTAATTATCTCAAAACTATAAACTTTTTGTATAGGCATGTAATTGGAATATTGTAGGCATTTGCACAACAATCATTTTGATATATGAATGAAGGTCATAGGTTCAAAGGTCAAGGTCATAGATGCAAATGAATACTTAAATGGTTAATTATCTCAAAAACTATAAACTTTTTGTATAGGCATGTATATTAGAATATTGTAGGTATTGGCCTATTGATCATTTTGATATAAATGAAGGTCATAGGTTTAAAGGTCAGGTCATAGATGCAAATGAATACTTAAATGGTTAATTATCTCAAAAACTATAAACTTTTTGTATAGGCATGTATATTGGATATTGTAGCCATTTGCACAACAGTCACTTTGATATATGAATGAAGGTCATAGGTTCAAAGGTCAAGGTCATAGATGCAAACGAATACTTAAATTGTTTAATTATCTCAAAAACTATAAACTCTTTGTATAGGCATGTATATTGGAATATTGTAGGTATTAGCCTAATGCTCATTTTAATATACAGATGTTTTAGCTGTTTATAAATAATATATTGTAGCTAGACTTTAAATTGTTATATATAGCATATATATAATTATTATATAATTTGCAAAATACTTGCATATTATTGGCCCTTACTGCTGAAAATTTTGATATTCTTTTATTAATGTCATTGACCATTGAACCTCTGCATAAGATATGTACTCTTCCTCAGGTAAGCGTTAAGGCCCATGGGCCTCTTTTTTATTTTTCAAATCTACACATTTTGCTCTACAAAATATATAAAATTCACAATGATGGTAATTACACTTTTTTCACTCGAGCCTCCTTAAAACATGTAAAACACTCAGGCTTATAAATCAGGTACCTTCAACAGCCTAGATTCAAATCAATTTCTACTCAAAACAGATCCTAGTTTGCCAGCTCACTTGTAAAGTATCTTGGTGATATTCTGGGTACTCCAGTTTCCTCTGCCATTTAACAACACTGCAACATTTCTGCCACTTAATGTAAAGCTGGTGACTTCCATATAAGTGAAATATTCTTGACTGCGACATTAATCTTCTAATATCGGTATGTAAAGTACAGAAAATAATATATTTTGCATCAACAGTAAATTCAAAATGCCTTTTTATGAGACTGATATTGACCTCATTAGATATGATAGATTACCCTATCTTATCTGACACACATTTTATTCTTGTCACATCTAACCAGGTTATTAAATAAAGTTACTGTAACAGTTTAAGGTATAAATTACTATTAAACTAAATGTTTATATTCAAATATTTACTCTTAGGATATTTGATTGTATTAAACTCTGTTTAAGACCAATTGAAATTATAGGACTATAATTACATTTGCTAATGTGATGTCACTTATTTCTTGCTTACGCTTATAGCCATGACATCATTGATTGGCTGTTCCAGCGAATTGCATGTGGTACACGGCATGTTTTAAATTATTTCAGGATTCAAAATCAAAAACAAGATTTTCAAAAATTGCAAAATGTAAATATAACCATTGAACTGTCTAGAAATGGCATTTATAGTGCTATAACTTTCATTGACGTGCAAAGCTAATCATAACACGCTAGCACACATTATTCAGTTAGCTTTGCACGGCAATGGAAGTTATAACACTATAAATGCCATTTCTAGACAGTTCAATGGTTAAATAAATACTGGTCATATTTTATTAAGGAGTATTTTAAGTAGTTGTTTGGGACACTCCAGTTTCCTCTACCACCACAGAACTGAACACCTCAATACAAGTGAAACACCCTTTACTGGGGCGTGAAACATCATTTTTCTACTTCATTCCTTTTTAAAATGTATTTGAACCTAAAAATATGGACTTTATGACAGCTAATCATTATAGAGAAGTTCTTTTTGATTGAAATAGGGAGCAAATGAATGTTAAAGTACTGATCTCAACTGACAGATGGTCTTTATATAGAGTTTATTTGTGGTTGAAATATATAAAGACCACTGTAACTGGACCTAACAAATATTGACATTATAAACAAGTGGTTTTTATGTAGGGGATATTTCGTTTAAAGGGACCCTATAACACTGGTCTTAATGGACAGTTGGTCTTAAGATAGATGTTCTTTTTACTTAAAATATGAAGCAAATGGATGTTAAAACACTGGTCTTAATGAGCAGGTGGTCTTTATAAAGAGGATTTTTTGGGTTAAGGTATGATATAAATGGACCTGAAATCTGGTTTTAGGGACAGGTGGTCTTTATACTCAAAGGGACCACCTTAAAAACTGGTCTTAAGGACAGGTGGTATTGATACAGAGGTGGTCATTATAAAAAGGTTTACTGTATAGACTTGTGGTATTTATAAAGAGGTGGTCGATATAGCAGGTTTAAATGTATAGACATGGTCTTTTTATAGACTAGAGGTGTTTGATATTGCAGGTTTAACTGCATATCATTTATCATTTGGTAAGAGAGGATGTTTAAACTAGAGTGATGATATAGGATTATAAGATTATAAGATTAATGGTGTTTATTTTAAATATTGAGGAAGTTTTAACTGTACTTTGTTTGCATCTTGAACCATCCCACATCAAGTGAACTGGGCCATATCTGTATATATTCACATGGGAGAACCCAGATTGTGTGTCAAGTCTACCTGTATACATTATTGAGTTGCAGAGAGCAGTTATAAGTGATATGTTTTATTTAAATGAGAGCAATAGTGATATATTTTAAATGACATTTGTGAATATAAAATATGATTTATTTGACAATTATAAAAAAAAAATGACTGAACAGATTCATATCAAATAATTAATGAGGACCCGGTAAATTTTATTTCCATAATGAACGGCATAATGAACGGTGTGTTAAACGGGTCAGGTAAGTTTATTGTCACATAATTATATTTGTACTTTAAAAAAAAAAAATATTTATAAAAAAAACTTCTTTTATTTTCATGATTTTATATGTTATTTTGAAAATTTTATTTATACATATATATATAGCAAACAGTTACATACTGATACAATTTTTATTTTAAAACTAGTTGAAATACTTAAACCATATCAAATACCATTGTACATGTAAGTTGTTGATTGGTTTGTTGTTTGGTGGGTGGGATGGATTGTTTTTTTTTATACCCTCCCTCCCCCCCCCCCCCCCCCCCCCCCCCCCCAACTCCAGTCAAGATTAATTTCAATAATACCAGGGCAGTTTGATGTTGGAGGAAACTTGTGATTACCTGGGGAAAACCGTTTATCTTTTGTAGGGAACTGAGATACTTTCCTGACTTAATGATCTGCCTGTATCAGAATGAGATTCCAACTTAAGTGTGAAAAAAGGGACCTCTGGTGGCCAAGTGCTCTTAAGTGTGCACTGCTTACAAATCATGTTGGTTCTCACTGCCTAAGTGGTATAATGCTCTCTTTGTGTACACAAAGGGGGGGTCGTGGATTAGAACCCCAACCAGGTCTGACCCAAGACTTGAAAGTGGGTAGTGATTGTTCTTTCGCCAATCAATTGGCATTATGAAATTAGAAAATGAAAATCTCAGTTCTTTCAGATGGGAACTTGAAATAAACGAGGCACCATGTCATGGTAGGCATGGCATGATAAAGAACCCTGCTGTATAATGCCATTAGCGCTATGCAAAGGAAAAATTTCTACACCTTTCCCTATAGCTGCCATGACTCAATATAAGTGAAATATTCTTGACTGGGACGTTAAGCGCCATAACTCAACTCAACTCTCACTGCCTAGATTTGAATTCCACATTGGACAGATCCTCGTGTGAGAGAGTTTTTCAGATTGCTTTGTGAAGGCCTATGGTTTTCTCCGGGCACTCTGGTTTCCCCCACCATCCCCAACTTGATTAATTATAAGTGCAAAAATCTTGAATGGGGTAGTCTAGTTTAATCTTGCTGACACTAACGTAGCCATGCAAAAATTAAAATGCAGCCTTCAATCCTTAGAAGGTGTTTTGTAAAATAAATTAAATTTGGTGTTTAAAATTTCAGCTTTTACACAACAAACCAAATACTTGTATTTGTTATTTTCTTCAGCACAATGTGTGAAAGGTGCAGCGGCTTTCATTGGTCATTCATTGTCTTTGTCAAGCACTCCACATTTAGAAATGAAAGTCACTAAGTCCCTTCAAAAGAAAGTTTTAAAATCTGATGTCCCATTTTACGGCAGGGGTGTTTCAGTCAGCCAGCACCTGAAAGTGGCCCTGAGTGTGCACTAGTACAAAGCAGACATATGCATAATTCACATTGTCTGCCATAGTTACAACAGGGTAGCCTAGTTGTTATTATCTGGCTGACACTAACACAGCAGTGCAAAGATTAAAATGCGCTCATACAATACTGCATCTAGAATTGTCATTTGTTTTTCGAGGAACTCTAGTTTCCTCTGTCATCACCGAATGGACTGCCTGAATATATACTCAACAAAAATAGTTAGGGACCATTGTAAAATTTGAAATAAAAATCCAAAACTGAAAAATGTAAAATTCATTTGTATTTAGTTCTTTTTCTTTTCTTGTTTCAAATGATGTTATGAAGTGAATTTTTGGTGCATGAAATTAAATCTCTTTCATGAAATTACGAGAAGTGTGAATATAAAATGATATGATTTACGTTCTACAAAATTAAATAATGTTTTGATGTGGTCCTTAACTTTTTTTGTTAAGTATAATAGTGAAAAAGGGTGTCTAATAAAGTAAATAAAATTTGGTCTTTTAAATTTTCCTTAAATAAATTAAATCATGTATGTATTAGTATTATTTTTGTTACAGTGTGTGAGGAGCATCAGCTTGCACTGATCAATGTCACGACAGATTTTAAAAATATTTTTTTTATTTAAATTTCCAAGGGATAGGTCCAGCATTTATCAGTATAATGTATATTTACATCTGTGCACCAGTAACAGTTGTTTTGTTTCAAATAAAAAATTACAACAATTGCATAAAATAAATGATGCCAAATTTTGTCTAAATTCTCATCTAGGTCATATGCATTTGCATTTAGGTATTTGCGACAATAAAGTCAACAACGTTTTATGGTATAACTCTTTAGGTGCAATCAGTTATCTCCATTCTAAGCAAAACAAATAAAGTAAGCTACTGTATTTAATTTCGTGTGTATTTTCGAGGTACAGTAAAACCTTGTTATAATGCCCCTTGATAACTTTGCCACCTCGCTTATCGCCACACTATTCTGAAGTCCCAAAATCCATTTTGTTTATATTTTTCTTTATATGCCTCCCTCAATTTATTGCCAAACCCCTTTATAATGCCAAAATTTTACTGAACAAATGATGGCGATGAATTGAGGTTTTACTGTATACTGTGTAGTTTAATTTTTGCATTTTTTAAATACGTTTATTCACTTAAATACAATAAGCATAATATAATTTTCGCTCAGTATTAATTTTCATGCAAAACAAAGTACTGCAAATTAAACGAAATTAGTACAGTAAACACGAATAATAATGAACACGCTAAAAACGAATACATGGATAGAACAAAGTCAATTATTTAGCCCGACTGCTTCTCTATATACATGTAAGTTTATATATAACAATATAACAAAGTCGCTATATAACGAAGTTAAAAATAGAGTCCCTGGGGCTTCATTATAAACATGTTTTACTGTATATATATATATAGATATATATATATATATACCTAACTGCTCCTGCTCCTCTATACAAGTCTATTTATAACAATATGACGAAGTCGCTATATAACGAAGTTAAAAATAGAGTCCCTAGGGCTTTGTTATAAACATGTTTTACTGTATATATAATATATATATATACCTGACCGCTCCTGCTCTTTTATACAAGTCTATTTATAACAATATGACAAAGTCGCTATATAACGAAGTTAAAAATAGAGTCCTTAGGGCTTCGTTATAAACATGTTTTACTGTATATATATATATATATAGATAGATATATATATACCTGACTGCTCCTGCTCCTCTATACAAGTCTATTTATAACAATATGACGAAGTCGCTATATAACGAAGTTAAAAATAGAGTCCCTAGGGCTTCGTTATAAACATGTTTTACTGTATATATATATATATATATATATAGATAGATATATATATACCTGACTGCTCCTGCTCCTCTATACAAGTCTATTTATAACAATATGACGAAGTCGCTATATAACGAAGTTAAAAATAGAGTCCCTAGGGCTTCGTTATAAATGTGATTTACTGTACTCCACAAAAATAAATATGTTTACAGTATACAAATCAATTTAATTGATGGGGATTCATAGGAGAATTTCCTTTTGAAACTTCTATAAGTGAGATGGCAAAGCATATTGAGTGATTTTATTGTTATCAGTATTATCAAGGGGCATTATAATTTTGTTTCCCTATTCAACAGTCACACCTGCCTTAAGGGCCACCTCTATATAGAGGCCATCTGCATGTAAAGGCCAGTAAAATCTTTTCCCATTTGCTGATTATTCGTGTTATTTTAACTTGTGTATAGGGGCCACCAGTCCACAAAAGCCACTTTTACAGGTTCTGTTGGATGGTCTATATATAAGGACCATCTGCCCATAAAGTCCATTTTTACAGGTTCCTTAGGGTGGCCCTTATATACAGGTTTGACTGTACTCTAAGTCGATGAATATCCAAATGGGGTTGGTTGTTGTAACATGATATCACCACTCCTTATCATTTTGGAAAATGTTTAAGTCACAAATTCCCAAAATAATTTCTTCTGTCAACATTTTGTTTGCCACCATTCTCATTGTTTCTTGAAAACAAAAATAGTTATGAAACTCCACAGGAACAATCTTTGAGAAAATTAGATGTTTACTATTTACAAGATTTATAGTTTTATCATGCACATGGTTGTGAAAACATGGATTTCCCTGTTGGAGTTTCGTTGGAGTTTCTAACCACTGCGGTAGCTCATTTGGTAGAGTGCTCGCTCCGTAAGTGGGTTCGAACCCCAGCTGGGTCTGACCCAAGACTTGAAAGTGGGTAGTGACTGTTCTTTCGCCAAGCACTCGGCATTATGAAATGAAAGTCACGGTTCTTTCAGATGGGAACTTAAAATAAACGAGGTCCTGTGTCACGGTGGGCTTGGCACGCTAAAGAACCCTCAAGATGATGTATAATGCCATAAGCACAACACACAGGCAAAATTTCTGCACTTTCGCCTATAGCTGGCGACGTCTCCATATAAGTGAAATATTCTTGACTGGGATGTTAAACACCATTACTCACTCACTCACATGGTTGTGAAAACATGGATTTCAGAGTTGGGGTTCATTAGGGGACACTTCTGAAAAAGCACCTGGTTTTTGTTACTCGGTATACAGTTAACTTCATTAACTTAATATTTGTCTGTGACTAAGTTTTTCTCTGTCTTTTTATATTGCAGATAGTATAGTAGACTATGATAAAGAACCTATATTACATGCTACAGATAAAGTGTATTCTCTCATAAACTCACCGAACCAGGATGAGCACATCGCCGCAGTTAAAAAGGCAGTGAATATTATAGAAGAATGTCTAGAAAAATACAGGTACATATGTTTAATATACAGAGGAACTTGTCTTATTCAGATTCAAAATTTTGTTTGGCAAGCATAAAACTTAACTATTTTTGCCCATGTCACTTCAGAAAAGAAGTTGCAGTAGAGTAATAAATACAGGTAGCTAAATACTAGATTTAGAGGCCCAGGTCTATTTTAAGGGACCATTAGCTCCTGGGCCCCTGCTTATTTTAATCCCTGCATTGAAATTGGAAAAGACAGGTTTTCAGTTTACAAGGGATACTAAGCTAATGTAAAAAGAAAGAAAGAAATTATGCACAAGTTGCATACAGTAACACAAATCCGTGCAGATCTAGAGGTGTTTTAAACATTCGATTTCATAAGATTATTAATTCACAATTTTATATACATGATGTATGTGACTTGGGGTCAAATGCTGGTGAGAGTCTGGAGGGGTGTCTCTCTGGTCACGGAGAAACACCAACAAAAACCACAAGTTAATGCCCATCGTCTCAAATAGGTTCTGCCAGCAAGTCACTTGTCACACCTCCTCGTTTTGGTGAACCTGGAAATGCTTCAGCAGCTGAGTGACAGTGGCGAAAGGTGAGCCTCCGGCGCCTTCAAATAACCGAACCCTGTGACTAAGGGAAGGAAAACCCCAACAGAAAACCACTGGTCCTCCGAGTCCAGGGGGTTATGCTTAGGGTTAGCAATCCTAACATATAAAAAAAAATACAATTGCTACAGAAACCAAAACCGAGGATTTTAGTTAAGTTAAGATATGTGACTTAGTCTGTGTTTTGAGTTATATCATATACCATAGACATTTTATTTTGTTTTTATTTTTTTTTCAATAGATTAGATGAAATATGTATTGGTTTTAATGGAGGTAAAGACTGCACATCGATGTTACATCTGTGTCATGCAGCTGTAAATAAGTAAGTAGAAATTGTCTTTTAAGAGGGGGGCAAGGCAAGTGTTCTAAAGCATGTACCTTCAGATCACAGCACCTCTCACATAGCATCAGATCCTAGTGTGAGGAGGTGTGTCGGTTCACTCACTTAAGATCTGTGGTTTTAACAGACACTTCGGTTTCCATCACCTTTCCAGACTAACTGCCTTAATGTAAGCAAAATAATCTTTATCTTGGTCGTGAATAATACCATTAAATGTTTATTTTCTTGTCACAACTTTCTGAAAGTATCCAAGAACAATAAAATGCACCAGTATTTAACAATTAAAAAAATGCTAGACCTGTTTGGTAATAAATGATTGCTAATTTTGCACCCTCTGTCCATTGACAGTAGAAACATTGTGTTTTTTTCAAATCCAACTAAAAGGAGATAACTCCTGGAGAACTAGGGAAATTTTTCACCCACGGCCCATTAAACATTTCTGCATTTCAAACACAAAGATGCATCTAAGAGGAGGTAACTCCAGGGGAACTGGTAGAAGCATTTTACTGAGCATTAATTGAGATATATTTTCATGAAATTTCAGGAAATATCCAAATCATAAACAGAAATTAAAGGCTCTTTATATAAGAAGTAGATTACCATTCCCGGAGGAAGAGAAGTTTTTAGAGATATCTTGTAAACGGTAAGTAATATTTTTTATCTGTAAACTAAAAAGAAAAAAAAAAACAACAACATAAAGTGCATATTTTGGTTGTCTGTTTGTTCATTCATCCATAAATTCACAAATATCGTATACTTTGGTTTGCAATTGTAATTTTAATGATGCTTGATAAATTAAATCACAGGTCTAGTTCCAATTTGAGTGATTTTTGTCAAGCAGTTTTGAAGATATTTTTTTTTATTGAAAATAATCAGTTGGAACTCAACCAGATGTTTCGCATGTTAAGTGACACTTATGTGGTATAATTGATTGCCATATGAGGGGTACAGTCACTGGCTTTCAGTCTGAGGTTTGTTACAATCCCCAGTTCATTACAGCTACAGCAAACACCATAAGAAGGGCCTTAGTTGACAAGTGGTCTAAAGCACACACAATTATGGACCACAGTGCCTCTCAGAGCTTGATCTTGGAGCTATCGTAGGAAGATCCTACAAAAGTTGTTAGTTTATTTGCCAAAGATTGGTGGTTGTCTCAAGGTACTCTGATTACCTCCACCATCAAAGAAGTGACTGCCTCAATATTAGACTGTGCATAAAATAAGTATCATTATTTCAATTTACTTTATGATAAGACATCACTTACAAATGGAAAAGGCAACATTCACAGTTAGCTACTAAAGTATAGGACTTAATTCTGTTTAAAATTCATGTAATTTGTGGAATACATAAAGAATTTATGTTATTATACAAAAACGGGGAAAATAAAGCCATAATGAGAATTTAAAACTGAAGAGAACATTATGTTTGCAGTTAATGATATTTTTAACTAGATTTACATACATATTGAACAAAGTTGTTATGTTTTAGAATTCAGTTATTTGTGCATTTTGTAATACTGTAAATCTAGGAATTTTCTTGTAATCTAGCAGAGCATTTTTATTTTGCCATTGCATGTGTAAGAAGAAAGTCCTTTCAAATGCAATTGAATTAAATTGAAGTTAAAGTTTTGCAAAAGCTCTATTTTCTTGTCCTGTTACTCTCACAGATGCAAAAAATAAAACAAAATTTCCCAATTTACAGTATATAAATTCTTACATTCGGCCTCTGTCTAATGTGCTACTGATAGTTTTAATTTTTCTTTCTGATCAATCTGCTCACTATTCTGTGAAAAACAATGGAGTTTTTGTAATTATTTTAATTTTCATAACTATGGACTTTTATTGTTTACAGATATAATTTAGATTTAATACATTTTGATGGTAAAATAAAAGACATGTTACATCAGTTAGAATTAAATCATCCAGAGATTAAGGCAGTGTTAATGGGAACACGACATACAGATCCTTATGCTGGTAAGAATTTATATTCTACCTATCGCACAAGGACTTGTGTCCATTTTCATGCTTTCTGTAAGTAGTAAAATTTTAAACTCACCTGAGCCAAAGGCTGGTAGCATTTTTAGGACAAGATATTGTTAGTTTGCAAAAATCCTTGCATATAATTGGACCTAACTGCTGAAAATTTTGACATTCTCTTTAATTAATGTAATTGACTATTGAACCCCTGCATGAGATATGTACACACCTTTAGGTGAGCAATAAGGCCCATGGGCCTCCTGTTGATCTTGCATCATGTACCCATACTCTGCAAGAAAGAGCCCCATTCATGCAGCAAGTCTTTTTCTGGAACCATTTTCGTCATCACACAGCACATGAATTAGTTTTTTTTTAATGGTTATACTGTACTACCCAACTCAAACCATGAATTTTGATTGAATAGTTGGCAAATCTAAATCAAATGACCATTTTGTCTACAGTCCAACTGACAGGTTAAATTTGAACCATTTAGTTTACTCATACGAAGGAGATAACCTTCAAAAATATAACAAGAAGAACTTTTCTACCTAAGGGCCCTTTTTGCATTTGGATGTTCACATGTATCTGTATTAAGAAAAGGTTTACCAAATTATTTTATCATGATTTCCTGTATGTCTTTATTTTTTTAAATATGTATATTTCTATATATTTTATAATTACAGGTTCACTAACAGCCTTTATAATGACAGACCCTGGATGGCCACAGTTTATGAGAGTTAATCCTATATTAGAATGGCATTACGCTGATGTATGGAAGTTTCTAAGATCTCTGTGTGTACCCTACTGTAGTCTATATGACAGAGGGTAAGTCTGTTTATGTGCAAAATATGTTGAGGTTCTCCTCTATATACATACACACAATCACTGATTTTTTTCCTTCATAAACTTATTGGCAAGAATAATGTTTACATTTCAGTAAACTAGCATTACCTGTCAACCTCTCATCAATAAACTAGCATTACCTGTCAACCTCTCGTCAATAAACTAGCATTACCTGTCAACCTCTCGTCAATAAACTAGCATTACCTGTCAACCTCTCATCAAGTCTGATTTTGGGTGGGGCTAAATGCGTTGACAAGATGAAATGACATCAAAAAGGTGTGGCTAAACGTCCTGAAAGATCAATGGTGCTGTTCCATTCACTTACAAAACCAGCAAATGGGAAATGAAAACCAATGTTTTATAATATTAAATATTTTTTTTTGCAAAACTTAACAGAAATGTCAAGGAATAATATTATAAATATAAGAAATAACTTTCAATTTGTTGTGGTGTATGGGGTATAAACAAGAATTTGGAAGTAGCACTTTTTTCACCTTGACTTGATTGGCTCAATTTATGAGAAAGAATCTTAAATAGGGCAAAACTTTACTGAATTTTGAAAAAAAACTTTACAGAATTTTTCTCATAGTGATACTTTAATAATAAATTTTATTTATTTTGACTTAAAAAATACATATATAAAAGGAAGTAAGAAGTACCGAACTGAAAAACATATTGTAAGGGAAGTAACTCTTCCTTCTCTCATGTAAATGTGAAATGTTAAAAAGTCCATTTCAAACTAAGTCAACCCTTAGATTGATTCATTCATTCACCAATTGATCAAATCAATCAATCAATTAATCAAATCGATGAATTGGGATGTTACATCCCAGTCAAGAATATTTCACTTAAATCTAGATGTGAAATGACAGAAAGTTTTACTTTGTAGTGAACTTAGGGCAGTGTGCTGAATGGGTACTTCGTAAAAGAATATTCACTACACTTCAAATATTCGTCAGATTCTACTGGGTTTCAAAGCCTGACCTTCAATATTCAAAGCAGACACTAGGTCTGTTGGCTATAGACGCTAAGTGAGACATCTAATTCTGTAGATTGGTTGGTTGATTAAATGTTGCTTTACGTCGCATCAGCAATTTTTCCAGCTATTCGCGATGAGAACTATTTTTTATTAATCTCTGGATTAATCTATGAACAATTTTGCATGTGAAGTGCAAGTGTGTTGTATGGTCTGCCTTGTACTAGCCCACACTCAGGGCGACTTTACGGTGCTAACTCACAGAGTCAGTATGCCGCAGACAAGCGTACCACTCCCCCAGTTACGTTATTTTGATACCAGGTGAACCAGTAAAGGCCCAAGGGCAAGGAAAATTCACTTTCCCACATTTGTGTGAGTGGGACTCGAACTCACAGTGGGAGACCCTGGATTTGAAGACTGATGTCTTATCCATTAGGCCACCGTGGCTTCTCTTATTCCGTAGACTTCTTTTTTTATTACTTTCATTTTTATTTGTATTACAGGTATACATCATTAGGTTCTATGAATAATACACACCCTAACCCCGTGTTACAGTATACTGATGAGAGAGGGGTACTACGGTATAAACCAGCATACGAACTTATAGACGAAACTAAAGAAAGAGACGGCAGAAACTCTTGATAATCAAAAATTAAGTTATAGAATGGACAATTATTTTTTTATGTTACAAAACTTGGGATTTTCAATTTTTAACGGTTAATAAAATTATTTATGCTCTGAAAATTATTTTTTTATGTTACAAAAATTGGGATTTGCATTTTTTAAGGGTTAATAAAATTATTTATACCCAAAAGGTTGAAGCATGTACTGCAGTATAAACCAGCGTATGAGCTTATAGATGGCAGAAATTCTTGATAATCAAAAATTAAGATATAGAATGGAAAATTATTTTTTATGTTGCAAAACTTGGGATTTGCAATTTTCAATGGTAAATACAATTATTTATGCTCTGAAAACCATTTTTTATGTTACAAAACTTGGGATTTTCATTTTTAGCTGTTAATAGAATTCGAAAATTATGTATGCTGTAATGATGAAACCTGTTTAACTTAATTTAAACAATATTTATTCAAAAATGTTGAAAAGGAAACCTGTTTACTTTCGATAGAAAAATGGAAAACTGTGAATTTGATTGTCAGCATCATCTGTATAATACAGTCAAACCTGTCAATAAAGGCCACCAAAGGGAACCAGTAAGAGTGGCCTTTATGGGCAGGTGGCCTTTATATTCAGGTTCAAATAACATTAATGAATGGCAATAAGGATAGAATTCTACTGGCCTTATAAGCAGATGGCCCTTACATAGAGGTGGCTTTTAAGGCAGGTTTGACTGTACATGTATTTACCTGTGATATGTCAATCACAGGATAGACAATTTACCAAGTACAGGCCCCAGTTGCACAACTATTCCTTAACAAAGTTTTTCCTTAATCTAAATTTTGCTTATTATGGCAATCTTTTATGGAATTTAACATACAAATTTTGAAGAAAACTAGGACATATGTGTCATAAGCAAGAAGCTATCTTCAAAAAGACACCTACATTTCTGAATATCTTGAATAATAACAAAAAACTTTCAAGATTTCATGCCCTAGTTTCACTATCATTCCGTAATTAAGATTTTCCTTAACTTAAATGTGGCACATTTTAACAATATTTCATATTACTTCAAATAAAATGTTTCAACAAAATTAGGCTTCAGATGTAATAAACTTAAGTGATCTTTAATATGATACTTGTAATTCATGTAAACTTTGAAAACTAACAAAATTATTTAGATTTTAAATTTTCCAGTTTTAAGTTTAGGAAAATCTTAGTTAAGGAATGGTTTTGAAACTGAAGCCTTAAGAATAAATTGATATTTTCTTTCTAGTCAGTATTATGATAATATTTATCATAATTTTAGTACAACGTTAAATATATACATGCATTTATAATGTTTTTGTTGTTTTGGCAACCAAGTTAAATCTGTGGTCTTTTTCTCCCACTCCAGTGTCCTCCAACATCTTGACTGGGATATAAAATAACATTACTCCTGTCCAATTTACTCATTTATGACACCTTGTAGATGACCATTAAAACATTAGTTTAGTGCAGATGATTGTGTTTCTCAGAGAACATTGACAGGCTGATCAATCAAGTTTATTTATTTGTCCATATCGGTGCAAGGTTAACATAAAGGTACTGTTTTATCGCTAAGTGTTTGATTTTGGTACAATTTCCATACAAAAAGTTCTAATTATTAGTACTTTTAATTAAAAACACATCAAACCGGGAAAAATCTGTCTAATTTGACCTTTTCATTTAATGTGTCCGTTTATCTGTTTATGGTACAAATCGGTCAAAAACGGATAAATCGGTCAAATTGGTCAGCCTGCCATTTAAAACATTAGTTCAGTGCAGATGTTAATGTTACACATAGAACATTAAGAAACTCCATAGGATCTTCCACTATCCCAGAATTCCACCCCCAATACATTGACATAAAATACACATGTATTAATTGTAGGTAAAGGGAACCAAGGAAAATAAGAAATTTTTGCTGAGAAGATATATTCGGGGTACAAGAGTCACCGTGAAAATTGTACATTCCACCTCCAATACCTTGACATAAAATACACATGTATTAATTGTAGGTAAAGGGAACCAAGAAAAATAAGAAATTTTTGCTGAGAAGATATATTCGGGGTACAAAAGTCACCGTGAAAATCGTACATTCCACCTCCAATACCTTGGCATAAAATACACATGTATTAATTGTAGGTAAAGGGAACCAAGAAAATTAAGAAATTTTTGCTGAGAAGATATATTCGGGGTACAAGAGTCACCGTGAAAATCGTACATTCCACCTCCAATACCTTGACATAAAATACACATGTATTAATTGTAGGTAAAGGGAACCAAGAAAAATAAGAAATTTTTGCTGAGAAGATATATTCGGGGTACAAAAGTCACCGTGAAAATCGTACATTCCACCTCCAATACCTTGACATAAAATACACATGTATTAATTGTAGGTAAAGGGAACCAAGAAAAATAAGAAATTTTTGCTGAGAAGATATATTCGGGGTACAAAAGTCACCGTGAAAATCGTACATTCCACCTCCAATACCTTGACATAAAATACACATGTATTAATTGTAGGTAAAGGGAACCAAGAAAAATAAGAAATTTTTGCTGAGAAGATATATTCGGGGTACAAAAGTCACCGTGAAAACTGCAAATATTTTTCTTCGCGAATGTTTCTTCTAATACAGTATTTGGGCTCCTTGTAGATGAAAGTGTTGTTATCACCATCATTAAAATAGTAGTTCAGTGCAGATGTTACTGTTTCACATAGAACATTAAAATAGAGACCCCATAGGATCTAATTCCACCTCCAATACCTCAACATAAAATATCATTATTCCACTCGACTCTTATCCACTTGGGCTCCTTGTAGATGAAAGTGTTGTTATCACATGTAAGGAGTCCTACCATTCCTATATTTTCCTTTATTTCCTATAATTTTGACCCTTTCCTTTATTTTCCTATATAATTTGAAAAACCTGCTATTTTTTCCTATATTTTCCTATATTTTAGTTACTAGCAGCTTCAGGAATTCAGAATTGGGACATTTTCCCTGCATTAGTACATATCTGAAGCAATATTAACATTTATGCATTTCTAAAGCAGTAAGTGTACATTGCAGTTGCCAATATTTTATGTTTGTTAGCAAAAGGAGGAAAGGGAATGGCTGAAGGGGAAGAAAAGTGGCCATGGATGTATATTTTATGTGTAAACTATTTAAAATATTTCTATAATTTTGGTGAAAACTTCTACAATTTCCTATAAAACTCTTATAATTTTGACCCCATATTCTTACTTTTCTATATTTTTGGACCCCAAAACTGGTAGGACCCCTGCATGCGTTAAAATATTATTTCAGGGCAAATGTAAGAACACTAAGGGACCCCATAGGATGATGATATACAGTGTAGTGAGTTGAGTTTTGTGGTGCATTCAGTAGAGTGTGCGTTGTTTTAAAAATTGTTGCAGAGTTGTTTAGGTCTATTTTTATACTGGGTGCTGTGATAATTTTAATTTAACAAATAAAATTAACAACAGAATATTGCGTTTACAGTATTGTTGTTTTACCTTATTTTAGAAGTTTTGAAGATTGTTGTTGTTTTTGTATTTTTTTTTTTAATTTCCTATCAACAAGTTTTTAGCTACAGTCAAACCTGTCTATAAAGGCCACCCAAGGGAACCAGTAAAAGTGGCCTTAATGGGCAGGTGGCCTTTATATACGGATTTAAATAATATGAACAAAGAACAATTAGGATACAATTCTAATGGTCTT
Organism: Anadara kagoshimensis; assembly: GCA_021292105.1. Taxonomy (NCBI): domain Eukaryota; kingdom Metazoa; phylum Mollusca; class Bivalvia; order Arcoida; family Arcidae; genus Anadara; species Anadara kagoshimensis. Next base: position 15,573,065 of record CM037864.1, read on the forward strand.
TATAAGCAGGTGACCCTTATACAGAGGTGGCCTTTAAGGCAGGTTGGACTGTATTTGTGACTAAATCAAGTTGATTTATTCCTAAAAACTAATCTAAGGGCAGGGTTGTGCAAGTGTGAGATGTGCACATGTCTGTATTGTACTAAGGAGCACTCATTGCTACTTTAAGGTGCCAGCTCACAGAGTAAGTATGCTATAGACAAACAAAGCATTCCCTTAGTCACATTATACTGACACTTGGTGAACTAGTTGATACTTTGTTCTCTTAAAACCAAGCTTAAATACTGGTAGTCCTTCCTCTGACTCCTGCTCACTGACAGATAAGCTTAGAACAAAATGATATTTTATGACATAAAGACCAATAACAATAAAATTGATTGGTGGATTGATCGATTGATTGGGGTATGGTGTCCCAGACAAAAATATTCACTTATATCTAGACGTCACCAGCTATAGGCAAAGGTGCAGAAATTATTAAGATTCGCCTCCGAGGGACCTCATGATCGACTTTCATTTATAAACATCAAATGCTTGGTGAAAGAACAGTCACTACCAACTGTCTAGTCTTTGTCAAACCCCAGCAAGGGGTTCGAACAGTAACAATGAATAAGACATAAGAGTAAGTAGCAACTTATCTTGTAGCACTAGAAGGGGGTTTTACCAGAATAAATATAGTAAGAAACTTTTCGTAATCTTTGCAAAAATCAGAAATTCTTAGATCAAATTCGGAATTTTTAGACCAAATCCGAAATTATCTTATGAAATTCGGAATAATTGGTCAAAATCAATAATAATTAGAATATTTTACGGATTCTAAAAATTCCAGTAATTGTCTGATTATTCAGGTAACTTGTCTGATTATTAAGGTAAAAGTCTAATTATTCCGGCAAATTTCCAATTATTACGGTAAAGAAAATTTTAAATTTATTATTTTTTAGAAAAGTTTCCATAATAATTGGACATTTGCCGGAATAACTAGACTTTTACCGTAAAAATCAGTCTTTTACCTGAATAATCAGACATTTACCAGAATTTTCAGATTACGGAAAACTTACCGTAAAAAAAATAGACCAATTATTCCGAATTTTGCTGGATTTTGCCTGATTATGCTGGATTTTACCTGATTATTCCGGATTTATCTGGTTTTTTCCGGATTTGGTCTGATTATTGCAGATTTTTTTGAATTATTCCGGTAAAACCCCCTTCTAGTGTAGCAACAACGTGTTAACAACTTCAGTCTGTGTAAGGCTGAACTATCTGCCTTGACAAATGACAATGTAAGCTAAACAAAACGTACTTGGCTGTAGCCTACGGAAAATATGTGTACATGCCACAAAAAACTAACGGAGTGACAGCAAGCTGACATCCAGCCAAATAATCATCTTTAACAATGGAAAGCTACACATGTACTATTTAAAAGAAGCCAAACCAACCGGGGCGAAAAATGCACACCAGCAGCCATAAATAACTAATGGAGTAATAGCAAGTCGATATCTAGATAAATAATCTAGCCTTAATGATGGAAAGCCATACATGTACTAAGCAGAAGCCAAACCAACCCAGGCAAACAAATTGCAAACTTATGGATTGTCAGTAAGATCATCAGTTATAAGGCCGAACTATCTGCCTTAATGATGATATCTTACTTTTTAATGTTGTAATATCAACAAGTTATGGCAGATAGTTCGGCCTATACGATTTAAAGATATATTTACCATCATTCACGAATTTCTGTTTTAGATCCACAGGACCAATTTCATTAAAAAATACATGTATGTATGATTTTTATTATTATTTAATTTTATTATTTATCGTGTTCTACACGACTGATGATCTAAGGGAGGCAAATTTGCCAATCATTGACAGTTTTGATGAACGGTGCATAAAAAGAAAAGACCAAGAGAACTAACAAGCATTCTAGCAAGATGAGCTTTCTTGCCCAATCGGGATTGTGCCTTCAAGAGCAGGGGCTATCTATCTATCCATCCCCAACATTGTAGGGTTTGGTGGGTTAACTAATATTGATTTGATTATTATTGCTCCCGGAGGAGCCTCCAGAAATTGCGCTCGCGGCCGTATTTCAGGCCACGGCGCGGGGTATTGGGTATAGTTTTCAACTAGCAATAACCACGCCTCGGATAAACCTCATTGGCTATGGTACCGCCACTGCGCAAAGCTAATGTACATATGTTTTATTACAGTATTTATTCTAAACTATAATGCTTATGAAAAGGTGTGCGAGGTCAATTCTATATAATCATAACTTTTAATTTTTATGATAGTCAAAAACAAAATAAAATTTATAGATGAATTTTACTTATTAAAAAAAATTTTTTAAAGTAATAGGAATATAAAGTTGATACTGTAAGGTTTAATTCTAGTCAATTTTCAATAAAAAGATTAAATTTTATATTTCAAGGGAGGTAAATCTTTTGCATTACGTTGCGAAACGTATACTATCGTATATCATACATACACGTACGTATTGAGTACATACACCTATAACAAAATACGCTGGTGCTACGTTGCTAAGTTTCACAACACTTTATGCATTGTTGTAATATCAAAATTATGTTTTAATGTATGGAAATTGGGTGTTAAAGGCCCTAGCCGCGGATATATAACAACAGCACTGGACCAGTACTTAATCATTCAGTTATCATTTGATGACCGACAGATCATGACCAGGCCCCGGTTTCACAATCATTCGGAATTTCCTTAGCTAAGATTTTCCTTAACTTAAACTTAGCAAATTTTGGTATCCCCTTTTTGGAACTACAGATAAATGTTTTTGTCAAAACTAAATACAGAAACCTTAAATTCCATAATATCTTAAAAATTAACAAAATTATTAAGATTTCATTTTGCAAGATTTAAGTTAAGGAAAATCTCAGCTAAGGAATGATTGTGAAACCGGGGCCAGTTTACATTCGAAGTCGGGGAACTTATAATCAAGTTTGAATTGTTTTTTCTTGGTTGCATATTACTAGTACTTTTTGACTAATTTATTATTTTTGAATATATTATTTATAGAGCTCTACTGTACATGTATTATAAATACGACATCACAGTTTGTTAGTTTTTGAAAAAATGTTCCGCGCATATGTACATCGTGCATCGCTTGATAAAGAATTGAACAGCTTAGGTTTTAGTTCTTGGATGTCTTCAGAGGGACCGAGACCACGTACTACAATAAAATTTGATCCACTGTATTTCCACAAATTCAGTGTACATGGAAAATGCAAGAATAAAGTCGTATTTTGAAACAAACTCACCAAAAAATTGTCAAAACTCAATACAAAATATACTGATCTAATAGAAAATAATATTTTATTCAAGAAATTCTGTACATAGAGCAATTTTTTAACTTTTTAACAAAACAACAAATATGACTTATGTCAAAATTCCCTTCTGTACCTTCTTACTTGGAACAACTATAAACGTTATGTCATAATTGGAATATTCATGATGATCACACCTGGAAAAACCCGACAACAATGACCTACCTGACCCTAAATGCATTGATGTAACTTTGAATGAGGCCCAATTGGTGTATAAACTTGATCAAGTTTCCAAAATTTTCGCAAAATTTCTCTCTATGTACAGGAGAACTGAATAATAATGTTTTCAATTAAAAATATAATTTGGTTAGGTCAGTGGATTTTCAATGCAATTTATTGGTAGTTTAACAGAAACATTTTCAATTTAAAGAAATAAAGAATAAAACCACGTGCCCTCAATTCATTTACAGTAGATCTATAACAGACTGGCCTACAGATTATCATAGCAACTATATAACAAACTGGGTTTAACCCAGCCTTACCGCAGGGGTGGATCCAGGATTTTTTGAAAGGGGTGGTTGAGAATTATATGGATGCTAGGTGCGAGCGCCGAAGGCTCGAGCTTCCAGAGACGAGAGGTCTAGGGCAGAGCCCCGATGGGGGCCAAGAAAATAATATTATTAACATATGGGGGTCACATCAGTCAATAGCTATTTCTCTCCCTTTCTTTTTTCAAAGGGGGGGGGGGGTTGCAACTGATTACCGCACACTATTTCATTTTTGTCGAGGCGGTCAGTTCTGAAATCATGACAGAAACGGGTTCAAACCTGAGACATGCAAGCGAACTGACAAACAATTTCACACTAATAAGGTCTGTCCTAGAGCAGCGACAATGATAGTCGCCCGGGCCCAAAGCAATCAATATGAGACACGATTTTACACGGGCAGAGTCTGTATTGAATGTCGCTGCCGAGAGGGATTCTCGAGAACCACCTAGGCGATGCATGTAGTATGTAATCAGATGTAAAATGAGTTGACTTATATCGAGACATCATCAGTAGTGTACTTGAAATTGCTCTAGAAACAGTTGTTCAAGTATATATACGTAGGTTTAAAACCCAGTGTCTCACTCACCATTCAGTGACGTGCAATAGACAAATCTGTCAACTATTTTTCTCGTCATAGACACATGGGCCAGGGTCAAAAATACCCATAGGTACAGTCTATAAAGACCACCCAAGGGATCCAGTAAAATGGCCTTTATGAACTGGTGGTCCTTATATAGAGGTTCAAATGCGATGAATAAAGAGCAATTGGGATAAAAAATTTACTGGCCTTTATAAGCAGTTGACCCTTATATAGAGGTGCTCGACTTTATATACTTATTGGTATTTTTATACCCCCGCTTAAAAAGTGGGGGGTATATAGTGATAGGGGTGTCCGTCCGTGTGTCCTGCCGTTCTTCCGTTACACCTTAGGATACTATTTTATTGTGACTGTGACCCCTATATATATATGGCCATGCATAGACACTGCTGGTTTGTTCCGCTTGTGTTTAAGCATGCATACACTAGCACAAAACAGATCAGAAACGTTTGCACAAATATTGAAATTCTATATATGAAATTCTCGTCATCAATAGCGAACTGTTGAATAAAAAGCAAACAGCATCGTAATGAAACATGTTTCAAAAGTTTATATCTCGTTCTTCTGCAATATGGAAAAGTATTGTTTTAACAGATCAGATTTTTACCTCCTCCATTAATTGACTATTCTAATGCGGCCACGAACTCACCAATGCAAGACAGATGGACGGAGATAATACTGACCTCTTTTACAGAGGCAATGCTAGGCGCTTTATAGAAGTGAAGTAATAGTGTTCAACGTCCCAGTCAAGAATATTTCACTTTTAATCGAGACGTCGCCAGCCATAGGCAAAGGTGCAGAAAATTTGCCTGTGTATTGTGTTGATGCCATTATACAACAGGGTTCTTTACCGTACCAAAGGACCTCATTTATTTCAAGTTCCCATCCAAAAGAACCGCAACTTTCATTTTGTTATATATGCAAAGTGTTTGGCGAAAGAGCAGTCACTACCCACTTTCGTCTTGGATCAGACCCGGCCGAGGATCGAACCAACAACCTTCTACTACTGCAGTGGTCCGCTTTAAATAGAAAAGTAACTGTGGAAGTGTATTGGTACTCTAAAGGACACCATAAGGGTTAGTATACCAGTACAAGGCAGATCAGAAATGCTTCTTCCACAGTACTCGCATGTGTTTAGATCATCCATGGGGAATGTAGAAGAATGTAGACTTTATATAGACTTTTTCAGGATGAAATAAGAAGCAACGAGACTTTAGCAGGTTGTGTTGTATATAGAGGTTGCCTTTACATAGAAGTGGTTGCTGTGTCTTTGATTTTACCGTCAAGACAGGTGGCCTTTATACCAAGGTAGTCACTATAGAAGGATTTACTGCATGTTTGGTCTTTACATAGTGGTGATTGTTTTAAGTTTTACAGTAGACACGGTTGTCATTATAAAAAGATGGTCACTACAACGGGTTTACTGTATACACAGATGGTGTTTTTATAGAGGTGGTCGCTATAGTAGTTTTTAATGCATTGACAGGTGGCCTCTATTATATAAGTGGTACTTATATAATAGGTTTCACTGTATAGAAAGGTTCTTTAAAGAGGCGGTAGCTATAGTTGGGTATCTTTATACAGGTTATCCCTACAGCATGTTTTACTGTATAGAAATGTGACTTACAGCAGGTTTTGCCATCTAGACAGCTGGTCTTTATATAGAGGTGACTGCTGTAGTAGGGTCTAGTGTAGAGAGGTCTAATGTCCAGGTTTACAGATCATAGCACCTCTCACCATATTGGTTCCAACTTTCGACCCCACTCTGGACAGATCTTAATATGAGAAAGTTTGTCGGTTTGCTTGCAAGCAGTGTAAAAATGCATAAAGTTTTAAACAGCATCTATAGGTAAACAACATTGATCTGTTCACTTGACCTTTGATTTAAATATTTATTATGGACAAGTAAATATAAGTTTAGGTATCACATGTATATATTTCATCTATATAATGTGAACACTAATCATGGGCAGTGTGTATATGCCTAACACTAACCATGTATTGGGTGGGTCTTCATATATGAATACTCCTAATGAAAGGTTAAGCAGACAGGTCAATGTTGTTTGACTATACAAACCATGTGTATAAAAAACAGCAACGGAAACAATATCTTCTTAAAAGATTTGTTTAAAGGGACACTGAAGTCTAGGGGATTATGACCAAAATCGATAGTTATAAGTACAATATTAATAATAAAATTCAAAAAAATAAATAATTATTCCATTAAGATATATATTTCGCTATTTGAAAATTGCCGAAAATCATCGCCACAGCTCTTCTGTGTTGGAGGTGAGAAGAACACGCTGTGACGTCATATGTGAACAAACCTCGCCATGCTATCAATAGTGTGGTTACAGTATAGTGTAAAAGTTGTTAAAAATATGGTTTAAATATGGTTTTGTGTGCGACCGTTGATTGTAAAAATAATTAAAAAATTATGATAACTTAGAATTTGTCTCTATTTAGACTTATTTTAAATTTAATAATGACCAATATTGGCTAAATCATGTGCACAATGATCTATGCATCAACTAACCTAAAATGATAAAATATTCTTTTATTTTTCACGATAAATCAATAAGATCCCAATTTCTTAAAAGTAGAATTTACATCCCTTTCTCGCATACAGGTAATTAAGAGATTATCAGTAACCTACAGTACCTGTTTATTAGACATTCCATCGCCGGTAATCAAGAGGTAGATCTACCTTACAATATACAACATAGATCTGAAGATTGATAGGTGTAAATAAATTAAGTGATAAAGTCTTCACGATATCCCATATTAAATGTAAGTATAATTAATTTGGAATTTTGGAAAGATGCATTAAAAAATATTAAATATTTCAATATTGATTTACGAATGTATAAATTGATGAGTCGACTGTCGTGACTGGCGGTATGAAATTAAAATGATTTAAATTAATGAAATATTCCTATTCGTAAGTTCAATTTTAAACATCAAAAACTTAAAAAAATAATTAATCCCCCCCCCCCCGCTTCTCATGTCATTGATGCGAAGAAAAATTATGTCTGTAACAGTGTGATCTAGTTCAGGACAAATTTGAATGCTGACGGCGAGAGTCCGTACAGGCCCGTCCTTTAAAATTGTATAAATTTACTTTTAAATGAATTTCCATACAATGACGTTTTTAAGTAGACTTGGCTGCAAATTTCATGAAAATCTCTTAAAAAACTAAAATAAAGTACAATATCCACGGTATATTATTTACTATGTTATACTGCTGTTTGTGTTCACCATTTCATTTCATAATTTCTGCTACTTCGTCTGTTTCACATCTTGATATAAATGAAATTATCTTGACTACGATTTTGCCTTACAAGTTATAACATATTCAGATATAAATGGAATTATCAGGACATGGATTATACAATTCAAGCAATAATTATAGCTAGCGTCATCTTGATATAAATAAAATAATCTTGAGATATATAATACAATCCAAGTTATAATAATTGACATGACTGGTGACATCTTGATATAAGTGAAATTATTGCGAGATGTGAAGATACTTAAATGTAACTACAAATAATTAATACATGTATAAACTAAAGAGAATGTATTGTCCAATTTTCATTAGATTTAAAAGGACAGCTTATTTCCCGGTTTCAATGGTACACATATATAAAGAAATTGGGAAACAATTACAACTTATAACTTCTGAAAGAAACGCATCTCTTATTTTCCAAACTATGCACAGGATGAAATAACTCTCCTGTTTATTGTGTAACCAGTAGGTGATCTGATGACGAAACGCATTAAAAATTAAAATAAAAAAGTGACATTAAATTCTTGGCTCATAACAATTGTGTGGCGGAAAGGGCTCAATAGGTGGTCAGGTGGTCCAATCGGTAGAGCGTATGTTAGTACATGTATTGTGAAGGTCCCGGGTTCGAGTTCGGTTACGCCGCTGTTACATTTGGGGAATCATCCGACCCTGGGCATTGGCTGACCAACTAGTTGGTCCCAGGTGTGGAACCCGCTGGTTTCGATTCAAGGGAGTTGAATAGAAAAAAGATGGGAGGAATTTGGCGGTCCGTGTAGCTCAATCGGTAGAACGTCCCGCTAGTATTAGGAAGCTCCCGGGCTCGAGTCCCGGTGTAGCAGCTGCATTTTCCCTTTTCCTGTTAGTACATCAAAAGTAGCTATCCCCTCTTCTGATTTACAAATGCTTGTTATTCTTTTTTCATATATAATTATTATCATCATTAATATATTTTAATGCATATTAACATCATTTTCTGGAAGGACCTATTTATTTATTTATTTTTTATTCTATATACGTATTTATTATGAATAAATATAAGTAAAAGTCTGAAATAATTATTGTGAAAAATGATGTTTTTAAAAATTCTCTAAAAATTATAGATATTTATGAATTACGAGATTATCAACATCTTAAAATAAGGTGTGTAAATACACAACTACTGTTGCAGTTAAAGGGTTGGTAAATATACAGGAAGTGTCGGTATACCTGTCTCGTTAGTTAAGTGGATTGGGTACACTCCGATATACAACTAGTCAGTCAATATTGAGGGTTTAATTACAGGTGACTATAATAATAATAATAATAATAATAATAATAATAAAAACTTTATTCTCATCAACCGTAAATTTTTTTTTCATGACTGGCCATGGTGTAATGTCTCCTCGTCTTATGTTGTTTCTTGCAATCGTTGCTAATCGCAAAACTTCTTGGTTGAAATGCACGATCTCAAGGTCAAAGCTGTCGATTATACATTTTTGAATAAATTGCAATTTTTAATTTTGTCTTTGATCTGTACGATTTCTGTGCAGCAAATGCATTCCCTCTCAGTGTTCATTGCTCGGCAGTTTCATTATATGTCCCAAACATACAAACGATGATCATTATCTATAACTTCGCATGAATCCGATTTGAATAAATTCTCTGGTTTACTTTCAGTTCCCTAATATTTTGACTCAAAATCAAAAAGATAATGCGCCATTTCTAATAATATGGATTAGTAACAACTCGTAAGATGCGACACTTCAGTATATATAAACAGTAGTTAGGAAGAGTGGTTGTTCACACATGACGTCACAACTTGTTTTCGTACCTCCCGATTGAAGAGTTCCAAAATGGCCTGAGGTTACGAATTTTGATTTTTTAAACTTCTATATCTTTTTTATTTCGGCGAATAAAAAGGTGAAATTTTCAATATAATAATAATTTAACATAAATTTTCATATTTTGGTCAAATTGGCTAGACTTCAGTGTCCCTTTAATCAGTGAAATAAATTTTATTTCATTATGACCAATCTATTTAAACATTTTGTTTTGTATAATATGTAATATTTATTTACAATAATAATAAAGTAAACAATAAATTGTAACTTCATACACATTAACACTCATAACATAACAATATTAATTAAAGCAAAAAAACAACAAAAATTGTCCAAGAAACTCTGATGTCCCCAAAATTATCAAGGGACATAACTGTAGATATGGGATAAAGATTCCTTAAAAGATCCTCACAAGTTCTTAAAATTATGGCTATTGTAATGTAAACCACATATAATATGTGGCTATCTAAAATACTTTGAAGATACAGATTGGGGAATAAAATTATCAAGGAACCATAACTCTGTTAATACAGGGTTATGGCCCCTATTTTTGTATGTTATGTTGCACACTACTGAATATAATGTGTAAGTATACCCAGTTGAAGGTTATATCTTATATATCATGTACATATAGTACCTTGGGAGATATAACCCAGACAATGTGAAAAGATTGCAGACATGGCGATTTCTACAACCAAACCCCTACCTACCCCAATAGCCCTCCCCTAGTTTGTCACAGTGACTTAAAATGTAATATAATAAATACATGTACATAGTACATATAAAACATTTAGTAAATAAAACATGTGCATGCATCAACACAACAACAAAAAATTTATAGCTCTCCTGGTCTTATTTGAAATCTCCCGCAATTTGTTTTTTTTTTTTAAATAAAGTGCCATAGTTTGATGATGTAGTTTTTAAACCATTGCTCCTGGAAATCAAATTCATGTTTGTCCAGACCCTAGTATGAATGAAATATCAAATAGCATGCCAACAAAATATAGTGGATATATACAGTACGTGCACAACCTGATGGCAGTGTTTATAAACATGGACAGGTACATATAGGTGGAAGAGGTGTATCTCCGTATTTCACTATGCGTATATTCATGCCAGTGCACGCTTTATTCGTTAAATAATATTAATATTAAAATAGACTCGCTGTATACTTTGTCATCAGATCATGGACGACATAGAACAAGTATTATGCTTAGATAACATGGTTTTGATGACAAAAACAATGAATTGTGAATTTACTCTACAGGTGTTTTGTAACAGAGTACAAGATTTTAAAATAAAATTTACAGACAAGAGTAAGAGATCATTTAAGAAGAGGCCCATGGGCCTGATACGCTCACCTGATAACTAATGGCTAGCTGATAGATTTAAAGACAACATAAATACTAAACCCCAATGACTTTTATCAATACCTACAACATTCTAGTATACATGCCTATACAAAAAGTTAATAGTTTCAAGATAATTAACCATTTTAGTATTGTTTCACATCTGTGACCTTGACCTTTGAACCCATGACCTTTTTCTATACATCAAAATGATCGTTGTATCGATACCTACAACATTCTAATATACATGCCTATAAAAAAAGTTTATAGTTTTCGAGATAATTAACCATTTTGGTATTGTTTCACATCTGTGACCTTGACCTTTGAACCCATGACCTTTTTCTATACATCAAAATGATCGTTGTATCAATACCTACAACATTCTAATATACATGCCTATACAAAAAGTTTATAGTTTTCGAGATAATTAACCATTTCGGTATTGTTTCGCATCTGTGACCTTGACCTTTGAACCTATGACCTTTTTCTATACATCAAAATGATTCTTGTATCAATACCTCCAACATTCTAATATACATGCCTATACAAAAAGTTTATAGTTTTTGAGATAATTAACCATTTCGGTATTGTTTTGCATCTGTGACCTTGACCTTTGAACCCATGACCTTTTTTATACATCAAAATGATCCTTGTATCAATACCTACAACATTCTAATATACACGCCTATACAAAATGTTTATAGTTTTCGAGATAATTAACCATTTCAGTATTGTTTCACATCTGTGACCTTGACCTTTGAACCCATGACCTTTTTTTTATACATCAAAATGATCGTTGTATCAATACCTACAACATTCTAATATACATGCCAATACAAAATGTTTATAGTTTTCGAGATAATTAACCATTTCGGTATTGTTTCGCATCTGTGACCTTGACCTTTGAACCCATGGCCTTTTTCTATACATCAAAATGATCGTTGTATCAATACCTACAACATTCTAATATACATGCCTATACATAAAGTTTATAGTTTTCGAGATAATTAACCATTTCGGTATTGTTTCACATCTGTGACCTTGACCTTTGAACCCATGACCTTTTTTTATACATCAAAATGATCCTTGTATCAATACCTACAACATTCTAATATACATGCCTATACAAAAAGTTTATAGTTTTCGAGATAATTTACCATTTCGGTATTGTTTCGCATCTGTGACCTTGACCTTTGAACCCATGACCTTTTTCTATACATCAAAATGATCGTTGTATCAATACCTTCAACATTCTAATATACATGCCTATACAAAAAGTTTATAGTTTTCGAGATAATTAACCATTTCAGTATTGTTTCTCATCTGTGACCTTGACCTTTGAACCCATGACCTTTTTTTATTCATCAAAATGATCGTTGTATCAATACCTACAACATTCTAATATACATGCCAATACAAAATGTTTATAGTTTTCGAGATAATTAACCATTTCGATATTGTTTCGCATCTGTGACCTTGACCTTTGAACCCATGACCTTTTTCTATACATCAAAATGATCGTTGTATCAATACCTACAACATTCTTATATACATGCCTATACAAAAAGTTTATAGTCTTCGAGATAATTAACCATTTCGGTATTGTTTCGCATCTGTGACCTTGACCTTTGAACCCATGACCTTTTTCTATACATCAAAATGATCGTTGTATCAATACCTACAACATTCTAATATACATGCCTATACAAAAAGTTTATAGTTTTCGAGATAATAATTATAATCAGAGGTAAAAAAAATTAGGTCACGACCTTCACAATTGACCTTGACCTCATTTTGATAATACTAACAAGAAGATGTCAAAACTGAAAACCCCATGTCATTATCTGGTCAAATAGTCAAGTTATAACAATTTGAAGCTATTTTACGATTTTTTCAAAATTAAACGCAAAAACGCGTAACCTATTTTTTATCCAATTTCACAAAATGAACAAACTATAGGCTTAAGACCCTAAAGAAGCCAAATATCACATCAGATTTTTTCTCCAATCAGTACTTTCGGAGAAGAAGATTTTTTAAGATTTTTGCACCCCTAGGTCACCTTGACCTAGTTATGGTAGCCATGGCAATGCCACGAACAAATCTGAATTGCACCGGCCCATATATACTTCTGACAAAGTTTCATTAAAAACTGTCCAGTAGTTTCAGAAGAGAAGTCGAAAATAGGTGTTAACGACGCACGCACGCACGCACACACGCACGCACGCACGCACGCACACATGCACATACACACGCTGCGCTATGCCATAAGCTCACATGACCTTCGGTCAGGTGAGCTAAAAAGCATAAACAAGAGGCCCATGGGCCTGATACGCTCACCTGATAACTAATGGCTAGCTGATAGATTTAAAGAAAACATAAATACTAAACCCCAATGACTTTTTTCTTTACATCATGATAACCATTGTATCAATACCTACAACATTCTAATATACATGCCTATACAAAAAGTTAATAGTTTTCAAGATAATTAACCATTCCAGTATTGTTTCACATCTGTGACCTCGACCTTTAAACCCATGACCTTTTTCTATACATCAAAATGATCGTTGTATCAATACCTACAACATTCTTATATACATGCCTATACAAAAAGTTTATAGTTTTCGAGATAATTAACCATTTCAGTATTGTTTCACATCTGTGACCTTGACCTTTGAACCCATGACCTTTTTTTAATACATCAAAATGATCGTTGTATCAATACCTACAACATTCTAATATACATGCCAATACAAAATGTTTATAGTTTTCGAGATAATTAACCATTTCGGTATTGTTTCGCATCTGTGACCTTGACCTTTGAACCCATGACCTTTTTCTATACATCAAAATGATTGTTCTATCAATACCTACAACATTCTAATATACATGCCTATACAAAAAGTTTATAGTTTTTGAGATAATTAACCATTTCAGTATTGTTTCACATCTGTGACCTTGACCTTTGAACCCATGACCTTTTTCTATACATCAAAATAATCGTTCTATCAATACCTACAACATTCTAATATACATGCCAATACAAAATGTTTATAGTCTTCGAGATAATTAACCATTTCGGTATTGTTTCGCATCTGTGACCTTGACCTTTGAACCCATGACCTTTTTCTATACATCAAAATGATCGTTGTATCAATACCTACAACATTCTAATATACATGCCTATACAAAAAGTCAATAGTTTTCAAGATAATTAACCATTCCAGTATTGTTTCACATCTGTGACCTCGACCTTTAAACCCATGACCTTTTTCTATACATCAAAATGATCATTGTATCGATACCTACAACATTCTAATATACATGCCTATACAAAAAGTTTATAGTTTTCGAGATAATAAAACATTTCGGAATTGATTCGCATATGTGACCTTGACCTTTAAACCAATAACCTTTTTCTATACATCAAAATGATTGTTGTATCAATACCTACAACATTCTAATATACATGCCTATACAAAAAGTTTATAGTTTTCAAGATAATTAACCATTTCGTTATTGTTTTGCATCTGTGACCTTGACCTCTGAACCCATGACCTTTTTCTATACATCAACATGATCCTTGTATCAATACCTACAACATTCTAATATACATGCCTGTACAAAAAGTTTATAGTTTTCGCGATAATTAACCATTTCAGTATTGTTTCACATCTGTGACCTTGACCTTTGAACCCATGACCTTTTTCTATACATCAAAATGATCGATGTATCAATACCTACAACATTCTAATATACATGCCTATACAAAAAGTTAATAGTTTTTGAGATAATTTACCATTTCAGTATTGTTTTGCATCTGTGACCTTGACCTTTGAACCCATGAACTTTTTCTATACATCAAAATAATTGTTGTATCAATACCTACAACATTCTAATATACATTCCTATACAAAAAGTTTATAGTTTTAAAGATAATTAACCATTTTGGTATTGTTTCACATCTGTGACCTTGACCTTTGAACCAATGACCTTTTTCTATACATCAAAATGATTGTTGTATCAATACCTACAACATTCCAATATATATGCCTATACAAAAAGTTTATAGTTTTCGAGATAATTAACCATTTCGGTATTGATTCGCATCTGTGACCTTGACCTTTGAACCCATGACCTTTCTCTATACATCAAAATGATCGTTGTATCGATACCTACAACATTCTAATATACATGCCTATACAAAAAGTTTATAGTTTTCGATATAATAATTATAATCAGAGGTAAAAAAAATTAGGTCACGACCTTCACAATTGACCTTGACCTCTTTTTGAAGATACTAACAAGAAGATGTCAAAACTGAAAACCCCATGTCATTATCCGGTTAAATAGTCAAGTTATAACAATTTGAAGCTATTTTCCGATTTTTTCAAAATTAAACGCAAAAACGCGTAACCAATTTTTTGTCAGAATTTCACAAAATGAACAAACTATAGACTTAAGACCCTAGAGAAGCCAAATATTACATCAGATTTTTTCTCCAATCAATACTTTCGGAGAAGAAGATTTTTTAAGATTTTTGCACCCCTAGGTCACCTTGACCTAGTTATGGTAGCCATAGCAACGCCACGAACAAATCAGAATTGCACCGGCCCATATGTACTTCTGACAAAGTTTTATTAAACATAGCACTGTCGTGCTGCTGTACAGCGTAGTTGGGAAAATTGTGTTGTGGCAAGACAGAATATAACCGAAAATTCGGGGGGGGGGGGGGGGGGGTTGTACCCGATCGTTTTGTCATTTCGGATAGAGAGAAAGTAAAGTTTTGCAGATCCTACCGTCGCTATGAGGGGTACATTCTAGCGGTTGTATGCATAACTGGATCATTTAGTTGTTTTACCAGTTCCGAATTTTTACTACCGAATAATCTAAAATTTCAATCCCGTTCAATTAAAGGAATCGCAAAATAACTTTCTCAATTTGCTGTTTCTTCAACCGCTTCCTAAATGTACGACAGATTGTTGGTGACCTAGTTTAACGATGTAAACAAATCGTGATCACGGAAATGCTTTTTTCAAGAAAACATACTACCACGTGTTTTTGAGGACAGTGTCAATATTTTGGAATCAGTAAACATTTGTATTATTACACCACATAAATTTTATTTCCTCTGCTTGTGGATGACGTCTGCAGCAGCGCTTATATGAAACCCTGTTCGGAACTGTTAAAACGACTGTATTTAAAATTTGCATACAACACTGTACGAATTATCTCCCTTTCACGAAAGTAAAATCTAATCGATAAACATTTTAAAATATGACACAATTGCCTCAAAACATTAAAATACGTTATCATAACCTTCAAAATAAATTTAAATTTCCGTAGATTTCACGAAGAATTAATTAAACAACCTGCCGTTGCTGTTCATTTCTTAAAAAGTTATGATTTTACATCGTAGGACGCAAACTTCTCGAACTACTTTTTATTGTAAACATGAGATCAGTTCGCCATATTGCAGAAATTATTAGATGCATCCCGTCGCAATATTTTACTAGATTCTGAAATGTATTCCGAAAATTTATTCCAAATGTGCATATGTAACCAAATGCATTACCCGTCTCAGAATACATATCTCCCGATAAAACAGATATACTTCTTTCACGCTCATTTATCAGGCGCACTATTTCCAGGTGTACTCATATCTTATAATTTCATAGCAAAGAAGCTCGATATCTTGGAAGAAAGCGATGACAAAGTACAGGTTCACTTTGTTCACGCTGTACAAAAACTGTCCAGTAGTTTCAGAGGAGAAGTCGAAAATAGGTGTTAACGACGCACGCACACACGCACGCACGCACATACACACGCTGCGCTATGCCATAAGCTCACATGACCTTCGGTCAGGTGAGCTAAAAAATCCTACTGAAAAATATAAAATTTGATCATTCAAATATTTTAACAAATTTTTCGTCTATAATGCCTGCATGTTCATATCTAAATCTAACAGATTGTTCTTTCATAAATTCAATGATGCACTGTTCAAGAAGACAGAATATCGAAGTGTTTTAATACTACAGCGAAATTTTGATAACTAAAAGTTAATTCCCTGGACTTTAATTGCCAGGAGTTTTCCATTTTCAAAAAACAACTACTGTGACAAAATAAATATGAGTTATGAATGATATCCGTTTACCGAGTACATACTGATACAGTACACAGTCAAACCAGTCTATAAAGGCCACCCAAGGGAACCATTAAACCTTTATATACAGGTTCAAATAATATGAATAAAGAACAACTGAGATACAATTCTACCAGCCTTTATAAGCAGGTGGCCTTTATGTAGAGGT
Organism: Anadara kagoshimensis; assembly: GCA_021292105.1. Classification (NCBI taxonomy): domain Eukaryota; kingdom Metazoa; phylum Mollusca; class Bivalvia; order Arcoida; family Arcidae; genus Anadara; species Anadara kagoshimensis. Next base: position 15,590,261 of record CM037864.1, read on the forward strand.
GGCTTTAAAGGCAGGTTGGACTGTATGTAATATGTAATGGATTAGTAACATGCCCGAGTTTCACAATCATTCTTTAACAAACATTTTGTTTAAACCTTATATGACAATTTTTGTCCCTCTTAATATTACTAAGTAAAAGTTTTGACAAAACTAAGAATATAGATGTCATGAATATAACATATATTCCAGTGGACAATCTTGAATTCCTGAATATTTCGAACATTGAAAAATGATACATACATATTATACATAACGTGTATATATTTTTATCTAACATTTCCAACTTGGTTATTAAAAAACAACAAAAATTATATTTTACCACAGAAAAACCCTGAATTATGTTATGACATATGTTCTGTAGTAATGACCTCATTATTTACATTTGACAAATCGGAGATTCCCAAATGACCTCACAATGAGAAATCTGCCTAAAAGTGCATGTGTACTTTACCAACAATGTTGTATCACCAGTGTAGTGATACAATCATATGTGTTCAATTAAACTTGTATTACGTCAAATCAGATAGAAGAACTAGTCCCATGTTAGATAAAAATATCTAATTTAAGACAATCTTGGTCAAAGAATGATTGTAAAACTGGGGTCAGATATTGCATAAGTACAAACTAAGCAACTTCTATGTTCGTAAATCAAAGTCAGACATGTTACAAACTGCTAAGTAACAACATGACTGTAAATCGGAAAGTTTTCCATATCATTTATCTTTCACAAGACACAACATTCGAATAAATCAGGCAACTTATTTTTACGTAGGGACAGGAAGCAGAAGAGTGAAGTGGAATAATAGTGTTTATATGTCACAGTCAAGATTCTTTTTCTTATAATAAGGCAGTCAGTTATCTAGGTTTCCATAAATTTAAAATAATTAGTAGCCAAATTTCCAAAATTTTTAAAGTATTTTTCCACAAATTTGCTAAAACAGTTTACTTTTTGAAAGAATTCCTCAGAAATTAGTAGCCAATGGCGATTCTGGCTACTAGGAATGGAAACATAAGAGTTATGGAATAGTAGAAGAAACTGGAGCACTTAAAAGAAAACGAAAATGATGTTGAATTTGAAATACATGGTACATGCATTTGTGATAATTTCATTTTTCTGTCTTCCTACACTTCACATTATTTCTTTTCAGATTTACAACACTTTCATTCATTTTCTTCCACAAACTGAACTTCCATGACATATGTCTCCCCATCTACAAACTGGCCGTCTGCTACTGTGTTTTGTATGATGCTTCCGTCTTCTGCAACGACTCCTTCATTGGTTGTTTGTATCACAACACCTTGATGCTGATCTATGCCCGCCTCTTGTGCCTCATGATCGGTGATTATTGTAACAGCTTGTTGTACAACATCCATTTCATGTTGGCTGATAACTTGTTCGGTATTCAGTTCTTGTTGATCTTCCTGCATATCCGGAATTTGCTGTTGTAGCTGTGTTGTGATATTCTGTTGCATGATACCTTGAGCAGACGACAGCACATTTTGATCGCCGATAATTTGTTGGCCAGTTTCTTGTTCAACTACCACCACACCTTGAGGTAATGTTTCCTGAGTGATAATGTTGGACTTTGTACCATCCTGATGGGCCTCTGAAATCAGGTCCTGAGCAATTATAATATTTTCATCCTGTCCATTTGCATGCCTGCTGACAATATCATGTACTGTAGACAGAGTTTCACTATCAAAGCTACTAGAAGGCACTACCGTATAGTGCTCGCCAGCTTGTGTAACGATTTCACTAGATGACGCAACACTGATACTAGCCGCTTGCATTGAATTATCCTGTTTTGTTTCCTGCTCAGCATTTGTTATCATTTCTACAAGTGTGAGTAAACTACTAGCTATGGACACATTTTTATTGTCTTCTTGAGCAACCTCCAAATTTTCCTTTTCCTCAAATAAATCCATTTTCACTTCCGCACCATCTTCCTCTGCGATACTTGTCTCTACATTTTCTTCGTCTTCTTCTTCCTCCTCACCATTCTCAATCATTTCTATTTTCCTCTTCTTCCTTATGATGCCCTTTTTATAATGTGGATATTCGTCGGAATGAACACACATGTGAACGTCTAAATTCTGAGCTCTCAAAAATCCCTTTCCGCAGACTTTACATTTAAATGGCATCCCACGTACATGTATCAATTTATGTTTCTTGAGCGTTTTACTTTCTTTGAAACATTTAAAACACTCATCACACTGGAATGGTTTCTCGCCAGTATGAATCCTAAGATGAGCAATCAGGTGAGCATTTTGTGTAAAGGCCCGTCCACACTCATCACATTTATATGGACGCTCACCACTGTGTGTTCGGTAATGTTTTTCCAAGTGAGGCTTTGTCCTGAAACATTTCTTACATTGTTCACATTCGTAGGGTTTTTCGCCTGTATGGGTCCGTCGATGTTTCGGAAGCTGATTTTGTGTCGTAAAGCGCTTACCACAGATGTCACATTCATAAGGTCGTTCTCCTGTGTGGGTTCGCATGTGGACCTGAAGATCGTCTTTACGGCGGAATGTTTTCGGACATGCACTACAATGAAACGGACGTTCACCAGAATGAATTGATGCATGCGACAACAAGTTATGTTTATACAGAAAACTCTTTACCACAGATGTCACATTTTGGTAACTGTTCTCCGCTATGGAATTTCATGTGAGCCTGTACATGAGATTTCTTACGGAAATGTTTTCCACAATCATCACATTTATATGGACGATTTTCAGCACTGTTGTTCATATTATAAATTTTAGGAGGAACTGGCACGGATGATGCCACCTGAACACCGGATGGTTGAGTTATTTCCCTTAGTTGTATCTCTGCCATCGCATTCTGTGGCAAAGCGTGTTTGACTAAGCTTATCATCTGTGTCGAGGCTGTGTTGTTAACTGCATCTGTACTCTGAATAATCTGAGGTTGCATATTTCCAGGATTCTGTTTGACAATAATTTGAGGCACACTTTGTTTTATTTGTCCCGTTGTATTTAAAGCATGATTTCCAACGACTACCACTCTGCGCCCTTGTTGATCATGTACTTGTACTATTGGCGACGTTTGCGTCTCGGAATCTTTCTGCTGTATTTGTCCTGTGCTGTCCAGTCTTCGCTGACATATTCCACAATGAAGTATATCATCCTCACCATTTAAAGTACGCCTACACTGCAAACAGTTCTTGGGTACATCTGGAAAATAAAAAAAGTTTCTAAATAAATGTCCTCAAAAGAACATCTGGAAAATAAAAAGTTTTTAAATGTAAATAAAATCAATGTCCTCTTAAGAAAATCTAGAAAATAAAAAGTTTCTAAATTTACGCCCTGACAAAGCAAGATATACCAGAAGATTGCAGCTTGCGAGTTACAGTTTCAAACTTCTGCACATCTAAGAGTCTGGTCAAGTTGATCTAAAGGTGGTAGTTTACTTATCACAACATCTAGTACTTCCTAGATTCAAATCGCACATGGGCAAATCATAGTGAGAGAAAATGCAAAGCTGTTGATCTAATAAATTTGGGGCTGAAAATGGGCCCTATTCTTAAGCTTCAAAACCTACAGTATATTATATTGTTCCTAAATATTTTGGTGAATTTTTTTAATAAATCAAAATTAAGTAAAACATTATAACTTATAACTTTTACTTTTCAACTATGCATATTTTCTAAAATTGCAGATGCAATACTTATTTCTCCCCAATTCCAAGCCCCATCCCCCAACCATCACCATAAAGGAATGTGACAGCCCTGAAATGTTTGTCATTGAAATTACATAATTACATACATACATGTAGTTTTTTTTTAAATAATAATAATACAGTGGATTCCATCTATAACGAACACGGATGTTACGAATTAAGGCCTATAACGAAGTTGGAAAAAATCCCCTGTCAATTTACTATATAATCCATGGTTATCGAAATCGGATGTTACGAATTGGCCTATTACGAAAAAATGCCTATAACGTAGTAAAAATCCAATCCCATTGAAATAAAATAACTAAAATTATGAGGTCTATAACGAAGTCGGTAAACTCACCTGGTCTGTAAAGGTGACTATAAAAACATTTAAGACGAGCATCAGACAGGAAGGTCAGCGTGTGTATACAGTGTAATCATGTAATTACTGGCGTGTAACACCTTATGATGAAGGTTACACAAGAACACTGATTGATCTTAAAGAGGGGGCACGCGGTAGGTGTTTTTGAGGAGTTGAATGTTTATTTAATAATAAAATTTCTTTGATGCTAATAAAAAAGTTACAACTTTGATCTGGTGTTTGACACTAATTTGAGTAAATTCCTGGTAATAAAACTCACGGTAAAATTGAACAATCATCATTTCTTTAATATTTGTTGGTGTGTGTTATTTATTAGTGCTTTGTTTTATGATTAGTGCTCGTAATGGAAAGTAAAAAGCGAAAAGCTTTATCACTGGACACTAAGTTTCAAATTATTGCCGCTGTAGATTCTAATGTAAAATCAAAAAAACAAATTGCGTCAGACTTTGACATTCGTCCATCAACTCTCAGCACGATAATTAAACAACGTGAAAATATCATTAGTGCGTACAATTCAAGTGATTTTAGTGGTTCTAGAAAGAAACTCAGAACAAGTCAGTATACCGATGTTGAAGACGCTCTATTCACATTTTTCAGAGGCGCGCGTGATAGTAACATTCCCCTTAGTGGACCTACTTTAGCTACCAAGGCCAATGAATTTGCCGTTAAATTGGGACATTCAAACTTTGAGGCAAACAATAGCTGGATAGAGAGATTCAAACAGCGTAGAGGGATTGTGTCCAAAGTCGTGTGTGGTGAAAGCGCGTCCGTAAATACAGATGTAACGCAACAATATCGAGAAACAACGTTACCAAATTTGCTCAAAGAATATGAACCCAAGGACATTTATAACATGGACGAAAGTGGATTATTTTATAAACTGTTGCCAAATCGTACGTTACAATTTAAAGGTGAATTGTGTCATGGAGGTAAAAAAAGCAAAGAAAGATTAACTGTCGTGTTGTGCTCAAATATGGACGGGACTGATAAACTTAAGCCTTTAGTGATAGGGAAATTTGCTAAACCTAGGTGTTTCAAAAACGTAAAATCTCTACCCGTGAATTATCAGGCAAACAAAAAAGCATGGATGACGAGTCAGTTATACGAGCAGTGGCTTCGCGACGTAAATAAATCGATGGCAAGACAGAAAAGGAACATTATTCTATTTGTGGACAATTGCCCCGCCCACCCTCAGATTGACAGACTGTCAAATGTGAAAGTAGTTTTCCTACCACCAAACACTACGAGTCAACTGCAACCTATGGACCAGGGAATTATTTGGAATTTTAAGATGAATTACCGTCGGCTTATTGTGAACAAACTTCTAGAATCCCATGACAACAAGACCGAGTTTGAAATCAATGTGTACAACGCGATTGTGTTCATTCACCGTGCATGGAGAAACGTGACTCAAAAAACAATTCAGAACTGTTACGCAAAAGCTGGATTTGTGAAATCAAGTAAATCAGATGACGATGAACAAAGTTGTGATGATGATGATGATGATGATGACGTTCCGCTTGCTTTCTTGCAAAGAAATTGGCTGTGTGTTGTGAGTGATGATACCACTAGGGACTTAGACTTTGAACAATACGTTGCAGTAGATGACAACATTACCGTCGCTGACCGTCTTGATGATGATGAAATTGTGTCAGATGTGTTGAGAAAGAAATCCGACAGTGAAAACGGAAAATCAGATGATGATGATAACGATGACGACGATGATGAAATTGTGCCCGACTTGAAGCTTGTTATACCCTCCGTAAATAGAGAAAGTGCGTGTGAATCGCTTTCAAAACTCAGACTATACATTGACTCGCAGGAAAACGTGTCCGACAAAATTTACGATAGTTTGTCAGATTTAGAGACATTTCTTTGCAGCAGGAAATTTACCAAACAAGCCAAAATTGATGACTTTTTTAACAGTGCTTAGTTCTGATCTCATTATATATCGATCGTAATTTATTGGATTATTATTGGACAGTGATTAAACTTTCGATCAGTAATTGGAAATTTAATGTTCAGTCATCTGATTCTCGGATTATTTAATAAAACAATGAACTGTTGTTGTCAAGGAAATATTTTTTTTTATTTCTAATTGGATAAATGTAAGTGTTTGTTGTTTTTATTATTATTTTCTACTGCCCAGAGTACCGGGAGATTGAACTTTATCGGCAAGTAAAACTAATGGATTTTTAAATGCTTAATTTTACGTAGTTATTTATATGCGTCAAAATCATGATTGATTCTTAAACATTAATTTTTAAAAACAAAAACAAAAACTGTAAAAAATTATATTTTTATTTGAAAATTAAGCATTTAAAACATCTATTAGCTTTAATTTCTTTTAACGTTCTTTACTTCCGGTTGATGCAATACACACTCAGAAAAGGGGGATAACTCATTTCTTCACAATCTACGATCCTCCCCAAGATGGAGAAATGTTTGTAACGAAATATGCCTATAACGAAATCAACGATACTGTCCCCTGGCCTTCGTTATAGCCGAACCCCACTGTATTTGAATATTTCTAACCTTCAGTTATGATAGTCCAGCCATTAATCTGGAAAAATGCATAAATAGCTATCTCCTGTTCTGGTGTTACTCGGAGTGCCAACAATCTAGAATCGCCGCCTGGATTTGTTACCGTGGTGACTTCTAATGTAGTCATGGTTACAATATGGTACAACTTCCTTTTCGGAAACTGATCTGAAAGTACACATGTAATATGTTTATTAGGGTACATAAATTTATAAGCTTAATCGTCACGGTAATGGTAATGGTCAAATTATCTAAGTAATGGTAATGTAATGCATTACATTGCCATGTAATTGACCCCAGGCATGTAATCATGACAAATTAGACTGTGGGGTATCAATATCATAAAGCAATATACTGTCAGACTTGTGCTTCACAAGATACCATAACTCCATAAGATTTGTGAAGAACTTGTACACATTTCAGTTATCTCCCTTAGTACATAAATTTTTTGAGTGAGTGAGTAATGGTGTTTAACGTCCCAGTCAAGAATATTTCACTTATATTGAGAGGTCGCCAGCTATAGGCGAAAGTGCAGAAATTTTGCCTGTGCCTTGCACTTATGGCATTATACAGCAGGGTTCTTTAGTGTGCTAAGCCCACCGTGACACGGGACCTCGTTTATTTTAAGTTCCCATCTGAAAGAACCGTGACTTTCATTTCGTAATGCCGAGTGCTTGGTGAAAGAACAGTCACTACCCACTTTCAAGTCTTGGGTTAGACCCGGCCGGGGTTCGAACCCACGACCTTCCACTTAAGGGGCGAGCACTCTACCAACTGAGCTACCGCAGTGGTATAAATTTTTTGGCAAATGCTACTTATTTGCATCTAACAAGGTGGGTGAAAGGGCCCATAACAAAGTATAATATTTTGTGTCAAGGGTTTATTTTATTGCAATGATAAATATGAAATTTGGATTACATACAGTATAGTTAAAATGAAGTTTACACAATTACAGATACATAAATTTCCATATTTCAGGACCATTAAGTTTTTATTTGGACAACTTTCAAAAGTTAAGGGCCCTGCTGGCCATCATGTCTTTCTACCTTATTTCATACACTGCAAGGGGCCCATAACAAAGTATAATATTTTGTGTCAAGGGTTTATTTTATTGTAATGATATAACAAAAGATGATAGAATATGTCCTTATTGCTCAGAAACTATTGGAGATGAATTTCATTATTTATTTATATGTAAAACATTTACTCAGTTAAGGTTAAAATATGTACCAAATTATTATTTAAAATATCCTTCATATGAAAAAATGTATGGATTATTTAATAGTGTTAACAAGAAAGTGTTGTCTAATGTAATCACTTTTATATCTTTTCTGCAACAACAGTTTAAGTAATTTAATTGCTTTATATGTGATGTATAATAATAATGATAATAATAATAATTATTATTATTATTATACAATGTATAAATTATTTAATATTATTAACAAGAAAGTTTTGTATCATGCGACACATTTTATATCCTAACTGCAAGAAGTTTATGTAATTTATTTACTTTATATTTATAATGTATTGTAGGTATCATAGTATAATGTATTATAAATATTATATTATATATGTATATATTAATATATATTTAATGTATCTTACCAGATCGCTTTTGCATATATGTAACATGCCCTCATGTTCCACTCTCATAGTGGCTGAGGTCATTTATTTTGAAATAAATAAAAATGAAATTAATATGACATTTGGATTTAGCACATCATGAAAATACTTTTTCCTCAAACAAAGTCCCCAAAAGATCTTCTGCATGCCATATTTATCTGCTAAATTCAAAAGACCAACATGTACACTGACTTCATATGACGGGGCAAAATAATTAACCTTGGATTTAATATTTATTTAAACACAGGCCAAAGGATTTTGTTGGACTTAATTATAGGTACAAAGATTTATAAATAACACTTTATTAATTTTTTTGTTCGGATTGCCATCAACTGTACATTTTTACTACATTCATACATAATCAAAGTGCAAAAAAAACAAGAAATTGCAATTTTAAAACATTTTTATATGTGCAACACACCAACATTTAGTTTAAGATTTCACTATGCATCATTCTTTTATGTGAAGTTTAATATTGATAATGCTGAAAAGTGAAAAATATTTACATTGGAAGTTAGTCCAAACTCTTTGCAAGACTTCATTGTGCATGTTGCAGTGCTCAGCTAATTGTGGTAATGTTGTGTTGTATATAGAAGATATAGTCTTTCTGGTCCAGTTCTTTTAGCCTCATGATAACATACTCACTTTTCACCCGGACTGGCTGGGTTCGATCCTCAGCCGGGACACTCTGTGAGGAAGTGGGTTTTTTCAGGTGTTTCCTACCTCCTGTTACATGTATAAGTGACATACACAGTGAAGATTCATACATAAATTAGCCAATGCTGCACTTTATGCATCTTTTCTTTGGTACATGTCAGGAATATTGTCTGGAGGAAGGCCAAAACATCTAAAAGTGGCTGGGAACATTTTTTTTTCAGAATAAATGAACTATAGAGCAATTTCCTTGCCACCGTGCATACATTCTAGTGTCAATTTTATCCATGTCATGGACCAATTTTCAAGAGTTTCTGCATTTCGTCTAATTTACCAGCCACCTAGAACATTTGTCCTGAAGCCGTTTTATCTTGTGGTAAAGATTTTAATTTTCAGGATTTTTTCTACATTTCACAGCGAAAAAAATTGTCATTTTATTACAAAAGGCATACTTTTTTGTGCATCTTAGTTTATACTACCTTCCTCACTGTCTCAACATCTAGTGAGAGAGTAATGGTGTTTAATGTCCCAGTCAAGAATATTTCATATATATCGAGATATCACCAGCTTTAGATGAACAATTTTTTTTAACGTTTGCAGTGTGGTCAGGACAATGTGTGCAGGGTGGGTTCCGACACAGGACCTCTGTTTGTGACTTTCATTTCAAATTGCGGAGTGTTTGGCCAAAGAACAGTCTACTCATTTTCAAGTTTTGATCAGACCTGCCGTGGTTCGAATCTGCAACCTCCCACATACAGAGCTACCACTCTACCACTGACCTACTGTAGTGGTGAACAACATAAGTGGAAGAGTCATATGATTGAGACATTAATCTTTTTTAATTATTCTACTGTACGTCTATAGGAACCACTGTGAATGTGACAGTGAAATACTCTTTATATCTATAAAAAATCATATAATTTGAATAAAGTTTTTTTTTTTTTCACTTACTTGTACCTAGTCGTAACAGGAAATCTGTATGCGCATCTGCGATTGTCATAAAGTGTGTCTGTAGAAAGGAAAATGTTGGCGGTATGGGGATTTTACACATGCGAAAATGACGATGTTTACACCGGAAGTGATGTTCTTGGTGACGTTTTACGTCATATGCGCAACAGAATCCACCATTTGCCTGGTTTTTCCAACATGTTAAATCCCCATAGCACCAACGTTTTACCCTATGTAGATATATAAATTTGTAGGCTAATCGCGGATGCGCATTCAGATTTCCTGTTATGACTAGGTAAAAGTAAGTGAAAAATATCAATCTTTATTCAAATTTATTTGATTTTCTATGAATATAAAGAGAATTTCACAGTCACAGTGGTTCCTACAGTACTCTTTTTGCCAGGTGAGCTAAATTATAACAGACCATGTCATGCCTCATGGAATGGATACCCATTTTTTTTTTTTTTATTTAAAAGGGCTTTGAGTAAATTTACTAAACATGTTCATGAAAACTGTTTATCTGATGAGCCCAAGCTGGGCTTCTGGCAGCATGGATGATGGGCACAGTTTCACGTGCATGTTTCCTGGCGCGAAAAACTAACCCTTGATCAAGGGTGTCCTCCATCTTGAAATATTTCAAGAGACGAAGGTCGTTTACTTCTACGTCTTTGCGACTTAACAGAAACAAGAAATTTGTTGTTAAACATGCAAGAAGCGACTTCTCTCTGTAAATGACAAGAAAATAGTGTTCCGAAATCATTCACTCATTTCGGAATACCTACACTTTGGTCAGAATCCCAACAGTTTCTTTTTGGCGTCTCCTCTCACGGAAAGAACCGAGGCAATCCGGTCAGTGATTCATCTGAATCGATTTGAAGCTTGTTAGTAATAGAGTTTTTGCATTGTAAGCATTATTACGACGCAGATTGAGGCTCCCATAAGTAAATAAATTATGAATAAAAATGAATTTTGAACAAATAATGGATAAGTTATGTCCATTTGACCTCTTTTGTTTCAAATATTTTTTATCTAATATGTTACAATTACTTCACAGTAAAGTGCTTTACCTTCTAAATTCATTTTTACAGGTGCCCCCTTGATTGATCCCCAAGCATTCAAGGGGTTCCAACTGGGTTATTTTATTTCGTTTTATTTTGTGAATTGCACTTGTAAAAACAAAAGAACATAAAGATTTGGGATTCTCGGGGTTGGAAATAAATTTGATATATTCAGGTTAAACTACACTCATTTCAGTTCTTACTCCTTAAAATATTATATTTTTGATTACTAAAGTCAGAGACATATAAAAAAAGGTTTTAAGTGTTTTTTTTTTCAAAATGGATTCAAAAGTCCATTTATAGTAATTTATGTGTTTCATTTTAATAAATATATATGTTAAAGTTTGTGTTTGGGTTTTATATATATTGAGTTTTTAAAATTTAAATACTGAGCAATAAAACACGCAAAAATCTCTAAGTTTTAATTAAGACATCCCTTTTATGTGTCTGTTTGTTTGTTGTTTTTTTTACTCTTAAAAAGTATTCTTTATTTTTCTGATTCACTTTATTTTCCAGACGTGATGTTCTTAATCAGTTGACGACCTGTGAATCATTTGTGTTTTTGAAGTCACAACAGGTGTTTTTATATCAACCTGTTAAAAATAGATTGCAAACAAATCTATAAATAGTAGAACACCGCATGGATTCTATAAATTTGCTTTTTAAAATTTGGTTATCGATATAATTTTAATGAAAGTTCAAATATTTCAACAATATACTGTGTATTTTGATGATTTTAGTTTTTGATCAAAGAAATTCACTTCCAAATAAAAAGTGAATGTACAACATACAGTTCAATTCCGACAAATCCCTTTCGAGCTTCACCGAGTTTCCATTCTCATATGATACGAATATGCGGTGACGGAATTTGAGTTAGCTCTGTATGTTAGTGCCTCGATTGCACTCTGAGAGGTCACTGCTTAACCACTGGGGAAATTTCATAAACGAAAAAAAAATTAAGTTTGTAATATTACATGGACACCGGTTTTTCTTGTTAAATGACTGAGTATAAGTTGGTCGTTGTAGGAGGTTTGTAGACTTTGATTTTTAAAATAAGCGTTTTAATAGTATCTATGCTGTCATTTATTTTGTTTTACAAATCTGAGACTGACTGTTGCACATAAAATATTTTTATGTCGAGAGGGGGGGGGGGTGAAAGGAAGGGTGTATACAGTTTGGTGCATTTAGATTGTAACCTGTAACATCTATTTAGTTAAAAACATATACAACTGCTATGCCAACGTGTTGAATGGTCAGATGAAATTGAATGTCTGGCCACTGATAAATATTTGCTGGGTGGGTGTGTGTTTACTTGATGACTACACAGTACACGTACCCTCCTCCCCCCCCCCCCCACACACACCTCCATTAAGGGACATTTGCACATTTCGTTATTCATTTAATGTCAAAATTTTAGTCTGATTATTTTGTATCTGGCCCCTTATTTAACTGGAACTTGAGAGAAATACTACCAAAATCAAACAGTAATTTCTTGTCTTATGTTGGTAGTGTATCGTCGACCGTCCTAAAATCGAGAGCGTCCTAAGATTCGAGGCCATTTTTGTTTTCAGTTATTATACGCGGGTATCGTCTCTGCAGTGACGATTTCATGCATTAAAGACAAAATTTAGGTATTTACTGTGAAACTATCCAGAAAAATCAGTTGTCTATTTTTCAGCTCTCAAATTCTTGTTGCGTTAGCAAATTTAGTTCGTTTTCTATTAGAGTCTAGAATCATGGACGGTCGAGGATATAGTTCACACCTACTGACCGGAAGTCATTTTAGTGGTCAGAGGTCTCTCACCGCTGTGACTGACTGTGAGTTTGAGTCCCTCTCAGACCACATGTGGGGAAAGTGAATTATCTTTGCCGTTGACCTTTACTGATTCACCTGGGGTCAGTATAATGTTACTGGGGGAGTGGAATGCTTGTCTGCAGCGTACTGACTCAATGAGCTAGCACCTTAAGTCGCCCTGAGTGCGCACTGGTACAAGGGAGACCATAAAACATACTTGCACTTTATATGTCTTCACATGCACAAATGAACTTGTTCATAGATTAATCCATAGAGATTAATAAAGTAGTTCTTGTTGTGAATAGCTGAAAAATTGCTGATGTGACGTGATGTTAAGCAACATTCAACAACAAGTGTATTTGATTTACTGATGCAGTTGTATGCAAAAAAAGTCACTTGTATCTAAAGAATAGTTACTTAGTGTTCAATCTAGACAGGGCCATTGATCATGTTGGGATTCACCTGCGCCGAAAATTTGGTAATGATATAATGCACCAAAATTTAGTATTTAGTTGCAATGATTTTTGTTCACTCTATCAAAAAATTAATACAGTTTATTGCGTTTATTAATATTATTGACTTGTGCCAAATTTACAAAAAAATACCCATGTTTTGGAGTGCAAATTTACACCGGTGGGGGTAATCTCCGTTTTGGGGTGAAACCTCATAATTCATAGTTGGTTGTTGTTGGTTTTGAATGTTTCTTAAGGTCGCATCATCAATTTTTCAGCTATTCGTGACGAGTACTACTTTAATTATCTCTATGGATTTATCTATGAACAAGTTTGTGTATGCATGTGAAATGCGAGTGTGTTTTATGATCTGCCTTGTACCAGCATGTACTCGGGGCGACTTTAAGATGCTACCCCACAGAGTCAGTATGCCACAGACAAGCGTACCAATGCCCCAGTCACGTTATACTGATACTGGGTGAACCAGTAAAGGCCAGCCATAAGGAAAATTCACTTTCCCACGTGTGGACTGACTTTGACTCGAACTCACAGCAATGAGAGACCTTGGATTTGTAGACTGACGACTTATCCATTAAGTCTCCACAGCCTCTCATAAATTGTAGGTGAATCCCAACCTGTTGATCCCTTATTTTGGCAAACAGCCCCATTATTAAGGCCTTAGTGAGAAATATCATGAATTCAAAAACTGATGTAAAGGCAGGGGTTCAAAATTCCCTGGGTCCGAGGTCCGGGACCTGTTGATTTTACCTTGGGACCATTAATATTTAAATTGTAAAAGTCCGCTGAACCTGCCATTTTTACCAGAATAATTCTGCTTTTTCAATATAATTACATAATTGCACATGGATCTTTCAATGTTGATATTGGACTTTCAAAACTTTATGTGGGACCTGCTAAAAATAAAGGCAAAAGGTCCTGGACCTTCCATTACAAAACATAATTTTGAACCCCTGAAAGGTATTTGAGGCAAAGTTTTTCAAAATGCTCCCTTCTAATTTCTAAAAATCCTTGATTGAACGCTGATATTTATGACATAGCAATACATGTATATGATATTGCTGAAATCAGGATTGACATACATTTTATTTTGGTTACACAATACACGTGAGACAAGTTTTATTTTGCATAGTCATGCATTGATCTGTATGGCAAATTAGGTCATTGAATAATATAGAATTAACAGTTTGGTTTCCTATGTTTCTGAAGTAAGCATCAGCAGGAAGAATGTTCTTCATAGATTTATAAAACTGTCTGCATCCACCAAAATTTTAAATATTGTTACTATACAACATCTTGAAATAAAATCATGATCTCATGGGAACCATCTTCACAATGTTGTGAATCACTGACATAGATTTCTATATACTGTATTCCAAAATTTCAAATTTCTTAAAGGTCATAGAAATTTGCAAATTTCCTCAATCCAAAAGGCAGGAGGTAGCTGCGAAGAAAAAGGTGACAGACAAAATCACTGGAAGCATCAAACTGCCTTTACATATATAGTAAAAATTTGATTATTGCGGCGTTGTCATGGAGCTATAACAGTTGTGGCTAAAAATTAAAAATCATCAACTAAAATATATTGTGAACTTTTTCTATTTAATTGGATTAAATTTATAATTGATATAGTATCTTGGCGAACAGGAGGCGTTTACCCTTCCAGAGCAGAGTTGTTGAAGTTTACATGTTTAACAGGTCTAATTTGCCAGTTTCAAAAATTTTACTTTACTTTGAAATTGTGATTTTGACATGGATTGTTATTGGGAAACAACATTGACCTCTCTGTTTGACCTATATTTTAAATATTAATTATGAACTGGTACATTTATATAAATGAGAGTACAGGCGTATATTTCATTAACATCATGGGAAACATACATTGTTGTGAATCTTAACACTATCCATACATTGGTTGAATCATCATTATGAATATTCCTAATGAATGGTCAATGTTGTTTGCCTTTACAGTCAAACCTGCCTTAAAGACCACCCTCTATATAAGGACCACTTGTTTTTAAAGGCCAGTAAAATTTTATCCCAATCGCTCATGTTTTTTAACCTGTATCGTAGTATGTAAGGATCACCTGCCCATAAAGACCATTTTACTGGTTCCCTTAGGTGGCCTTTATAAACAGGTTGGACTGTAACAGTATGTTTGTTTTTGATACATGTATATAATTTATTTGACTTGTTTCTGTTTTTTCTTTTAGCGGGTGGTGTAGGTAAAAGTGCACTAACCATCCAGCTTATACAGAATCAGTAAGTATCAATGAATTTTCTTAATAATGCCGCATCATCAGTTCAAAATCAAAACCTAGCATCAGTTTGAATGGGTTGGTGTTTCTGATGAGATTTTATCCATGATGATTGTTTTGAGACTATTATTGTTGTTATTATAATATCGTCATCATGATTACCGTTGCTGCTACAGCTCTTTGGGACTATTTCAACCATGAAAGACCTTAATGGTGGGGCTGTGTTAAAACTGAAGTGGAAAGGATGAAACATAGATTCTGTAAAAGTAACCTTTTTCCATCCTGATGATTGCAATCAGGAGGCTTTGACTTACTTGACTTATTTCCATCTCAGCGAGAGGAATCGGGGCGTAAGCAGGACACTTCAACACATTGTTAATTGATTCTTCCAGATTATCGATTCATCACTATTTCTCAGCATTTACTGTTAAAATGTCTGCTTATGTCAATTCGAGGAAATCAAACACTTTTATGCTTAGTTCACAATTGCAAGTGTCCTTCCACCTGGTCTGTTCCCAAACCAAAAATCGACTTCTAAGACACTCATTAAGGACAATTCATAATAATAATTCTCATTCCAGCTTTGACTGCATATTGATTATAGATTCTATGTTTCCATTCCCGGTAGCCAAAATCGCAATTGGCTACTAATTTTGAAGAATTCTTTCAAAAAGTAACCTATTTTAGCAAATTTGTGGAAAAATACTTTAAAAAGGACTATATTTTCACAAATTTTGGAAATTTGGCTACTAATCATTTTAAATTTATGGAAACCTAGAGATTACCGGTACTGTTTATTGACACCACAAATTTTGTTCACTATACTAACTTGCCTCACATTTTTATGTTGCTTGTAAATAGTGTTGAAATTGGAAACCCTCGGTGTTCAATTTTGAAATATTGTTGCCCTTTTTGACCTAGTAGTGTGTACATATTATTATATATTTAACATATATATATAATAAGAGTCTTGGTGTTGGAGTAGTCTACCGCATATGCCTCTCACCTCACCACCTGGCTTTGAATCCCACTATGGTTGATACTAGTGTGAGAAACTAGTGGTCAACACAAATGCAATATATAACCTCGACCAAAAATATTCATGAACGTTTAATTTTTGCATTATTTTACTTTCGCGAAATTAAGCGAAAATAAACGAAAATTTAACAAATTACAGTCATAAAATGTACCCCTCTAGTTTCAATAAAGCCAGCAAGGCAATGAAAGTTTTCTGCTTGAACGGAGTTTGTCGCCTCCATCCACTAAGTTTACAAATTCTGAATATGTTTTGCAATACACATGTATATGGATATATTCTATACTCGCTGCCTACTTTAGGAAACATGTTTTCTACTTTAAAAATTACTAAAAAGGGTTGGCATTGACCTTTTATATGAAGACACAATGTATGTATACATATATATATATATATATATATCATTATATATAACACCTAAGTGGTGCCCTATATGTTTCACAATATCACTTCATTAACATAACTGTGTATATGATAATGGCAATACCTATTTAAAGCATGGTAATGTCAGAAACTAGGATTTCAGTGTTGTTTTTCTCATTATTCTTCTCCAACTCAAAAAGTAAATTATGACTTTAAATGGATGACATCACTCACATTTCATTATATATGTGTATGATATACAGTTCTGTCGCAAGTTTAACACTGATCTAACGAAAAGGAGTCGGAAGCTTGGCTTCTGAGTGGGCAGGATATGTATAGTTAGTGGCTGAAAAGCCGCCGAGGCAAAAATCTGATGACAGCTATTGTGGTATGGCTGATGAGGCTGAAATAAGTTGAGGATTTGGCATTAATTTGTTAGCTTAGTGTTAAACTTTCAACAGGTCTGTACTGTACATTATAATGCTATGAGCTGTAGTCCTCACCTGTCGCCAGGTAAAGGCAAACAAGATTGACCTGTTTGCTTGACCTTCCATTAGAAATATTAATATACAACGATCCATCCAATACATCAGGTAATTGTTGTTATGATTGGTAGTTAATACAGACCGGCAAACAATATATTAATCCCCATGATGTACACAATGTGAACACCTGTGTCTGACACCTGTATATAAATGAATTAGTGTATGCCATAATGAATATTTAAATTAAAAGTCAAACAGACAGGTCTGTTGTTTGTCTATAAGATGCATTTAAAATGAATAAATTAAAACCTAATTGTCAAATTTTGATGTTAATTCATTCATAAGCTCATTATTTCATTGTCAGATTTAAAACTAGAAGTTGTGTGGTTTTTTTCTTGTTCAACAGAGCCGTTTTTGTTTTACAGTTACAAAATGTACTTGACATTATGATTAACATTGAATAATTTTACATTCATTGTGCTAATTATGTTAAGAGAAAGAAATTTACCTTGTTATGAAAATTTAAAACAAAAGTTTAAAGTTAAAAGTCTGTCCTGAGCGAATAGACTCAACAAGCTTGACTGAATAACTCTATCTTAATTTCTGAATGATTACAAATGAGAAAATTAAAGTCATCGAATGTAAACAAAGAGAAATTAATTAATAGCAGATGTTCATATCACTGTCCAATAAAACACTAACTTTTACAGAAACTTGTAATAACTGGAAATTGGATTTTATGCAACATAAGCGTTTTGCAATAAGACTTTATACGTTCCAATTTGTTCTGTAACTTAGTATGCCAATGTGATCATCTTAAGTTAGTATATATAGATATACATGTATATTATGCCAGTGTGATCATCAGTGACCCAATCACACTTGTAAGATGATTAAGCTTGCCTTTAGAAGTAGGATTTGACCATGGTATGATATGGGCAATAAGGAGTGGTCACGAAGTGGTTCCGTGATGTGGCCACTCCAATTTCAAGAAAGGGTTGATAAAACCCTGCACTTAGTTTGGTATGATATATGGGATATTGTATCTTTACTGAAAGGTTTCCATGATTTTAAAATTGTTAAATGTTTAAAAAAAATATGATATTGTTTTCACAAATTTGCTAGTATAGGTTACTCTTTGAAGGAAATTATTTTTCAGAAATAAGCAATTGGTGATTATGGATACCAGGATTGGAAACGTATATGTATATGTACCATAATCAGGGATTTTTCTGGGTATTCCCAGGGTCCGGTAAGGACCCATTCCCAATGTAAAAAACATACATTTTTCCCAATTCTGTAGTAAAAAATTCCCAATTAGCTATGTTTATCAATTTTTGAGAAAAAAATTTCACAATATCATCAACATCATATTCGGAGGATGTCTCGTTCTGATAACGATTTCAATCTATTAACCCACATTTTGCTGGATGATTTATATAGAGACAAAAGAGACAGCGCTATTGTGCTGTGAACACCGATATAATTTGTTCAATTACCAGTATTCTAGTGGTCTAGAATTTCTAATATGTTGTTGTGATTTTTCCCAAAATTACATTTTTGTTGAGCATTTTCCCAATTTCATCCCAAGGTCCTTTTCCCAAAAAGGTAAGAAAAATCCCTGATAATACAGTGGCTTCTTAGCCTTACTTATTCAATCAAAAGTCTATATGTTTGTGAGTCACAAGTTCTTTCAAGTTCAGAAAGTTGAATTTTGAAAGTTGGGTCATATTATAGTAATTTCAGACCACACAATCAATCGGCTTATACCGTTTAGAACTCATTTACCTAGGTTTCCATAAATTTAAAATAATTACCTGTAGTAGCCATATTTACAAAATTTGTGAAAATATAGTCCTTTTTAAAGTATTTTTCCACAAATTTGCTAAAATATGGTTACTTTTTGAAAGAATTCTTCAGAAATTAGTAGCCGATGGCCAGGAATGGAAACATATATTTACACAACATCATTGGGTCAGTCAGAAAAGTGTGACCTGCTTCAGAAGTCCCATGAGATAGTCCAGCTTAGTGCCTACCATTGGCTACCAATATATATATATATGTGTGTATATAAATATGTATTGATTTTCACATTTGTAAATGGTACTTCCTACATATAACACAATATAAAATGATTTTTAATTACATCTCACCATTGTATGTACGTACCAAGAAGGAATTGCTGATGAATTGTTTCGAGTCAATTTGCCGCTATACACGCGGGACTTATGACTCTTGTGTTGTCGACTTCAGTCCATCAGTTTTGAAGGATTAATGCGAAGTCGGGGATTAAGGGAGAGAAAAAAAGAAGATTTATAGGAATTTAAATGTTTGGGATATTTGTCTACTTGTACACAGAGAATGTTGATAGCATATTGATTGAGGTGCTCTTAAGAGCTTAAAAAAAGATTTTTTAGGTTAAGTCTGACATGTTTTTGTATAATAAAAAGCAAGAGTCAGCAGCTTCCATGCCTCATCTGAAAATGTGAAAATGGTCCTTTTGTCAAAAATAAAAGAGGTCACAGTGACCTATTTGTAAATAATGGCATTAAAATCATGTAAATATGACATTAGGTCACAGTATACCACAATTATGGGCTTTCCAGAAGTTAGTTATATTCATATACATGTATATATTTTAGTAACATGAACATAACCTTTGATTTGTAACATCAATACACTAAATCATGGAAAGTAGGTCACATTTACCTAATTTCCTGTTCCTGGTATAGCTCTTTAAGTTGTACCTAGGGTATATGTTTTAAAAAAAACTTGACTAAAATTAAGAAAGTTTATGACACAGGCACTTATCAAACCACTTAGACAAACCACTACTGTAGCTATGTTTCCACAATTTTGAAATTATTAGTAGCCAAATTTCCAAGATTTGTGAAAATATAATACTTTTTAAAGTAATTTTTCACAAATTTGTTAAAATAGGTTACTTTTTGAAAGAATTTCACAGAAATGAGTAGCCAATGGCGATTTTGGCTACCAGGAATGGAAACATAGCTGTAACTCAATTGGTAGAGTGCTCACTTCATAAGTCTGAGGTCGTGGTTTCAAACCCCGACCAGGTCTGACCTAAGACTTGAAAGTGGGTGGTGACTGTTCTTTCACCTAGCACTCGGCATTACCAAATGAATGTAATGGTTCTTTTAGTTGAATACTTAAAATAAATGAGGCCCCGTGTCATGGTAGGCTTGGTACGAATAAGAAACCTGCTGTATAATGCCATCAACACAACATACATGCAAAATTTCTGCACCTTAGCCTATATCTGATGACATCTTGCTATAAGTGAAACATTCTTGACTTGAATGTGAAACACCATTAATCAAAAGACCTGAATTAGGAATTGTTCATTTTTAGCTCTTTTACACACAAAGTGCAGAAGTGAGTTCACATATAAGACAAATCTTTGGAGTGAGCATTGAACAATGTGATACCTACTCTGTTATTGTGAATACAGTCATGTATGTAAAATGTACATTGTAGTGGGGTGGAGTTATAGTGACCGTGTTTTTAATGGCCTGTTCAAAATTGTTTCACTTTTGTCAAGGTGGTCATTTCAGGAATGGTGGAGAATAATGGAGTTCCTTGGAAAAACTGATCAACTCTCTCACACTGTGATCATTTTTAAGTGTGATTTGAACCCGAGCAGAGATAGAGAGGCACTGTGTTTCATAAGCCAACACTTTCCACCACTCTGTCACAAAATTGCCGACCATGTATATATATACTATTTTGAAGTCTTTATAATATTTCATATCTCAACACTTCTATTGAAAAAAAAATTGAAAACTTATTTAAGTAAACTTTATTAAAGTTCTTCACATACGTCAGTGTTATTGTATATTTTTTGTGATATGTGTAAACAAAATATAACCTAGGTAGATATACCCTGCTAGACAATTTGTAAACATATAAGGAATGTGTACCTATAACGAAATGTCATCTAAAGTGAAGAAATGTCTGAATGGTCGGGTGACTTAACTAAATAAAGTTTTCATATTTGATTTTAATATATTTTCTTTTTCGTATTTTTCAGTTTTGTAGAAGAATATGATCCTACCATAGGTATGTATGTTTAATATAAAAAAAATTTTACAGTCAAACCTGGTGAAGCCACACATGAATAAACGGAAAATCTGTTTCAACTTATAATACATGTATCTTAACTTTTAGGACATACACATGTACCATTATTTGTTTATGTAACCTGTCTATCATGTACAGTCCTAAATGGACATATTGTGGTGATGCATCAAGATTTTGCTGACGTGGATTCGACACCCAACGAATCTTTCACTATCAGTTCATAGATGAGTGAGTGAGTGAGTAATGGTGTTTAACGTCCCAGTCAAGAATATTTCACTTATATCAAGACGTCGCCAGCTATAGACGAAAGTGCAGAAATTTTGCCTGTGCGTTGCGCTTATGGCATTATACAGCAGGGTTCTTTAGCGTGCCAAGCCCACCGTGACACGGGACCTTGTTTATTTTAAGTTCCCATCCGAAAGAACTGTGACTTTCATTTCGTAATGCCGAGTGCTTGGCGAAAGAACAGTCACTACTCACTTTCAAGTCTTGGGTCAGACCCGGCCGGGGTTCGAACCCACGACCTCCCACTTACGGAGCGAGCACTCTACCAACTGAGCTACTGCAGTGGTTCATCATAGATGATTGAGGAAAACAGAGTACCAGGAGGAAACCTTGATTCTTGTAAATCAAACTGATAAATCTAGCAAAAACAAATATATACTCAAATATGTCCAGTAATGTCATGTCAGCATGAGAACAAAGCATATATTTATTCTCCTTGACCCCTCTCCTTTAAAAGTGACTATATTTTCACAATAAATTTTGGAAATACCAACTTTCACAAGCAAACAGATAACATTGGGAAAAATTGGTAACATTAGATTTACCGACAGTGCCAGTATACACTAATATGGAAATGTCATGTCAGTATTGGAACAAAGCATACCCCCCTACCCCTTTCCCTTATTCCGACTTTTATGAAACACACATTCCATAGCAGGAGATCCTCAGTGTGTATCAATTAACCGACACAAATTAGATTTTCATATCACTCTTATCAGTATGGGAACAAAGCATACCTTTCCCCTCCAAACGAACTTTCCCCAATTTTCACAAACGAACTGATGACACTGGGGAAAATAAGTACAGTATAGTTTGAGAATATGTCACACATTCCATCCTAGAAGATCCTCAGCATGAATCAGCTCACCAACATAAATTTGATTAAATCTACATGTGCATTTATTTTGAAGTTTTTGATATGATTAGAGTTACTACATAGAGGAGGGGTTCGTTGTAACATGATATGATATCTGAACATTGCCAATAAACAGCCCCATTACTCATGTCCATGTACCTTAAACATTTAAAATTTGTCTTGAAAATACTAAAGTTTATCAATTTCTGCATTTTTCACCCAAATCAATCAAGTTTAGAGTGATGTGAAAATATTTACGATATTTGTGAGAGTGATTTTAGAATTTTTTGAAAAAGTCTAGAAAAATTGAGAAATTGTGAGGTTATCAATTTCTTCATTTCTCACCCACAGGGAGGCGAGAGAATATTTACAATATTTTTGTTGAGTCATTGTAAAGTTAGATAATAAAAAACAAAAATACATTTGTCAATTTCCAAGAAAAAAAATAAATTGATAAATAAATAAATAAATAAATAAAAGCTGAAAAATTCCCAGGTTATCAATATCTTTAATTTTCTCACCCAGATTCACTTTCAAAAAATACATTTGTCAATTTTCAAAGAAAGTCTGGAAAAATACAGGTTATCAATTTCCCTATTTCTCAAGATTATGTTGTGAAAATGTTTATGTATAAAGTCCTATTAATAAACAGAGTTTCAGAGTTTGTAAGATAAAATATTTAACAAAGAGGGGCAACATTTGTCAGCGGACATATCGAAAAAAAGCCTAGAAAAATTGCTTTCAAAGTAATAAATAAAAAAGTTTATCAATCTCTTCATTTCTCAACAAAATGCATGAAAATATTTATGTAGAAAGTGCACTTAAAAAGAAACATTTTATCAGTTAAAACATTTGTCAGTCATCCAAATGTCGGAAGAAAATTGTCTTTGAAAATCAGAAAGTTTATCATTTTCTTCATTTCTCTCACCATATTAATCAAGTTTTTCTGTTATGTGAAAATATTTATTAAGGAGAGTCTTTTCTAAATTGGAATTTTATCTTCCCCATAAATTCCGGCTTGTCCATATGTTTTGATTTAATTCAGAGACGATATCTGACCCCTTTTACAGAACAGATTTTTAAGGCCGGTAATTTATATGATGTTTCATAAAAGATTATGATGATGTACTGCAGAATTCTAGTATTTCAAACAGCTTATTTTATAACCTTTCATCCCCTATGAACTCTTAATGGATCATGCTGATATGTCTTAATTTGGATCATTCCAAAAGATTTATAGGGATTTTAAGGATTGGAAACCGCTGATAATGGATTTCTTGGCATTAAAAGTCAAGAGTTGATTTATTTTGGAAGATGTTTTGATAGTTTTAAGAAATACATAGGTTATAAATTTTGATTTTGTTTCTAAAAAGAAAAATAAATCTTTGTTAAATGTAAATTTGAAAAGGGATGAAAT
Organism: Anadara kagoshimensis; assembly: GCA_021292105.1. NCBI lineage: Eukaryota > Metazoa > Mollusca > Bivalvia > Arcoida > Arcidae > Anadara > Anadara kagoshimensis. The sequence goes on from CM037864.1 coordinate 15,614,215, forward strand.
TCTATCCCTAAACCAACCTCACATATGGAATTTTGTTGTAGGATAAATATTTCAAAACATGAATGTTGTATTACCTGTGCATTTTGGAGGTTCCAAACTTGATCCATATTCTGACAATTTTTGTGGAATACTCCAGACATTTTTCATACTCTTGTCATTTTTTAAAATCAAAACCAAAAGAAAAAGTTTATAAAAAGTGTAAGCTGAGACATAGAAAATATTAATTCCTGGATAGGTTACCTGTTCCTAATTAAAGTAAGTAGCATGGTTTTCTCTGGGTACTCTCCATCACCACCACAAAAAAAAAAAAAACCACATCATAAGTGTTTACTCTTGACTCTAGTGAAAAAAGCCGCTTCAGCAAAGACTCAATTTATTGCCACTGGTTATAAAGAGGTTTGGCAATAAATTGAAGGTGGGGGACATATTTAGAAAAAAAACTTAGACAAAATTGATTTTTGGACTTTCAAAAAAACATGGTAATACATGAGGTGGCAAAGTTATCAAAGGGCATTATGGTGAAGTTTTACTGAGTGTAGCTATAAGCGAGGTGTCAGATTTATCCAGTGGCATTGTAACGAGGTTTTACTGTACTTCACTCCACTCATAGTATTTAGAAATTTTGACATGATGTTAAAATTTCTTCCCGCTTGTTAAAAAATAACACAAAGTGTCTTTGTTTCCATGTTATTTGGGGAGACTTGATGACTGATTGGTCCTAAGCACACTTAAAAATCGTAACACCTTTCACCATCTACATTCAATTTTGAATCCCACATAGGCAGATTTTAGATCGAGAAAGTTTTGTCCATAGATTTACAGAATTTTTCAGGCACTCTGATTTTCTCCACCATCTTAAAACTGACCACTTCCAAATAATTAAAACTGAAAGAATCTTTATTCTGGCCTGATACAAAATTATTTCTCTCCACTTCTCTTTATTCAGTCAGTTTCTGTAATTTTCTGATTTTTGCAAAAATATTTAAAAAAAAAAAAAAATTAACAACATGCCCCAAGACATTTCATGTAAATAATATTTGTGTGCATTTCTTTAGATACATATAGTAACATTTCACAAGTAAGCCAATTTGTGTAACAACATCATTCATTGAAATGGTCCTTATTATTGATGAATATCATTTTACAAAATATGTGTACATGCACATGTATTTACAGTATATGTGATTGTATCAAGTAGAAATCGGTCAAAATCTCCACGTCAACATTTTCAGTACTGTGACGTAACAGTTGGAAGAACGACGTCATCATTATACCGCGATCATTGCCGTAAAAACAGGTACCTGTGCACCTTTATCAACAACACAGTGCTCAACATGGAGACAGATATTTTATACAACAAGCAAATGAATACTACATTTATACTGCATGTGACTGAAAAAATGTACTTGACTTAAGGTCCCTATATTGTTAGAATTTCCGATAATTTTTGCAAATCAAGTAGTTTTGCGTGCATTTACAATTGGGTGATACGTAAATAGCAACATCATAAATGACTTCATAACTTTGGTATTTGTTAAAATTTTTAAGTAAAATTTTGTAAAATGATAGAGAATGATTTTTTATATTTTTTAAAGACAAAAAATATTTGTGTGACAATTTGAGATTTCAACCAATTTCTACTTGATACAATCACATATGTTTTATGCAATCCTTTTTGTCAATTTTTAGAGACAGAATTACATGTATATGTCAGCTAGCCAATTTGTACATAACAACATCATTGACTGTAATTGTCCAATATAATCTTACAAAATATTTGTGTATATACTTTTTGTCCAATTTTTAGATACAAAAATGTGTATGTTTGTGTAATCTGAAGATACTAAAACATTTATAAGCTAGTCAATTTGTATGACCTTGTTGATCGTAATTACATGTCCTACCGGTAATTATTGAAGAATATCATTTTACAACAAAACATGTTTATTATTGCACTATCAGAATTGTCTGTAAACATGCCAATTTGTACGAGAATTGGCAGAAAATCATGGATTCTAAATGCCCCATGTTTATTATGATGTATGTATTTTTGTACGGCATTTATGACGGTGAAAGCGTACATTGCTATTGTTTTCTCTAAAATTGGGCTTCTTTACTATGAAACTACGCCGTAGAGCAGCACAGCAGTGCTATGTTTGTGTAATCTTGAATACAAAAATATATAAAAGCTGGTCAATGGGGTTTGTGGCTGTATCATGTTATACCCTCTAACGTTTGTGTGGAACAATCATTTCCATTGGATAAGGAATTGCATAAGATGACATTTCTCGTAAATATTATTAATCGGGTATTTTCATATTGCCCCAGTTATTTGGCTTTGGTGTGCCATATTCCCCAGGCCAATATGACACACCTTGGCCAAACAACTGGGCCAATATGAAAATACCTGATAAATATTATATTATAATATTATAATATTATATTATATTATAATATTTTTGTGCGCCAGGTAATTGTATCATACAAAAATACATAATGGTATATAAACTTCTGGAAGCAATTTTGTATTTAAGCTAACATCATGGATACCAATTGTTCTACATGTACAGTACAGACCTGTCAAAAGTTTAACACTTGACTAACAAAAAGTAGTCTAAGCTCTGCTTCTGAGTTGCCGAGATATGGTTAGCTAGTGACCGAAAAACTGTCAAGAGATCTATGTTTCCACAATTTAAAAATTATTAGTAGCCAAATTTCCAAGATTTGTGAAAATATAGTACTTTTTCAAGTAATTTTTCCCAAATTTGTTAAAATAGGTTACTTTTTGAAAGAATTTCTCAAAAATGATTAGCCAATGGCGATTTTGGCTACCAGGAATGGAAACATAGAGAGATAGATAACAGCTACCAAAAAGCTTTAAAAATGTTGCTAACGAGAATGCAGAGATAAACGTACAGATTTGTTAGCTCGGTGTTAAACTTTCAGCAGGTCCATACTGTATGTGTGTGTATTTTTCTATAATCTTTTAATACAAAAACATATGTACATAAGCTAGCCAATCTGTATGATACCATCATTGATTCTAATTGCCCTGTGTATAATTATTTGGCATTCTCTATGATATCAAGTTGGTATTTTTATTATAATAATGTCTTTGATTTGTACATATAGACTTGCCATGAAAATAGATCAACACAGTAAGAGTTTCGGGACTCTGTTGGAAATTTAGTTTTAGGACAGTAAACAAATTACTGTAGGTCTGTTATTATTTTGTATCTTTTAATTTGTTACCGTTTAAGAATAATCGTAAGTGGTAGAAAAACCTTAACAGTTTTTTTTTCTCAGTAAGAAATTTTCACATACCGGTACCGCCTGTATGGAATATTGAAAATTTACAAAAAAAAAGTGCCTCTTGGTGCATAGCCGCATACTGTTTTATTGCATTTCAAAGCATTTCCAAGACCCAATTTGTCTGAAATAGAATGTTTCTTGCCTGTATGGAATATCGAAAATTTACAACAAAAATAGGTACCTCTTGGTGCATAGCCACATACTTTTTACTGCGTTTTAAAGCATTTCCAAGACCCAATTTGTCAGAAATAGATTTTTTCTTGCCTGTATGGATTATCGAAAAATTATTAAAAAAGTACCTCTTAGTACATAGCCGCATACTATTTTACTGCATTTCAAAGCATTTCCAAGACCCAATTTGTCGGAAATAGATGTTTTTCTTTGCCTTGTTTCTTATTTTCTTAAACATTCTAGAACTAAATGCCTCGATATATTGACAGGGCCATAAAACATTTCCACCCACCCACCCACCCTTTATCCTCTTTAAAAGGTATTTTTAACAACATTAGCCGTCAGATATACACCCACATTGGTGTGACATTATACTGTAGCACCATAAAAGCGAAAATCAACAAGTCTTAGAAATAAATAAAATGTCAAAGTGGATCTATGTATCAGGAACGGCTACAATACAGACCTGTCCAAAGTTTAACACTAAGATAACGAAAAGGAGTCAATATTCGGCTATGGATTGGCTGAGATATTGAAAACTTAGGACTGTCTTTGTTAGATCGAGATATCCATATATCATCGATAAAAGCCATTGATACAATATATGGATACTGTTTTTGAGTATCGATATCAACAAAAATGGCCGCCAGTTTATGGCTAAGGTTGGAGTAGTCTATAACACATAGATTAAACTTGATGTAAATGCATTATAATTACAACCCATGATTTTAATGCTGACTTACAAAACAGAATGCATATTATATTGGAAACATTTAAGATGACACCAGACATGCTAAATATTGGTGGAAAATAATCTGTCTGTAAAAGATTCAACAAAAAATAAATTATTTTATCACTTTTCCGATATATTGATTTATCGATATATATTTTTCAGTTGATATATTGATATTCAAATTTTCAAAGCTTTCGAGACATGCCAGCAAATGCCAAAAAGCTACAGCTGTATCCAACAACGGATGAACTAAGCTGTCGATTCAGCACCCAGTAATTTTGTTTGCCTAAAATTACTACCAAATAAAGGCAGTTTCCCCTGTGAAAAAATAACTGAATTTTCCCAATTTGATCACTAAAATTCCTGAAACAACAGTGATGATATACATATACAAGGAAATAACATCAATTTGTCCTGACCCACAAAGTTTTTAGATATTGCCACAATATTTGCAATGAGGAATCTAAGCTATTGCAAACAGTTCGTTATGATAAAGTTTGCTATATTTCAGAACTTCAGATTTTCCCAATTCAAAAGGCAGAAGGTAGTTTTTTTTTCTTAAAAATGTAACAAAATCACTGGCACCAGTTCTTAAGCTTAGTGTGTAACTTTCGTTAGGTCTGTACTGTAGATACAAATAAAAATAGAAATGGTTAGATGCAATATATCATGAATTTGATACTCTAGAACTTTGTACTTTTGTATTACTAGTATAGCTATTGTGGTAATTGTCAGTGAAATCGGTATATGCATTGTGGTAATTGTCAGTGAAATCGGTATATGCATTGTGGTAATTGACAGCAAGATTGTATTTTTACTGATATATGTATTGTGGTAATTGTTAGCGAGATCAGTCATATAATCTTTGTCATACATTGTTTTTTTGTTGCGTTTTCATTAATATCTATTCATTGATACATGGTGTATAGATCTATTAGTGTTATAGGCAAACAACATTGATGTGTCTGCTTGACCTTTCATTTTAATATTCCTTCAGGGATTTTTCTAGCCATTTGAGGAAAGGGACCTTTGACTGAAATTGGGGTAAAATTAATAAACAAAATGCATATTTTGGGGGAAATGAAAAAAGTGAATACTCTGATTTACGGATTTTGACATCATATAATAATAATCTTACAATGTAATGTGTGTACCAATTTACTTCAAACTACTTACAGGTATCTCTTGAACCAGATGAACATTGAATACACATCACTGTATGTGTAAGACAGATTATTATAAAAAAAATACAAGCTAAGCTGAAATTGGGGTTCGACATTAGCCCACGTCCGACAGACAATGTCTAGTAAAATCTTGGTCCGGGCATGTGAAAATTTTGCTGACTAGCCCCACTGGTCGTGTGTTAATCTGGGGATGAATTAATTTCATATCGATTTTTTTTTATTTCTGAACAAAATCTGTGTCATCTTTACCTTAATAAAAACAGCCATAAAAGTTCAAATATGAGGTTTTTGTCACTTTTGTTGAAGTTTTCTCCCTGGATATTTATACAGATTCAATTGGGAGTTTTCAACTACAGATTTGGGAAAATTGTTTGCTTTTTGGCATTGGGAATGGGTCCTTAACCGGACCCTGTGAGTGACCAGAAAAATCCCTGTCCTTAGGGAACAGTTCATTTATGTATAGGGATCACAGGTTTTTATTTTTTCTACATCATGGGTAACATACATTATTTTTGTATTAAACTGCAAACAGGGTTAGTACAGGCCCGGAAAAGTCCTTAAATTTTGAGGTTTGCCCTAAAAAGACCCTAAAAACAAGTCTGACCCTAAAAAGCCCTTGAATTTATCCTGAAGGCCCTAAAAAGCCCTTGAATTTTGCCAATTAAGTGTTGATATTATGTGGTTGTAAATAGACTGATTAAAATAAATAAATAAGTTACATTGAAATAAGCGATTTAAAAGATACCGTACCTGGTCCTCCCGAACACCCAAAATCAACCCCCACCTCAAGTGTCGTTACTATGGACATGTAATTGTTTTATTAATTTAATTGTCTTTGCACCAATGTTTCTCGTATAAAATTGTCCATCTGATTAGGCCCTAAATTTGCAAATGAGACCCTAAAAAGTCCTTAAATTTGGAGTCCAAATGTCTGTACGAACCCTGTGCAAACCCTAACACTAACTTGCATTGGGTGGATCATTGCATATGAATATTCCTAATGAAAGGTCAAGTGGACAGGTCAATGTTGTTTGCCTATACATGAATATTCCAATTGAAAGGTCAAGTGGACAGGTCAATGTTGTTTGCCTATACATGAATATTCCAATTGAAAGGTCAAGTGGACAGGTCAATGTTGTTTGCCTATACATGAATATTCCTAACGAAAAGTCAAGTGGACAGGTCAATGTTGTTTGCCTATAAATTCCTTCTTCTGTTTATGTTATATATATACAGTGCTGCCCATAAAGTATTGTCCATGTTTAAAACTGGTCATATCATTACAGACTGAAAATTCTGCACAAAATAAAATTGTTAAAAGCATCATTCTGCTTATTTATTTATTTATTTATTTATTTATTTATTTATTTATTTCAGAGGATTCCTACAGAAAACAGGTTGTTATAGATGGTGAAACATGTCTGCTGGACATTCTGGACACAGCTGGACAAGAAGAATACAGGTACCAAAAACAAACAATTGAAAAAAGCCTAATTGAAAAGAGCAAAGAAACCTGTTTATACAAAAAATAAAAATAGAAAAAAAAAACCTTCATTGCCTGAACCCATTTTTTGGGGATCTAAGTAACCGGAGAAATTTGAAATTAAATGTTATACACAAGGTCATACCATTGTCAAACCCACAACCTTTCGAGTCATCAGTCTGTGACCTAAATGTTAACCACTCGGCCACATGCCTCCATATTTAAAGTTAAATTAACAGACAATATGATGAACATTGTTACCTCAAATATCAGTGATAAAACTAATAATCTAGACTTAAAACTGGAAAAAGCATATTATTTCTGTCCATTTTCATACCTTCTGTTGGTAGTAAAATTCTTGATCTTGCATTGTTTTCATGCTCTCTAGGAAGTTGGATAATTTGGGAAAACCTTTTTTACCCGTATATTCTTACAGGAAGTAATAGCTTGATCTTACAAAATATTTTTATTATTCATCCACTTTTTTTAATGATGTAACAATAAATAGATGTTTTTATGTTTACGTGAAATTGATTTTATATGGGTGGGGTGTGGCTTCATGATGTCATATTTGCAGTGAAATGAACATCATATGCATGGAGTTGTCTCCCTTTGATATACAGTAAAATTTCAAACATTTTGATTTTATATGAAATTGATCTTATTCTTAAATGGGTGTGGCTTCATGGTATCATTATGCATTGAAATGAAAATCATTTGTATAGAGAAGTCAATCTTTCTCATCTCTTCAGTAAAATGTCAAACAATCATGTTATTGGCAATTTTTCATCAACATGAAAAAGTAGCTCCTACAGTGCTATTTGTGAAATATTAATTTTTCTGAACACTCACATTGACAAAATACAGTCCAACCTTTTTAAAGACCACCTCTATATAAGGGTCACCTGTTTGTGAAGGCCAGTAGAATTGTATCCCAAGTGTTCTTTATTCATATTATTTGAACCTGTATATAAAGGCCACCTACCCATAAAAGCCACTCTTACTGGTGCCCTTGAGTGGCCTTTATAGACAGGTTGGACTGTAATCCCAAACTGGGCAAGCCTTGCACTCATAGTGGTGTGAGATTCTGTTGGTCTTTTTAAAGATAACTCGAACATCTGTTTATATTTTAAAGTCTGTACACTGATTTTTTGAAAGTTTTATTGTGAGATGCAAATTACATTATGTAATAAGTCTTCATATATTATGAAAGGTATGTAAAGTTCGGTAGATTGCATAATGCATCAATTACCTTCGCTGTTTGCCACCTGTTGCATTGTAAAAACAAACTAGTCATGTGATCTGTTAAAGACAGAGTTACGGCATACATAGAAAGACGTTAATTCTATCTTAAATAGAATAAGAGATTTGATGAATGACATGAATTTTTTTTTTTTTATTTGTCCAAATATCATTGATCAAAAGTGTTTTTGTCTGTGAAGGAATTTCTTTAATGATTTTTCAAATAAAAAAAAAAAAATAATTAAATGAAAAATAACCCCTAAAAACAGGCTATTATTACATAATGTGAAAGGAATAGAATTATGTCTGTCTAGAAAATAAAATTATATTCTTAAAATAGAGTTGACGATTCTTATTTGGAATCATTTATTGTGTAACCTGATATATATGGATATATTTAGCACTACCCCGCAATTTGACAGATGTTGACGATGTCAGCTGGGTCAAAATGACTCAATGGTTTTTGTTGTGTCTTGATGTCATTTAGCAAGTATCTACCGGCATAGGCAAACAACATTACTGTTGGAACCACTCTGTTTGTGACAGTGAATAAGTCTTTATTTCCATAGAAAATCAAATCAAATTAATATTGTTATATATTTGTTCACTTACTTGTGCCTAGTCATAACTGAAAATCTATATGCGCATCCGGAATTGCCATAAATTATTTTTGTAGAAAGGAAAATGTTGCCACCATGGGGATTTTGCATGGCAAAAATGGCCATGTTTACACAGAAAGTGGTGTATTTGTGATGTTTTTTTGCATCGTATGTGCAACAGAATCCGCCATTTGCCTGATTTTTCAACATGTTAAATTCTGGTAGCGCCTTTTACGAATATTTTCTAGAAATATTCTAGGCTAATCGTGGATGCGCATACAAATTTATTGTTAGGACTAGGTACAAGTAAATGATAAAATATCAATCTCTATTCAAGTTTGTTTTATTTACTATGAAAATAAAGAATATTTCGCTGTCACAAACAAAGTGGTTCCTACAGTAATTTTGTCTACATCATGGGAAATATCAATTATCTTAACACTACCAATGTATAAGTTAACCATAGTAAATGAATACCGGTACAAGTATTCTTAATGAAAGGTCAAGCAGACAGGTCAACATTGTTTGACTATAATCATGCTAATTGCTCTTGTCCCCAGAAGTTTCAAAATTCATCTAAACACGTGGGAAGACTTGAAGACCCCATAACATGCAACTAGGGCTGGAAAAAGTGGGGAGTAATACCACTGAAAACTTAGTTTGGGAGGGGGAATTTAGGAATCACCATGTTAGTCTGTCTATCCATTTAAAAAAAAAAAGTTATGATCCATTACTTAAAGATCTTAGACAGATTTTTATCAAATTTGGAACAAATGTATACCAACACCAGCAAGGTGTCACAATCTACATTTTAGTTCAAAGGTCAACATCTGATGAGGTTTCACATACCACATTAGTAGGTCAGGGTCACAAGGTCAAATCTTAGTTGGGGGTAGGTAGTATTTAGCTCTCAAGCGACAGTTCTAGTTGACCCATTGTATCATTTACTACTGTGAATAAGTTTGAATGTTTACTCTAGGTACTCCAGTTTCCCAGACCATCTCAAAACTGGCTGCCTCAATATATGTGAAAGAATTTTGACTTGGGGCTTAAAATAACATTACTTCACTCCAGTTGACACTTAAATTAAAATTTGTGATTCATTACAAAAACTTAAAATTTGTGACTCTTTACAAAAACTTAAAATTTGTGAGTTTTTTACAAAAACAAAAAAAACATGATTAATAGCTTGAAAAGTTTTATATTAATAAAAAGGTAAAATCTGGTGGTCTTTCAGACATTTTTGGTAACCTAGCAACAGTTATCAGATTGCCATAGTATTTAAAGAACTTTTAGATAAAGGAAATTTGATAAATGACAAAAAATTGTGTTGTATTAAACATAATTTAATAACACATGCAGGCTGTTATTACCATTTAGTAAAAAAAAATAATAATGATTTTACTACATGTTGTATTATATAACTTAAAAAACTATTATTACAAATACACAGTACAGACCTGTCAAAAAATTTAACACTGAGCTAACAAAAATGAGCCAAATCCAGGGTGAGGAGTGGACAAAATATAGTTAGCTAAAGTAACCAAATACTGTAAACCGATTTACAGTAAAACATCGTTATAATGCCCCTCGATAACTTTGCCATCTCATTTAACGTCACACTATTTTGAAGTCCCAAAATTCATTTTGTTTATGTTTTTCTCTTTATCCGCCTCCCCCAATTTATTGCCGAACCCCTTTATAATGCCAAAATTTGACGGAACAAATGGTGGCAAAGAATCAAAGTTTTACTGTATAGCAAAATTCTGTTGCAATATAGCTGATGACAAGTTTCCAATTTGGCACTACAGTAATTTGTTTGCTTTTTTTTTTTGTGGTGGCAAAATTTCTAAAAGTCGTGTAATTAGAAAAATTTGCTTAACCAGGCTACTTTTTGAAAGAATATCTCAGAAATAAGTGCCATAGCCAATCGCGATTTTGGCTACTGGAAATAGAAACATAGGTTAAATTATAGTCCTTTTCAAATTATTTTTGTACGGCATTCACGACAGTGAAAGCTGTACTTTGCTATCGCTTTCTGCTAAGAAGAGTGGGCTTCTTTTCTATGAAATAAGTACACATGGAAATAGTGCGCCTGGTAAATGAATGTGAAAGAAATATATCTGTTTTATCGTGAGATATGTATTCCGAGATGGGTAATGCATTTGGTTACATATGTACATATAGAATAAATTTTCGGAATATATTTCGGAATCTAGTTTGACAAATTTGCTAAACTAGGTTACTTTATGAAAGAATATCTCATGAAACAGTAGCTAATGTCAATGGACATTTTGGCCACAAGGAATGGAAGGTCAAACATAGCAGGGATTTATCAGGGTCTTTTGGGAAAAGGTCCTAAACTAAAAAATGGGAAAAACTATCAACTTTTTGCACAATTTGGGAAAACCTCATGTCAGAAGTCGGTTTTCTCACGACATCTGAAGACTTTGATGTAGAAGCAGTATCTTCATCTTCCTTTGCATATGTTGTTGTAAAATAATCTAGAATCTTTTATTTGATTTTGCTGATTTGGGGGGTTTCACAAAATTTACTTTTGTTTTCGTTTAAAAACAACACAATTTTCTAATTGGGAATTTTCTAAGTCAATTTTATGAAAAAATCAACATTTTTTCATTGGGAAATGGGCCGAATTTCGGCCCTAAATATGCCCTTGATGAATCCCTGCATAAGTTAAACTTTTGGACAGGTCTGTTGTGTACCTACTTGTAAACACACACAATGATAATCAATGTGTAATAACAGTACTTCAATTATCACTTCATAATTTATTATAACATTTATTTAGCTTTTTGTAGCAATCAATATCGCTGTGATCGGTTTTTGCCTCGATCTTCATCAGTCAGGCTATATACCAGCTATTCACATGATTTACGATTTTATGATGTGCTATTTCCTTGTCGTTACCCGTTAATTGGATTTGAATTGATTTGTTTTATCATTTACGAGAGAATTAACTCGTCCGATTCACCAATATTGCCATTGTTTTAAGTACATTGTATTGGATATTACTTATGTATGAGTGATGGTCGATTGGGTGGGTGGGGGGGGGGGGGGTTGAGTGATGTTCGAGGGTCAGGGTTTATTAAAAGGTTTAAGAAATTATGTAATAGTGCTTAGACCTGGAAATGCTGTATCCTACACTATATTTCTATATAATTTTTATTAAAGCCATTTTGGCATTCATACCCCTGAACCACTACTACTTTTCAAACTGTCTCTGCCTTGGGAGGTCGGAATTCAGTTTTTATCCAGCTTAAACCCAAGACTGCTGATGATGGACAGGTGTTGCTTAAGAGAGAGTTTTAAACTCAGTAGTTGTTCTATGTCACTGATAATTGGTTACTCATCAGCCTGATGAGCCTATAAGGGCTCGGGATATAGGCTCTGGACAGAACAACTTTTTAACTATATCCGAATTAGGAATGATAAAGTTTAAACAAAATAGACAACCCATTCTTGTTAGGTGACGACCTTGTATGTTTCCAGTTATAGATAAACAACATTGACCTGCCTGGTTGACCTGTATTTTGAACATTTTTTTAGGGAACACATGTTTATTCCATCTGTTCCATCTGTATCGTAAGAAACACTAACATGAACACGGTTTATCTATTAACTATGAATCCTAATACATTTGTACTACCTATCACAGACTAAATTTCAACATTTTTGAATATGAAAATATTTTTCAACATTTTGAATAAAAAAATATAAAGTCAGAAATTATAAGTATTTTTAATATAAATTTTAGATATATAGATTGTCAGATATTTATTTTTAATTAAATGTGTTATTTCCGTTAATCAGCAATGAAAACAACTCATTGGTATAAGTCTGTCAGGTATGAACTTGAGTCAATTAGCCTGTCTCTATTTGGTCATAATTAAGATTTATAAACACCTGTCTAGTTATCCTTTTAGTCTGATTTTGTAAATCTCCATTAAGCAGGAAATTAGTAAAATCACATGTCAGAACAAAGTATGTTTTCCTTAAAATAATCAAATATAAACTTATGTAATTTTATGATAAATGGGCATTTTAGGAGTAGAAGCTATTGTGTCAACATGCATTGTAATGGCCTTTAGGCATTACACATTAATCTGAATTATTTATGTTTTATTTACTTATTTATTTATCCCTTTGAAAGTGTCAAAAATATTATGCATTGAAAAGACATCAAAGGATAATGTTTGTTATTGGAACCATTTTTCATGTTTTCTGGTTGTCAACATACAGGATATATAAGAAATGTATATTTGAATGTAAATCAGATAGGACCAGGTAGGTCCAGAGAGGACCAGTGAGGTCCAGATACACCAAGCTTATGCATGAATAAAGAGATAGCAGAAAATGTAAAGGAGGCTTAGTGATTATTATTACAGTTATACATTGCATCACTTAAATGGATGCAAACCAGTGCACCATTCCCTAGGAATGGCATGCACATTTGTGTCTGTGGCCGGGCTTAGCTAATTCCCCACAGTTGGCCTGGCCATAGATTTTGGTGGCAGAATCCGGTTTGTGAAGATCCAAGACAGATGGCAGAAATGGAATCAACAGATAGCAGACGTGGGCAGCCTTGCAGGATGGTGAGTCAACCATGTTTTCTGTATATACTCTGTTCATACATGCGGCCATCTTTTGTTTCTTTTCAATGTATATAAATTTATTTTTCATTATGCTTAAGCTTTAGTTTGTTTTGAACTTTATATGGTTTTAAAAGGTGTATCCTTTTACGCCTGTTATGTTAAGGGTAGGTTTACTCGTTTACATTACCCTCTAATGTCTGTATAGGATTGTGTATAATTTGTACATTTAAATATCATATATATTTCTTTAATTTTTCTCCCAAATACTGATTCATAATGGAATTCTCGTGTTCAAAAGTTTTGTGTGCAAACGATGCCCCAAATCAGGAATATCCAAATATTTCAGCCCTTACAGAAGTGCATATGAAAAGTAATTGTATTTTACTTGAAGTAGGCAAGTGTCAAGTATATGCACTTATAGACAGTGGGGCCTTTGCGAGCTGCATAAGGGAAGATTTTTTATTTCATGCCTTTCCAAATATAAAATTACACCCCACACGCTATTCTCATGTTTTTGGAGTTTGTGGGGAAATGCATTGTGCATTAGGACAAGTCGATATTACAATTACTATAAATAACTTGTCTTTATGTCATACTTTTCTTGTTTTCAAACGTTTGCATAGAGAATTAATTTTGGGAATAGATTTTTTTAAAGAAAATAATGCTGACATCTGTTTTAAAGATAACATTTTCAAAATTCATGGTGGAATGTCAGCCACTGATTTATTGCAAGTATCTAGTCTGGATAATTATGAATCGCCAAATTTAGTCACTTTGAAAAAAGACACTGTGTTACATCCTCACTCTGAAACTGTTGTTGAGGTAATTGTAATTATCTGATGGTTCAACTGTTATATTAGAACCATCATCAAATTTAATTGAAAGGCAATTAGTGGGGGCCAAATGTATAATAACTGTTCAAAATCAAACGGTTTATTTAGGATTTTAAACCCAAGTGCAGCTCCAATCCCACTTAAACAGAAAACTGTGTTAGCACAGGCTCAAGATATTTTTGAAGAGCATATTTTCTCAATCGACGATAAAGAGAATTATACAGACTTGAAAAATGAGACTGAATATTTAAAGGCTGCTTCAGAATTAAAAATAAGTTTAGATAACTCTGATTTAAAACAAAATGAACAAAAACAATTGCTATATTTAATTGGCCAGTATAGAGATGTGTTTGCCAAGGATAGTTCTGAAATAGGCAAAACTAATATGTACTATCATACTATCAATACTGGTAATGCTAAACCTGTCAGCACCCCAGCCTACCGTCACCCACCTCACATACAAAAAGAGCTGGATAAACAAATTGATGAACTTCTTCAAAATGATATTATTGAAGAATCAACATCACCATGGCATGCAGGTGTTGTCATGGTTAAAAAGAAAAATGGTAGCTACCGCATGGCTCTAGACTTCCGAAACTTAATGCAGTGGTAGAAACTATGGCATTTCCTATGCCTACATTTCAACAAGTTGTTGACACAGTTTCTGAAGCTCAACCCAAATATTTTTCAGTTTTGGACTTAGCTAGTGGTTTTCATCAGATCCCCCTAGATCCAACAACCAAACATAAGTCAGGTTTCATCACTCAAAGAGGTATATTTAGCTTCAAAAGGCTTCCTTTCGGTTTGGTTTCAGCACCAATGAGTTTTCAGATGCTGATGGCTAAAATTTTAAGAGGGCTTAACTGGCGTATTTGCCTAGTTTATATTGACGACATACTCTGTTTTTCGGAAAATTTTCAAACACATCTGCAGCACTTAAGTCTCATTTTTCAACGTCTGAGGGAAGCCAACCTCACGCTGCAAACAGCTAAATGTAAATTTGCAGCAAAACGTGTCATTTATCTGGGTCACATTCTATCAAAGTCTGGTATTGAAGTGGATCCAGATAAGACACGTGCAATCAGTACTTTGCCACCACCACAAAATCCAAAGAAGCTTAGATCGTTTATGGGAATGGCTAATTATTATAGAAAATATATATTTGGCTATAGTAAAATTTGTACTCCTTTGAATGCATTGTTATACAAAAATGCAAAGTACATTTGGACAGAAAGTTGTCAACAAGCTTTTGACACTATTAAGTCCCATTTGTTAAATGCACCTATTTTGGCATATCCAAATTTCAATAAACCATTCTCCATAACGACTGATGCTAGTGATACAGCTATAGGCTACTTTTTGAGTCAGAAAGATGACAATGGTACAGACCATCCTATAGCATATGGTGGCAGAGCATTAAGAAATTCAGAAAAAGGTTGGCATTCCACAGAAAAAGAAGGGCTAGCACTAGTAGAGGCTGTTAAAGAGTATAGACCATATATATTAAACAACCATTTCACTGTCTATACTGATAACATAGCATTAAAGTGGCTCAGGGAAATTAAAAATAAAAATGGGCGTCTCTTAAGGTGGTCCCTATTGTTACAAGAATATAATTTTACTATTCAGCATAAGGCAGGTGCCCAGAACAAATTTGCTGATGGATTATCACGTAGGGATTATCCCAATGCTACTGAATCTGTTCATGTTTCTGTTATAGATCACTCTCCTAACAAAAACTGTAACACTGAACATTCTGATATCAATGAAGAATTAACTGCAGTGTATTTTGAATATGATTTAGATATGGTTACTGTAAATGCAATGCAAGCTGATGAAAATCAGCAAGCACATTATATAACATTAGTTAATAGGCCTGACATACGGCAACTTCAAGAAAATTGTCCTGATTTCAGAAACATGATCAGATACAAGAGGGATGGTGTATTACCAGACGATGACCAAATAGCTAGAAAAATAGTAGTTGAAAGTGATACTTTTGAACTGTTAGATGGCATACTTTTTCATATGTTTTATATTCGTAGACGGGGTGTCCCTAAAAATGAAAATATTATTAGACAATTAGCAGTACCTGGGGTTTTAAGGGAAGAACTGTTACAAAGTTATCATGACTGTATAGTAGGTGGCAGTCACCAAGGACAAGAGAGAAATTTTGAAATGTTAAAGGCTAAATTTTATTGGCCAAAAATGTATGAATCTGTTACAAATTATATCAAAAGTTGCGAAATTTGTCAGCAAATCAAGAGATTTAGTCACTCTCGACCTGCCCCACTTCATCCATTACCAGTAGAGGATTTATTTAACAGGTGGCATATGGATATAATAGGTCCACTGCCTAAAACCAAGTTGGGATTCCAACACATTTTATTAGTTGTTGATTCTTATTCAAAATGGTGTGAGGCAGCACCATTAAGAACTCAATCTGCAGAGGAAGTTGCTAGTGTCTGTTTGATAATGTTTTACACGTTATGGTGCACCAAGAACTTTAGTCTCAGATAGGGGACAAAATTTTATGTCTAAATTAATTAAAGCTTTGTGTGAACTTTTTCATGTCACACGTTATTATACGTCTAGTATGCATCCTCAGACAAATGCAACATGTGAAAGATTAAATTCTTTCTTACATCAATCAATTAGGGCCTATTGTAATGACAAACAAGATAACTGGGCAGATCTACTTCCAGCTATAATGATGGCATACAGGTCAACACCATCAACCCAGTCCACTAAACACTCGCCTTTCTTTTTGCTTTTTGGTAGGGAAATGAATTTGCCCATTGATATAACACTTATACCAAAACAGACATTGCCACAAAGTAATAGAATTCATTTAGCAAATGTACTGCAAAAACTTGACATGGCAAGAGAAATAGCAAAAGAAAATGTACTTAGGGCACAACAAAAATATACGGAGCAGTACGATAAAAAGACGCAAGAACCAGAGTGGGTTCCTGGTGATCAGGTGTGGTTATATTGCACCAAAACTCCTAAGGGTTTGACACCAAAGTATATAAAGAAATGGGTAGGGCCATATTACATTGTAGCAACGGGGCCAAATTACACATACAAACTTAGGCGTATGTCTGACAATAAGCTGGTTCGATCCCTAATCCATTCCAACAGGCTTAAACCCTACATAAGCCCTGATACAAGACCTGAACATCCTCCACAAATAAATGATGATGATGATAGGAATGATCAAGACCCTGAAGAAATAGATGATACAGGGGACGCTAATATACCTCAACAACAACAGCAACATCAACCAGCAGAACAAACTGCAAATCAGACTCAACAAACCCAAAATGCACAGCCATTACCAGCCACACAACAAACGCCCAACAATAATGTAGCCACCCAACACTCCCAACAAAATAATCATAATCAGAGTCAAATAAATCAAAGTGATTTTGTAAAAGATAAGGATATAACTCCTGAATTAGTGGCAAAAATATTAAGATTTAAACGCAGTGGTGGCAAAATGTGGTACAAAATTAAAGCTAATGTCAAGACATATGGTAAAACTGCATGGGTACTTAGACACCAGGTTCCAAAAGAAATGGTTGAATTTATACATTCAAAGCAAACACTGCAAGGTAGAGCTAGAAAAAGGCCTTTAGGCAACCAGCATAAATTCTTTGAAAAACCTGCAGCGCAGCAGGTAGATTGCATTTCCCAAAATAATAGTCATTCAGTATGTACAAATTGTAGTAATATTACGCATCATAATTCTCATCAAGTATCTTTATCTCAATGTCAAAGTTATGGGCATCAAACATGCTGTACTGCCAGTCATTGTCCACCTTTACATGGACATCAAGTTAATGTGATGCACAAAGCAGATGTAAACCCAAGTTTACATGAGTTGAGTAGAGCTCAACATACAGGCAGTGATGTGCTGAATGAAACTCGTTCAGATAATGAAAAGAAAGACACTAGAATAATTGCAATTAAACAGGTGTACTCACCTAGACATAGGGAACAACTTAAATTTGAGTTTCAACTTAGTGACAAACCAGGTGTATGGGTGCCAGGGTCAAATAATATTTGGAAATATATAAAACAATTTTGTTCAGATCAATTTTATCTAACTTACACAGAAAAGTCCATATTTAATGCAAAAACACCTGATGAACTTTTATCAATTTGTAAAAATGAAAATTATCTCCCATTTCTGACAAACATGGAGGGTCATTCAACATTTATTAATGGCTATAAATATGAAAATGGAGAGCATTTGTTCTCTGTATTCATAAAGAAAAACGGGGAATTGCAATGGCTGAAATCTTCTCAAGTACCCAAATCTACTCGTTCTTTTTTCCTTGGGCAAGTCCGTCAATCTAAGCAAGCTTTTAAAAAGTAACAAAAATACATGTACTAAGGCAAATGATTTCTCATACTGAATAACTGTATCATAGTGCTTAACTAACATTTGTTGGGGGACGCCTCATCAATAAGTTGTTTTTTTTTTCTGAGTTATTCAGCATGACAAAAAAATTGTCTCCCTTGGTCAATTTCTTTTTTTCATCTTTTTTTTTTTTTTGCATTTAAAATTTACCTTTCATTCTTTTTTTTTTTTAGAATAGGTAGTTATAAGTAACCAGAATCACTAGAGTGCTTGCGAGTCAATACAGGAGTTATCCTGTACACAGCACAGTGAATCTGGCTTTTGATAAGTATTTCTTGTTTCTAGATTAAGGGAAAGGTAAATTTCCCCTTGGTCCAGTCAATTAGTATATATTTTCAATGTTTTCACTACAAAATCTTATAATTTTCCCCTCTTTATCAATGCAAGGTTTAAATTCGCTGTTTAAGTTCTAAGATAAATAAAGTCTATAATTTTGTTAAGGTTAGGGGTCGCATGTTTGTTCAGTTGTATATTTCAGATGTGCTCCTTTACACATGGTTGTGAAGATGATTGGTAGAATCTTCAAAGTGGATATCTTGTCAAGTACAACTAAAGGACCAATCAACGTATTTAGGACACATCATACTGTCTCAGCAGCCAGCAGTCCATAGAGTGTCAAACAGAATCTGGATTACACAAAAGAAGTTTTGATAAAAAAAAAGTGAAACTTAGTGAAATTTTAATGAAATTTCGTGATGCATAGTAATTTGGAAATGTTGATTCAAAAGTGGAATTTAAGCAATATTATAGTGTTTTAAAAGTGGAATTTAAGTTATATTGTTCAACAGTGTGCTTAATATTCAGTGTTTTCTGAATACCGGTAATTAAAATAAATGAAAATTTCAAAGTGTGGTGCTTAGTGAAAATTAAGTGTCCTATTATAATTTAGTAGTGTTTACATAGTCAGTAAAAATTCAAGGAAAATTTTTAAAAAAAATATGTGTGTGAACATCTCAATTTATTCAAGGAGGATTCCAAAGAGTGGAGGAAGCTGGATAACACTCTATGGACTGGAAGGCGATTGGACCCCAATGGATTGACACACAGATGCTGATTAAATATCGATGGTGGACCCTCACACAGTCAACATGGGTGTGATAAAACTTTTTCAAGATGTATTCCCTGTTTTACAATCACAAGTCTTTCCAAAATAGTTTAGTGGAATCTTTACAAACTTTCATAAACATGGATTCGTACAGTATGTACAGAAGAGTGTTGGACTGAAAGACAGAACATAATAATAGTATCTTCAGTTTTAGTCAATATTTGGTTATTTCATAAACATGGACAAAGTAACATTTGTAGTGTTGGAGTGAAATACAAAAGGTGTAACATTTACTCCATATTTATTTTTATATCATGTTCCATTTCATAAACACGGACAAAGTGACATTTGTAGTGTTGGAGTGAAATCCAATGTGTTCAAACACAAATAGCAATTTTAGCCATATCGCAATCAATTTCATAAACACGGACTGCAAAAACAGTAGTGTTGGACTGAAAAGCCGTCATAACATTTAGTGTTTTATTGTTTTATATACGTAATTTTTTTCATTAACACGGACTTTTCCTAAGTAGTGTTGGAATGAGAAAACCAGATTCATACCAGACATTTTATTTTCATTAATTATAATATATTATGTCATATATTTCTAAGACACTGGCATGTGTTGGATAGAAATACTTTGCAAGTTTCATTTTCCAGTATCATGATCCTGTTTAACAATTTCATTGCAAGTGTATGTATATGTGTAGCATCATAGGTGGTTTTATTGTCAAATGATTATTAATTTTTTTTATATAGGAAAGAATACAAAGTTAATTGTGTATTCACATAGCACTGTTGATAATTGGTGTTATAGCATTTACAACAGGTTGTTACTTGACTAAATGCATCTAGTATGTTTATCATACACTAATTTTAACAGTAAAATTTGTTTTACATTTTTCATATCTTATATTCTCCATAATTTGTTTATGGTTAAGTTTTCATAACTTGAAATAATACCCGTAAAATATTTTCAAGCAGACCATTATCTGCAGTCAAAGATCATTTTGATCTGTATTGATCCTTAATGAATTTTAGCTCATTTGTAGCAAAATTTTAATAATGTTCCAATGAATTAGTTTCCATACTAAATTCATTACTGATGTATATAGTTTAATATTATTTTTTAGATATAATTTTCTTGCTATCTCGTGGTAAACAAATGATTCTTAATGGATTAAACATACAAGATTATCCATGATGTTGTCATCCTCTCAACAGTTTTGTCTGTCCCATATCAGTATGTGTGTGTGTATGCAGACTTGGGCCCAAGCATGTGTGAGTGTGAGAAGTATTCTCAAATAATCTTTTATTAAATTTCGGGACGAAATTTTTGAGAGGAGGGGCATATATCACAGACTAAATTTCAACATTTTTGAATATGAAAATATTTTTCAACATTTTGAATAAAAAAATATAAAGTCAGAAATTATAAGTATTTTTAATATAAATTTTAGATATATAGATTGTCAGATATTTATTTTAATTAAATGTGTTATTTCCGTTAATCAGCAATGAAAACAACTCATTGGTATAAGTCTGTCAGGTATGAACTTGAGTCAATTAGCCTGTCTCTATTTGGTCATAATTAAGATTTATAAACACCTGTCTAGTTATCCTTTTAGTCTGATTTTGTAAATCTCCATTAAGCAGGAAATTAGTAAAATCACATGTCAGAACAAAGTATGTTTTCCTTAAAATAATCAAATATAAACTTATGTAATTTTATGATAAATGGGCATTTTAGGAGTAGAAGCTATTGTGTCAACATGCATTGTAATGGCCTTTAGGCATTAACACATTAATCTGAATTATTTATGTTTTATTTACTTATTTATTTATCCCTTTGAAAGTGTCAAAAATATTATGCATTGAAAAGAGCATCAAAGGATAATGTTTGTTATTGGAACCATTTTTCATGTTTTCTGGTTGTCAACATACAGGATATATAAGAAATGTATATTTGAATGTAAATCAGATAGGACCAGGTAGGTCCAGAGAGGACCAGTGAGGTCCAGATACACCAAGCTTATGCATGAATAAAGAAATAGCAGAAAATGTAAAGGAGGCTTAGTGATTATTATTACAGTTATACATTGCATCACTTAAATGGATGCAAACCAGTGCACCATTCCCTAGGAATGGCATGCACATTTGTGTCTGTGGCCGGGCTTAGCTAATTCCCCACAGTTGGCCTGGCCATATACCTATGTATTGGATGGACTCTCCGATATGAATGTTCCTAATGCAAGGTCGAGCGGACAGGTCATTGTTGTTTGCCTGTATAATACAATATAGATGTTATTATGTAATAATCAGAGTGGAAGTTTTAAATTTAGACAATTACTCCATTGATGAATCTGTAAGCTGATCCTTCTCAAAACAGTTATCTTCTAAAATTTCAGTCCTTTGAAATAAAATATTCTGAATTAGCTACTGTCTACATAATGATCTTTATACATTTATGGTTGAGTAATTTTTTGGCCATTTATCCTCCCTCTAAGGTATTAATGTTTCAGTTTTTTCCCACATATTTTATATGGTAATAATTCCAATTATCTTTTTTAAATATTTTTCACAATTTTATCCTATATATTTTGTATATTAATAATTCAAATTTTCTTTTTTATATATCTTTTACAAATTTTTCCCACTTGCTCTATATAAATTCAAATTATTGTGTTACAATTTAAGTAATTTTGCCGCACATTGGTATGATAATTCAAATTACATTCTTGTATCTTGTTTTAAATTTTTTTTAACAAATGATTTTTTTCCCCACATATTTTGTTATTTAATAACTGAAACTCATTTTTTTTTAACAAGTTGGATTTTTATCCTATATATTTTGTATGTTAATTCAAATTATCCAATTTTAAAAAAATATATTTTTAACCAGTGATATGACATTTTAAGTGTTGGTAATATTGTCTGTAAAATGATTACTATTTCTGGATTGTTATGCATAATATGCAATGATTGTTATGCATTTGCTCGAGGGAAGGCAGGTTTACCGTTACATGCGAACTTATGAAAGGAAATTTTGGTCGTCATGCAATGATTGTTATGCATTTGCTTGAGGGAAGGCAGGTTTACCGTTACATGCAAACTTATTAAAGGAAATTTCGGTTGTCACATATTACCTAATTTTATATGAGTATGATTATAGCTCTTGTTTTTGATACAATTATGTAGTTACGCAGAATCTCTCACTTTCCCCTACGGACTAAAACAAAAACCAATAAGCATTTAGAAGCTGAAAAGTTGCATAATGGCATATCAAGTTACATGTATAGTGAAGTGCATATTGGGTTAGGACAGATCAATAAAAACAATAAGTGGCTCTGTCATAAGGGCCTCTAAGTCTAGTCATGTTGCAATTGTAAATTTGGAATTTTAGGATGCTTGGGGGAGGTTTAACATGGTTAATATAAAAACTACCTTTGAAGATTGAGACTTGCCAGTCATATTATGGCTTTCCATGTCATGATTTCAGATTTCGGTTTAATTTTTTTTTTCTCTCCCCAGACAGATCTTGTCTTTATAACTTATTTGGGATCTGTATTCAGCAAAAGTAGTCATATGCAACAAATACTGTTATAATTCACCCTTTTCTCTGTGTTCGAGTGGTTTAAAGCACATTAGATTACACCACCCAGGTTGAACAACAAATCAACACCACCCAGGTTCAAGCCCTCATGGGACAGATCCTAGTGTAAGGAAGTTTGCCATTTCACTAGCTAAAGGTTAATGGTTTTCTTTAGATACCGCATTTTCTACCCATCATCCATGAACTGACCATCTAGGTGTAAATGAAAAAAAAAAATCACTGGGACATAAAACTGTTTAAAATTGCTTTTTCTCAAAGTTTTATTAGTCTCAACTAATTAACATAATTTGTTTTATAATTTCAGTGCTATGAGAGATCAGTACATGAGAACTGGTGAAGGATTTCTGTGTGTTTTTGCTGTAAATAATAGCAAGTCATTTGAAGATATAAACCAGTATAGAGAACAGGTATGTCCTAATTTTTGTCTCCCCTGAAAAGTGCAAGACGTAGAGTAGCAGTCACGTGACTGTCATTTGACCATCGTCACCATCATCAACATTGGTAAAAATGTATTTGTACTTGACAAAAACTGCACTTTTCATACTAGAACAGGTTTGTTATACCCCCGCTTAAAAAGTGGGGGGGGGGGGTATATAGTGATAGGGGTGTCCGTCCGTGAGCCGACCGTCTTTCCGTTACACCTTAGGGTACCTATCTCTTATCCACAACTCCTCCTAAACCTTTCAATGGATTTTCATGAAACTTTCACACAATCTTTGTGATATAATGTAGATGTGCACCTCCTATTTGAAAATTTGATCCGATGGATTTTTGGGAGCGGGGGGTATTTTTCTAGTTTTGTTTTTGTTTTGACTGAAAAGTGTGAGATATACCGATAGCTTTCAAAAATTTTACTCAGTTCATTAAATGAACCTTCACTAGAAGAAGCAGGAAGTCCTGGGTTTGAACCCTGGCCAGGTCATACACAAGACTAAAAATTGAAATACTGCTTCCTCGCATGGCACTTGTTATAAAGAGGACAGAGTATTAACTGCTTCACCCAGTCTCTGTATAATGTGACTGGGGGAATTGTATGCTTGTCTGTGGTGTACTGACTCTGTGGCCTAGCACCTTAAAATTAGTACAAGGCAAACCATAAAATTCACTAGCGCATCTCACACATACACAAACCTGTTCTTAAGATTAATTCTTAGAAATCAATAACACTTGTTCTTATCACATATACCGGTACATGTACCTGGCCCCGGTTTCACAATCTTTCCTTAGCTAAGATTTTCCTTAACTTAGATTTAGCAAATTTTGATATTCTCTTTTTGGAACTATTGATGAATATTTTTGTCAAAACTAAATGCAAATGTTTTAATCTTGTGGTGATCTTAAAAATAACACCTTAAATTCCTTAATATCTTGAAAACTAACAAAATTATGAAGATTTGAAGTTTTGCAAGATTTAAGTTAAGGAAAATCTTAGCTAAGGAATGATTGTGAAACCGGGGCCTGAAATATTACTGATGCAACATTACAACCAACCTTTATGCTTGTTGCCTTTTCGTAAATTTTGTTCATAGTAGTGATCTTGTTATTATTTGTTTATTATGATAATTTGTTGTTGTTATTTTAGATAAAAAGAGTCAAAGATGCAGATGAAGTACCCATGGTTTGTAAGTATTAAACAGGGTGGAATACATTTGTATTTTTAAAAAAAATTTCAAATTTTGAAATGCCCACTTACTGAGTTATGGTCCTTTGAGAAAAATTGAAAACCCAGGCATCCATTTTACTTTCATGTACAGAGTATGAAATCTTGGTTTGAGTGCACTTATGAACAAATGTTTAAAATCGTAACTTTCATTGCAAAAAACTGAAAAGTTGTAAATGACAGAAACATTTAACTAACCAACCTGCCTTTTATTTAGGACAAATAATAATTTGTGTGACTGCTTTATTTACAATTTATAATTATTATCCCCTTCCTTTTGAAAACAGAGGGGGGTATTAAATTTGAGTTTTCATCCATCTTTCCGCCTGTCCGAAATTCTTGTCAAAATAGTAGAAATGCACATTGACCTTTTTAATGCATTAGTATTTTCAAATGTTTCTGAATAATTTGACCATTTCATTATTAATTTTCCTTACAATTTACAAATGTTACACATTTTGACCATTTCTATATTTTTTTCCTCACAATTTACAATCGTAACACATTTTGACCATTTCTATCTATATATAATTTTCTCCCACGATTTACACATCACGATTGCTATAAGTGTTACATATTTTGACCATTGCTTCCTTGTTGAGTTCCTGTACAAAGTAGAATTATAAGTGTCTATTTGTTTTATATCTTCCTGATCAAAAAGTAGTTATAGTAATTTAGTAGTAAATTAAAATTAAATAGTATGAACTGGACTCAAATTAGATTTTGAAACAGGGAGAAGTGACTTCTTCCTCAGCCGAGATTATGGAGAAGTTTTTCAAAACTTGATTTTTTTTGGGACGACTAGATCTTTGCTTATGGTTAAGGATGAAGTTTTTTGGAATATGGCAAAGATATTGCCCAACTTCGCCCTTATTTTGAGCCCTGATGTATATGCAGTTAAACCTATTATTGCAACCACCTCTATTATCTATAGGGGTCTCAGCAGCCAAGTGCTTAAAATCTCGAGCTTACTGATCATTGCCTCTCACCACCAAGATTAAAATCCCACTCTGGACAGATCTTAGTGTCAGAAAGTTTGTGAGTTCACTTACCAGTGATTTTGTTTCATGTTTTGTAACATTTTTTGAAAACTACCTTCTGCCTTTAAGATTGGGAAAATTTAAGTTCTAATATCTAGCAAACTGGATAATTTTTCAGTGCATTACTGTTGTTTTGGGGGAATTTTAGTGGATAAATTGGAAAATTTTAGTCATTTTTCCCTAGGGGAAACTACCTTTAATCGGTAATAATTTTAAGCAAACAAAATCACTGCTTAATGATGATCATTGTTTTCCTTTGGGCACTCCAGTTCCTCCACTATTTCAGAACTGGTCCCTTGATACAAGTTAAAGTATCCTGAACCTGTTTTCAAGTGTTGGTCAGACCTGGCCAGGTATGGAACACCTACCTCCCAATCAAAGTGAACACTCTACCAACTGAGCTACGGTATTGTATAATTTTCAAGGTATTCTTGCTAATAACACTTTATTTCTGTTACAGTGGTAGGTAACAAAGTGGATTTACCGACGAGATCAGTGGATACGAAACAAGCGAGAGTAGTAGCCGATAGTTATAATATACCTTATGTAGAAACATCAGCTAAAACAAGACAGGGTGTCGACGACGCTTTCCACAAACTTGTCAGAGAAATCAGAAAATATGTAAGTCACTTAATTCAGTAATTTTGTAATAAATACTTGAAAAATTTGTCACTGTTTCAAATTTGTAGCTTCATGGATGAAAGAACTCATTGGCCAAGTCCAGAGCTTTTAGATCACAGCATCTCTCACTGCTAGAGTCGATTGCCAATATGGCAGATCATGGTGTGAGAAAGTTTTTCGGTTTATTTGCATAAGGTTTTCTCCACCATCCCAGAACCAATTGATTCGATATTAAGTTAAAAGATCTTAACTGGACATTAAACACCATTACTGAACTTCATTTCAATTGTTTGGAGAAAGTGTAAAAAAAAAGCTATTGTCGTACCCTCAGGGTGTCTGTGTAACCGTTCGATATTAAGTTTAATGGACAACCTTTATAATAGGATGCATTTATACTGACATGATTTCTGCAATGCTGTCATCTGTCATCCTCTGGTTGACAGTATTGTGTTTCTTTTCCCGATTTCTGAAAAGCTGTGTGCAAGTTGAAAGGGAGATAACTCTTGTTGGAAACTTGAACTGTGATAAAAAAAATGCATGTTATTTAAAGATTGTTTTGCAAGACTACAAACCTTATACAAATGTACAATGAATTTTAGTTTGTTAATGATATGTTTAAACAACATTCTGTTGAAGGAGTCCTTGAATAGGATTGGACAGCAGGGTTTGGTTGGGTTTGGTAATGGTGTCTAACGTCCCAATTAAGAATATTTCACTTATATCAAGACGTTGCCAGCTATAGGTGAAGGTGCAGAAATTTTGCCTGTGCTTTGTGCTGATAGCATTATACAGCAGGGTTCTTTAGCGTACCAAGCCCACCCTGACAAGGGACCTTGTTTATTTTAAGTTCCCATCAGAAAGAATTATGACTTTCATTTCGTAATGCCAAATGTTTGACAAAAGAATAGTCACTACCCACTTTCAAGTCTTGGGTCAGACCTGGCCGAACCCACAACCTCCAACTTATGGAGGGAGCACTCTACCAATTGAGCTAGACGGCATAAAACCTGTCATGATATGTTACTCACCTGTTAGACATACAGAACAGTTTATTGTAAAATGCCTTGTTTTACCATTCATTGTTTAAGTTTTTGAAGAGTGGAGTAGCATGATATGCCCAAGTCAAGATTCTGTCACTTTGATCAAGACAGCCAGTTTTAGGATGATGGAAGAAATTGGAGTGTCTGGATAAAACCACTGACCTTCAAGAAGCAAATTGACAAACTTTCTCCTGATGGAATCTTAATAAGAGGAATTCAATCCTAAGCAGTGAGAGGCACCGTGATCCATGCACACACTTAGATCACTTTGACATCATGGTACAGTTAAAGTTTTGAAGATGGACTTGATGAGAAGTTGACTAACTGACTTACTTTGACTTATTTTAGTCTCTTCCCCAGGAGAATCAGGCCGTTTACAAGTCTTCTCCATTTGCCTCTGTCTGTCGCTACTTTTGTTGCCTCAGTCCATGAATTGTATCCTACAGTAGTTGTTTTCGTTCTCTTTCAATGGTCCTTTTCCAAGTTTCCAAGTTGACTAACAGTTATACTTAATTTTCTAAAAGGTTTTGTTTGTTTGAAAATGATGTTGTGAACAGTTTTGGTCATACTTGTGTTGGTTTTATATTTGCAGAAAGAAAAGAAAGGCAAAGATCAGAGACGGAAGAAAAAATTATGTCTGTTAATATGAACACTATGAATAGACTTTAATTTTTAAAAAATTTCAACATTGTTATTATTATTATACATGATTCTACATTCTAAATATGTTTTTTTTTTTTTTTTTTTTAAATATGGGAGGTGTACAACACACACCACACACACACATACACACACACACCACACACACACACACAGAGATATAGAAATCTACCTTGCTCTTTAAGTAGAAGATTCATTATGTCCATATGACTATTATAGTCAAATATTGGAATGTTTTCCTTTCTGTCTCTTAATCTTCGTGGAAACTCAAAAACCGACGTTGATTTTCAGAAAATCATTAAAAATGATGATTATTGTAATATTATAATTGTGTATTAAATGCATATTTAACCATATTTAACTTGCTCACAAAACCTCATTTTATGGTATCAATCGTGTTCCAGTAAGAGATATATATGTATTGGAACTTTATGATGTTTCATATTTTAATTTCTATTATAAGACATGACGTAACACTGTAAAACCTCATTATAATATCTATTTATAAAATTTGTCAATTTGCTTATCACCCCAGGTTTTTTTTATGAAATCAAGAAATTTTTATTACACTGTAAAAAACGAAACAAAAATTGTAGGAATTTAGAATTCCTATTTTTTTTTTTTTTGTAAAGGAAATTTTTAGAGGATTCAAATTCTTACTTTTCTTGACAGAAAATTACCACTACTCCTTAAAAAAGAAATTTTTCAGGATTAAAGTTTTATATTGCCAAAGTATTTTGAAAAAAAATAAAGTTTTTGTTACCCGGTATACTGTGTAAACAAAAAAAATATTACAGGAAGAAACTGTACTTTTTGTGTCAACACAAGTTTTGCAGGATTCAAATTTTCACTTTCCTTGACAGAAAATAACTGGTGCTCCTTAAAAAGATATTTTGGTAGAAAGAAATTTTTGTTGTGGACTAAAAATATTCCTTCTTGTTACCTTGAGAATTCCAGAATTATGATAAACGCAAAAAAATCTTCCTTGAAATATTTAGTTAATTTTTTTTATTAATAGTGTTATCGGGTGACAAGTGTATTATGTTGTCAGAGATAATGTTGGTTGTAATTGTTTTAATTAAATATTTTTGTCAACAATTTTTATTAAGAATGAGTAGTTGATCCTTAGCTACTAGCTTTATGCATTATCATTGGCTGATCATGAATGAGGAGACGGTGCTTAATCAGCTTTAAGTAATATCATTGGCTGATCCATGAATAAAGAGGCGGTCCTTAATCAGCTTTAAACAGCATCATTGGCTAATCTAATCCCTGGTTTGTTATAACCAAAACACAGTTTAATTAAGTTGACAGAAGCAGAGATTTTTTTTAAAAATTCATAAATTTTATGTGAATATTGTTTCAAAAAAACTTTCTTATACTTACTGTAATATACCATCTTTTCTATTTTTTGCAAAACTTTTATACTATTGTTTGGTTATATCTCAGAAGTTTTGGTAATTAAATTCTAAATTGCATCAAATTTTATTCATAATTGATTTTTGTTTTGCACAATAAAAAGAAAATAGAGTAGAATCACCATTTTATATATGATCAGTTTTAATAAAAATTTATTTTTAGAAGTTTTGGAATCTATACACATACAAAGCATTAATGAACTAGGAATTTAATATATATATTGTGCTGCATTAGATAAAGTGATATTATTGTTTTCCAAAAAATCAAAAATGCACCTATTTTGTTGCCATGGTTACAGTGGACATGAGAGGTGGTGTTATTTTAGTTTTGATTGCAAAGTACAAAATTATGAGGAACTAGTAGAACAAAACGAATACATAAAAATGGCATATTTTTACTTTTTATATATTTTTAAAACATCTTCACTATGCTGGTTCATATGGATTTAATATCAATTTTTCGTTTCTTTGCTTTAAAAATGTAAAATACTTTTTTGAGATGTTTATATTTTGATTAATTATCTGTATCATAACATGTGACTTTTTGTTGACAAAAACCGTTATTCCTTCATAGAGCTGTAATCGTGAGACAGACAGGCATCATGATATCATCTAAATTTTGAATATGCTCAATATGAAATTGTAGTTAGCTAATATATACAATGAACATGGTATGCATTGATATGTATTTATTACGTCACCCATTAGCAGTGATTTGTTTGTGGTTCACAGCAAAACCACATGTTTAATCTGCTTATACACAAGGGATGCAGTGATTTCAATGAATTTTTTTGTAAGTAATAGGGTTCCGCAATATCATGATAAAAGCTTTGTTCTACATTATTGCCATAGGCAAATCCTCGGCGACGATAATCGCCATGACGATATATAATAACAGCTCTATTCCTTTATATAAAGTAGTACCTTAGAACTTCAAATGTGGATCAGCATTATTGGATCTCATGTGAAAATCTTATGTGGAAAAAATTGTTTCCAGTATATTATAATTCAAGAATTTTTTGGCATTAAGTGCCATTAGTTGTTAATTTGTTTTGACTAAATTAGTCGCAATTTTTTTAACAAACACAGTTTTGAGAAATAAATATCTGAGGCATGTTCGATTATGTGTCTGCTGGTCACTATGCTTGCACTGGTCTCTAGAAATACTGGATCAGACGGGTGTGTTATTGCAGAATATGCTCTAAAATTTTGGAAATAAGAAACAATTTAATATCTAAACATTTAATTTTTATGAATTGTATACATTAATCAAATTCATAAACAACAGTGCAAATATCATTGAAATAAGTTAAAACAAGGACTGATTTGGTGCCAATTCAGTAATACAAGCTTGTCCGATCTGGTATTTCTAGGGACCAGTTTTGAGCATACATGCGGCGGACACTTACTTGAATTGAGCACGCCTCTCCTGTACATGAATGTTTTTGTTCATACAGATCAGAATTTGTATATAAAAGCTTAATATTATTCATCTTTCATCCCGCAGTTTTGTATATATTGATTATTTGGTTTTATTTGGTAAAAATAACAATTATTTTTGTTAATTTTGATGTTGTTTTGGACTGCTCATGTGACAGACATTATTATTATTAATATTCAGGTATCGGAATTCAATGTTCTTCAGATATTTCTAAATATATTTCCATATTTCCTAGCCATAGCCCAATTTTTAAAATGTCTTTTATGTTAATAATTAAATTTGTTTTGAAACTGTTTTTGCGACTTATTATGTTAATGTTAGCTACATATTATATCTATGTAATTTGCTGATGTGGCTTGTGAAGAAGGGATTACCAATCTGTGTGCACTGTATTTTGGGCAATTTTCGCATCAGTTTGTTAGGAGTAAAAGATTTCAGAATAAAACTTTTGTGAATATGTCATTTGGATACAATTAACTTGTATTTTCATTGACGATAAACCGAGGAATTGAAAATAAAAATGCACAAATATCGCGAAATGGCGATGCTTATTTAAATTATCAGACATGAAAATTTCCTTGTTTACATACAGTTGAACCTGCCTTAAAGGCCACTTCTATATAAGGGACGCCTGCTTTCAAAGGCCAGTAAGATTTTATTCCAATCACTCTTTATTCAGGATATTTGAACCTGTATATAAGGGTCACCTGTCCATAAAGGTCACTTTCACTAGTTCCCCTAGGTGGCCTTTCTAGACAGGTTTGACTCTTATCTTTAAATGACAATGTTCGTGAAAAAATTAACTGGAGCGAAAATTTCCTAATTTACAGTATATCAGTGAAAATATTTTAAGCATTAAATATTAATTTAATTGTATCTCCAAATATTTTCAAGTAAAATGCTTGTCAACTCTATACAATTTGTCCATTATAAATTTTCGCCCTCAATAAGGAACATTTACTGATATAAATAGAATTTAATTATGTATTTGATGCTATATGTAGGTGCAAAAAAACTTTGTAATCAATTTTTAAGTTAATATTATTATTTTCTTTTTTGCAAATTCTACAATAAGAATTTTCAATATAAATTTAGAATTTGTACCGTATATAAATTTTGTAGTTTTAGTTTTTTATACCATGTCAAAATATTCAGAAGTAAAAAAAAGCTTTCAGTGTTATATTGATGATACAGAGGTGTAAGAATGTATAATGTAATTGTCTGTAGTTTAACTAGTTTTTATAGGGAAAACTGTAGATCTGTAGATTTTTGTGAGATGTAGGCAAAGTCGACAAATTATCCACAAATTTATTACACTGTATAGTCCACAAATTTATTACACTGTATAAGTTTTGAATAAGGGCTTCTGACGGCTTGGGTTTCTAATCCCACTTGGAATGGATCCTAGTTAACAGATTTGTCATACTGCAAGTCTTAAATATGTGACAAACCACAGAATTTCTTGTCACTTGGGTTCTAATCCCATTCAGGAGAGATCCTATGTCAGAAAGTTTGTGAATTCGTCTGTAGAAGGTTGTAGGTTTTCTCTGGACACTCCAGTTTTCTCCACCATCTTGGAACTGGCTGTCACGATATAAATGAATCTTGACTGGAGTGTGAAACACTATAAGGCTGCTCACTCTTAAATTAGATGTGTGATATGGACTATATGATAGCATATTATTTCTGAGTTATATAACCAGGAGTAGCCTCCACAATCCCTGAACTGACAATTTGTCTTGATATTTAAGTGAAATAGTCTTCACTGGAATATAAAACATCATTTCTCCACTTTGTTATTACGACCAACAGAAAAATTGTGTTACTCTGTCCATTACACTCCAATCGTACAACCAACTGACATGTGTGTCACTTTGTCCATCACATGAAAATCGACAGGTCTACAGTTTATCTAAAATATTATTCATACCAGTAGTTTATATGACCCCAGTATTATTATTATTGCTACAATATCTTTATTTGTGATAGGTTAAAGGATGTTTTTATAAACTTTGCATTTTGGAGTTGGAAACTGCAGTTTGAGTTGAAAACTTTGCATTTGGAGTTAAAAACTGCAGTTGGATTTGAAAACTTTGCATTTGGAGTTGAAAAAGTTGCAGTTGGATTTGAAAACTTTGCATTTGGAGTTGGAAACTGCAGTTGGATTTAAAAACTTTGCATTTGGAGTTGGAAACTGCAGTTGGATTTGAAAACTTTGCATTTGGAGTTGAAAAAATTGCAGTTGGATTTGAAAACTTTGCATTTGGAGTTAGAAACGTTGCATTTGAACTCTTACAATTTTACAATAGATCTATATGCATTAAAAGGTTTCCAATATTTTGATTTGTGATAGGTTAAAGAATGTTTCTAATGAACTTTGAATTTTGAAGTTGAAAAACTTTGCATTTGAGCTCTCACAATTTTACAGTAGATCTATATGCATGAAAGGGTAATATACACAATAAAGTTGTTTGCATTAAACGTAAACAGTGTTCAAATTAAGTCAAAATTTTCAACCACTTCTTTTTTTGATAATTACAATATTTTCTATTGTGGTATGTAAGAAAACTAATGAAACGGTAACTTGTCCTTCCCAAATGTTACCATCCTTGGACTGTGAGACTGACTATTTTCGAACATTGACATAAGTCATTGAATTTGAATTGATTTTCTATTTTCTTCGGGAATTACAAAGGTAGGGACAATTACTAGCCTGGGACTGTGAGACTTGACTATTTTTGAACACTGACATAAGTCATATTGAATTCATTTAAGATTTTCTGCAGAATTTATGAAAGTAGTGGAGCCTTTAGTACAAGTAATGTTTAAGTACACATGTACTGACTTTTTAAATTGCTGTATTGTTTCATATAGTCCATTGATTATGATATGAGGATTATTTTGACAGGATTTGAGATCCAGGTCTCGTTGAGGGTTTTTTGGGGACTAGCTGGCTGTGTTTTATCCCCCATTTACTTTGTCTTTAGTGCATAATGCCATTTTGTATGCTCAAAGTAATTTTATTCAGATTAATGTTATAATCGTAAAGCGCGTGGCCTAGTGGTTAAGGCGTTGGACTCATGATTCGAAGGTCGTGGGTTCGATCCCTGGACCGGGCGATGTGTTGTGTCCTTGAGCAAGACACTTAATTTCACATTGTTCCAGTTCACTCAGCTGAAAAATAAATGAGTACCAGCAAAATGCTGGGGGTTAACCCTGCGATGGACCGGCGTCCCATTCAGGGGAGAGTCTTGTACTCTCAGTCGCCTAACGCCACCGAAACCGGGATAAGCTCCGGCCTGATGGGCCTAATGGCTCGGGACAGACTTTAACTTTAACTAATGTTATAATCAGGGTGAGAGCTAAGCACTTGGTTGATTTTTATGTAATCATTTTCATTAAAACCTTTTAGACAATTAATTATAAAGGAGTAGATTGACCCTATGCTGTTTATTTTTTTTCTTCCCTTTTTCTTTTGATTCAGATTCTTAAAATGACATCTTACTACAATATTTCCTATTATATGTTGATTTTTATGTAAGTGGCTACTGTGATCATGAAGAATTATTTTGACTTGGTAATGAATATATAAAGATGGCCCTTATTGAAAATACAGTGAAACCTACATATAAAGACCACCCACGGGATCTTGGACAAAATGACTTAATGACCAGGCATTGTTCATTATGTAGAGATTCTTTTAAGTTGAATTATCAACCTTAAAATGCTGGTCTTAATGGACAGGTAGATGGATAGGTGGTCTTTATATAAGGTTCCTTTTTTGGTTGACATATGAACCCAAAAAACCTTGAAATGCTGTGGTCTTTCTATAGAGGTGGTACCTGTAGCAGGTTTTACTGTATTAAAATTATGGAACAGGTACTTGTCAATAACCTATGTACTATTAACAAACATTTGATGTAAATGATGATTGTGTACAATTTTAAATCAAAGCTGTAACATTGTATAACAAAATGTTATTATAAACACTTTGTATGTATCATTCAAAATGTTGTAATTATGAAATTATATACATGTATATTATAAGTTAAATATCAATTCACAAATGTGAAGTATATGCACAACACATACATGACATATACTGACACTCTGACAGGTATGTTTACAAATCAATGTATGGTGTTGGCATTCATAGTACTATCAAATTATCATTTTTGATTTCCAACAAAACATCTATATTTGAAGAATATCAAAAATATCCTAAACTAAAAAATATCAAATTCATGTTCCAAGTCATCATAATTCTTTTATGTTTAAAAGATGTGCAATTTTTATATGTCCCCCTTTTTGAATATATGGTAATGGACACAAGATGTCCCCTTGTCTGTACCTACTTTTCAGTTTTTATTCTGATGTAATTTACATCATATGATAAAGACAGCTGCATCCTAATTCAATAGTTCTGTTATGCATACATTTTTGTATTTTGGTAAGGGACACAAGATGTCCCCTTGTCTGTACCTACTTTCATTTTAATTCTGATGTAATTTACATCATTTGACAAAGACAGCTGCATCATACTATACTTCAATTATTCTGTTATGCATACACTTTTGTATTTATTACAGTAGATTTATTATTTTTGGTAATGGAATTAATTTGCTTTTTTACATCTGCATTTAAGGAAAAACAGACCTGTCAAAAATTAAACACGGAGAAAACGAAAATGGGTTGATGTTCAGTTGCCAAGTGGTCAAGATATGGATAGCTAATGGTTGAATAGCTGCCAAGACATACTGGCGTTATAGCAGCTTCAGCTAAAGAGGGGTGGAAATAAGATGTCGATTCATCGCCAATTTCGTTAGCTTAGTGTTTAACTTTTGACAGGGCTGTATCATATAACTTTTATTGGACACTGTGATGGATTTGTTTATTAATTTATATTTTTAAAATTTAATTAAATTTTGAGAAGCTTGAAAATTTGAAAATTTGAGGTAAAATGGGTCTAGAGAACATAGCTGTGAAAGTCAACCAGGAATTGTTAGCTGCCTGTAAAAATTGGCCACTAACAATATATGTGGAATTTTGATAATATTTCCATAATTATTATTATTACCATTATTATTATTAGGACTAGTTGTCAGATCTGAATGAAATTCGCTAATTTTTGTGATATATAATAAATATTGTGTATACTGGATATCAATTTTCTTGTTATTATACCCACCATCTCCCCCACCCCCAAAAGACCCCAAATCCCCCACCCCACCCCCAATCCGGTATTTGATTGGGCAACAATTTCCTTACCAATCACAACACATCTCATTGCCTATGTTTGAACTTACTCGGGCAGATCACAGTGTGAGAGTTATAGTCAGTTCCCTTGGCAATGATCGGTGGATTTATTTTGTGTCCTTCACTATCCTAGAATTGACTCCCTCTTCTATAAGTAAGGTGAAAAATTACTCCGAGTTAAAACTTCATTATTTCATTTTACTACACCCCTACCCACACCCGACCACACCGTAAACGAAGTTTTGTGGGATGTTTAGGAACCATACTTGATGCCTGTCTGTCCCATTATCTTGACCACACCATAACTTCCACATCTATGGATAAATTTTGATAAAGTATTAAAATCATGGTTGTTTATTCAGAAGGGATTGACAATTAAACAAAAAAGAGGGGACACTTTATTGGGACAATGCTGTTTTATAACAGCCAGGCAGTCAGTGTTGGAATAGAGAAAACTGGAGTACCACTTTTTAACCCGATGCTCCTGTAGTAGGGATGCAAAGCTGGAAAACAAAATGTGATCCCTAAACTAGCGCTTTAGACCATTAGTCCCCAATGCCCTTTAAAACTAAAGGGTTTTACAAAGAAATGATTTAATCAGAGAAACATTTATTTTGGGCAATATCAATAATTTTTGTGATGCGAGAAGTAGGTGAAGTTATTTAAACCAAAGTTACATAGTTCAATCCAGAAATGCAGTTGGTGCGACCATCCTGGTGCAGGTCTAGAAAAAACTGGCACCGTGCTTTCAAAGCATTCGGTCGGCATTATAACAGAACTTTGATGCATTTTATTTGAAAAGATCAATATGAAGAAAAATATTAACGGGAAAGCGGTAGAACTGTTTTGGTTTTGTTTTTTTTTTCAAAAATCAACTGCAACTAAAATGATGTTGACCAGCAGATAATATTTTTGTTGGGCAAAATTATTATTTCTGGGCTAATGGAGCAAGGCCCAGGGGCGGATCCAGGATTTTTTGAAAGGGGCGGGGGTGAGAATTATATCAATGCTAGGTGCGAGCTTCCAGAGACAAGGGGTCTAGGGCAGAGCCCCGATGGGGACCAAGAAAACAATTTTTAATATTTCTGAGGACCTCTGGGACAACACGTATACAGATATGGGTTGTTATATTAACATCAGTCAATAGCTCTCTCTCTCTTTTAAATTTTTCAAAAGGGGAGGGGCCCCCCCTCCCCCTAAATCCACCACTGAGACCCCCTTCTAGACTGACCATAGACTGACCACACACTCTGAAATAAGTCAAAGTAGATTTATGCATCAAATATCTAGCACACATTCAATGTTTTTAAGATATACACCATAATCACAGAAAACAGAAAAATCTAAGCCATAAAGAGTCAACGGGCTAAAGAAATATGGACTTTATAGACAGGCTTATCGTAACCTTTGTATAGAGGTAGTTTTTGGTTTTAATATGAAACAAAGGGACTTAATTTGGGTTTCCGTGAAAAGTTGGTATTTATATAGAGGTGGTCGCTATAGCGTTTTTCTGTACAGTTGTTAAGAGATATTTCTCAAACAACAGTTTGTTTGCATGATTTTATGGAACCGTCGATACTGTCATAAAGAAAGAAATCCATGATTTGGCGTGAAAAAGGAAAAACCGTTTACACGTCATATCCTTAAGTGTAGCAAATGATGTCAGTTATTTATTTTTCACTCACGTTTTATGTGTAATGTACATATGTAGCACAAATATTATCATCATAACCAGAAGGTTATTGTACTCCGTATTTGCCGACTTCTGATTCGGTAATTGCATGTACATTTCGTTTTTTCCGTCGATGCCAATATTTAAAATTTCAGCGGAGTTGAGAGATGGTCCTTTGTTTTCTCCAATCAAGATACTTTCACTTTTCGTTGCGGTCGGTTCTGGATGATGGGGAAACCAGAGTACCCGGAGAAAACTACAAGTTCGGTGGTTTTCTCCAGGTACTGACAAGCAAAAAAAAATTTCACACACTGAGGTCTGCACGAGTGTGGTTCGAGCCTAGTTAATGCCCCATGTGAAAATCGAAAAAGAAAAAATATATTGATTTCGCGAATTTAATGAAATATGGTACGAAATACGAAATACATTATAACAGAACATAATACTGATTAAAGCTTATCTAAAATATTTGCCTAAAACGTTTCAATTGACGACTTCTATGTCTGGTAAAAATAGAGTTTTTCTCACAGGCGGTATAATCAATTTTTCACTTCGGGGTACAGGCGACAACATGCAGGACTGACTTCTACTTATAAAGGATGCCGGGATACTCACGTGCCTCTTCCCTAAATTTTTGTTAAAATCTGGAATATTAAATATTAGACCCAGATTTTCAACCATATATATAGATGTGTTCGTGTAATATTTTGCCTCTGGTTTTTCCACTTGTTCCCGCCTTAAAAGTCCGCCTTTTAGCGCGTTCTTCCGGTAAATGGCGTCCATTTCCTTTGAAACTTTGTTTCCGGAAAAATGAACTACATGTGACTTCGGCCGGCATTTACTGTGTATTTCTTTACCTTGTGGTAAATGTAATTTCTCTTCTGGGCTGTTTCTGTTTCTTGAATAATCTTGATTTTGTTTCTCTGGTTGTTGTCGCTGCGGTTGCTGATGTTGTTTTTGTTGTTCTAATTTTATAATTTCTATTTCTTCTTTGTCACTAAGTGCTTTTCTCTCGTGTTTTATTCTATCTCCTAAATCTGCCTTTTTGCAAATATTGAATGAACTCTGTTGTTTCTTCTTCTCGTTATTCTTACTTTCTCGGGAATATTTTCCGTATAAATTTTGCGAAAAGAATGTAGATTCCAATATTTTAATGGTATCAACCGTATCAATTTGCTTGCTTGTTGTTTTTTGTATTGCACAAATTATACACGTGTTTTGTACTATTTCATCCTCCGTAGTGCCTTTTCTCCATTTCTTCGTTTTCCGTAAATGTTCGGTTCTTGAGTGAGATCCAACATGGGGCCGATGTTGACAAAACACATCGACAGTGACATCTTTGTCTAAAATTTCGCTTGAAAGTTCGGATAATTCTTCCGGAACTGGCGCTAACCGCCTAGCAGTGCGTTTTTCGGGTTTCGACGGCGAAACCGGTTTGGCCGGTGGCTTTGTCACATTTGAATCACTTTCCGTGGGATCGAACACCAGAATGGAATCTTTCTCTTGTCTGCGCCTTTCACGTGATCTGTGTTGAGAAAACTTTTCTACTTTTTGCTTTCTAACCGGAAATTGTTGGTGGCATTTTTTCGGACAATGATCCCGTTCTCGGGATCGTTCCCTAGGTGTGTTGTACGGTGCACGATACTCACTCCCTGAAAATATCGACTGCGATGACAGCACGGTTTCCATGAAAGATGTCCATGTACACACATCGGGACGAAGTCATCCACCAAATGGCGCTGTAACATAGAAACAAAAATTATTACGTCATATGATTATTATGATGTCATGTGACAGAACAATAAAATTACGTCACAAAAGATGAGATTTTTTTCCTCGCTTCCTCTTTCTTCAAAAGGAGACCGACCGCGCGCCCTACGGACAAGTTGTCTAAGCCGCCTCTCAGCGCAAAGTTGCAAGGTTCGAAAACCATTGGGACAGATCTAGATCCAAGATTGCTTAATATATTGATTTTTCGCAATGACTTGTGTGAATGAGGGAATAGGGATAATTTACGCCGTGGTTTTATTAACATCTTCACGCAAATAATCGAATGCTGTCTAAAAATCAAGATTTAACAAAATAATGATGTGAGTGAGATAAAAGAAGGGAATTGACCTTCAGATTTTTCACTTATACCGAGGCGTCACCATGTACAGTTACATTCGAAGATAGGATTTACATTTACAATGACTTGTGGCAAGTGAGCAGTGCGAATGAGTGAGGGCTAAAATAATTAGATTAACGTCACGATTTTTACCAATATCGAGACGTCACCAGGTACAAGTTACATTCACTTAGATCTATGGCAAAATAAGCAATGTGTGTTATTTTACGAAGATTTTATAGACCTCTGAATGTTTGGCGAAAAAACTCTGCATTTTCAAGTTAGGGGCCGAGTTCGACGGGAGTCAAACATAGCTTTACTGACTGGGCTACCGTGGATATATCACAATATTTTGAAAGTTAGATAACGATGCAAACAAAGGGTATGTAGGATTTCAATAAAACCCATTTAATCCACAGTTTAATTCCACATAACAACTGAAATCTACAAGAAAAGGATGGATTCAGATAATTGAAATATGTTAGAAAGGCCCGTATTTTAATCAGTAATTTAATTTTCTCTCAGGTAAAGAACAGTATAGACCCGTCTAAAGTTTAACACTAAGCCAACGAGTTTGTGTCGAATTGGAAAGTTTATCTCGGCTCTTCGTTAGCTTTATCTCCACAGGGTTTCTCCAGCTGCCATTTATCTCTCGGCAGTCATCTATCCAATTCTCAACCACTTGACAACTGAGCTTCGACTCATTGTCCTTAGCTCAGTGTTAAACTTTCGAAATTTTACTAAAAATTCAGATATCCCTTTCGGTCTGGACTGTAAAAACCAGTGTAATCATTTCATAAGTTATGTCCAACGCCCTAGCAATGCAATTGAAAATCTCCAATAGTTGACCATCTTAATGTGATTTATCAACCCTCCATCTATAGAAATCGTGGATCATGAATCATCTTAAAACTTTAATCTAGCCACGAGATCAATAATTAGTTAAATCACAGTAAATTTAACGTTGTCAGTCACACTAATTTTGAATTAAGCATGCGCGCCGGTAATTCTTCAAACAAGAAAATCTTGATTTTTCTCCCTAAGTTCAAAGCAGTTATCGGTCTGTCTTGATTTGCTCCAAGTTCAAAGCAGTTATTGGAATATCTTGATATTTATTTCTTCAAAATTCAAAGCAGTTATTGGAATATCTTGATTTTTTCGAAATCCAAAGCAGTTATTGGAATATCTTGATTTTTTCGAAATCCAAAGCAGTTATTGTCACATCTTGATATTGTTGCAAGTTCGAAGCAGTTTTTGGTGTACCTTTAAAAGCAGGAATTCGGCATATATAGAAGTTCCTATAAATATAGAGATGGAGAAAAAATCCATGTCGGTGTTAAGCAAAATTTTATTATGGAATTTAATTTTCACATCTATCATTGGTAAGTTATTTATAAGTAAGTTATTCATAAAATCCTACAACTTTGTCTTGTCTACAACTGGTGACGACTCGATATAAGTGAAATAATCTTGACTGGAATATAATATCCATTAGTTCATACATGTCAACATGGGGTTTATTCATAAGTAAGCATCAAAACGAATATGACAAAATCTACTGATTAGATACGCTATAGACTTCGTGAAAAATCTAACTACTGTGGACGGAAACCGAGCGTAATGACAAGAATGGTATCCAGGGGTGTTGTCTAAAGACGCAGACACCAAACCGTGTCCTCATGGGATTTATGTTTCTCGAATTTCTTACGGTTCACATCCCCTCTTATTGCTAAGGTTCGAATCTCTAACGGGACAGATCATAATGTCAGTTTGAAGGTTTGTCAGGTAGCTAATGTTTCATGCATCGGAATTTTATTTATTAATTAAATTATTTATTGCGTGTTATTTTTATTGTGCTGTGTTATTGAGCTATTGATAGCATTTTGAAATTGTCATTTCATGTTAATCGGCTACGAATGTCCTGTTTATTTCATTTCCAAACAGCTGGAATTTTACTTCATGATATAAATTTGCAAGTAACTATATAATTTTTAATTATCTTAAATCTAAAACCTTTTAAAATGAATTAAAGTTTGTTTTGACTCATGCTGATAAAATATTTTATAAACTACAATGGAGTCTTGACGTTTCATTCTGTCGCTTAATCCGAATCTAAATAGCAAAACCTTGGAAAGAAAACCACACATTCAATGGAAATCTATCATGTTATGTTTTGAGCAATCGATGAAAACAGCTGTTCGTTGATTGTTGATAAAAATAGAGAATCGTTTTGATTTGTAATTGATGATAAATCGCTTACTAATTCGTGTAATAAAATCATTTTTATTTATTAATTGAAAATTGTTAATTTGAAAAGTGTCGAGTCATTAATACAGTAAAACATTGCAATAATGCTCCATTGGTAACACTGCCATCTCTCCTATCGCCATTCTATTTTGAAGTCCTAAAGTCCATTTTTTTTCTATGGTTTGTTTTATTAAAATGCAAAGTCATCGATTCAATGAGTTGCAGTTTAACAACATCCACTATGCAATAAAGAGAAACATTCCATGACAGACCAAAAAGACCCAATGTGAAACATATATATAGGTGTCGGTACCAAATATAAACTATTAGCCTAATATTGTCATATACAGTCCAACCTGCCTTAATGGCCACTTCTGTATAAGGGACACCTGCTTATAAAGGTCAGTAGTATTGTAGTCCAATGGTTCTTTATTCACATTATTTGAACCTGCATATAAAGGCCACCTCCACATATAGGCCGTTATAGGCAGGTTTGACTGTACCACTTTTTGAATTTAATAATAAAATACATACAAAAAGTGGTATATGACAATTTCAAGTGATGTTGCTGAATGGAAACATTGGTGGCCGAGTCCTAGCCTATCCACTAGGCTATGCATGATTTGAATCAATACAATTTAAAACGAACCTTATTTTTACGAAACATTTACAAACAGAACCAACAATGGCAACCTGTCATACATGTATTTTAGTTTACTGTAACCCAACTTTTATGTGCGTGCGATTAACTTTTGCGAGTTTCGCGAGGACAAAATAATCGCGAAAATTGATCGTCGCGAATTTGTTTCCGAAAATGGTTTTATTTATACAAAGTATTCAGCTAGAGTCCATATTGCGAAAGTTATCTGTGAAAAAATGACATTTTTTGTTTTGACTCAAATTTTGAAGACTTACACGGTTATGTTGATGAATAGAAGTGTTGATTTTCCAATTATAAAACAAAGTCAGCATTCATTTTAGTCATGGGCAATCCATGTACAATGTATTTGCATTCTGCCTCCTTAAGTTTTTTTAGAGAGCTTTAAGAGCACCCGAGTAAGACAGCAAATGCATAATACCAACATTCAAAAACAAAACTTCTAAAATATAGCACATCAATAAATTCATGAAACTTTGAGGAAACGTCAAAATTTAATCTGATAATCTGAAAAGACAACAGCATATTTAATCGTAACAGACAACATAATCTCAATTGACTAACAAACAGCCAAAGCTACCGTGTATAAGGGCTAAGCGTTGATATAATTTTAATCGATGTTATTGCATTAGGGCACCCCTAAAATATATCTGAAACAGACTAAGCTAAATTTCATATTTACAATTTTAAGGACAGTCGACACGTTTAAATTTTCTTAACTTCGATATAACAAGAGTTTCAGATACTTCAACCACTTATAAGCTTGTATGTGAGTACAGTCCAACCTGCCTTAAAGGCCACCTCTATATAAGAGACACCTACTTATAAAGGCCAGTAGAATGTATCCCAGTTGTTCTTTATTCATATTATTTGAACCTGTATATATAAAGGCCACCTGCCCATAAAGGCCACTTTACTGATTACCTTGGTTGGTCTTTATAGACAGGTTTAAATTTCACCAATTTAAATAAATCGAATGTTTTCCAGATGTAGAC
Organism: Anadara kagoshimensis; assembly: GCA_021292105.1. Taxonomy (NCBI): domain Eukaryota; kingdom Metazoa; phylum Mollusca; class Bivalvia; order Arcoida; family Arcidae; genus Anadara; species Anadara kagoshimensis. The sequence continues at coordinate 15,658,287 of CM037864.1, forward strand.
AAAGTCGCGAGTCTTGTTAATAACATGGTTGAGATTTATCTTACCTTATAACATGTATTCATACTGAACAACGGCTTCACACGGCCTTTTTAAATAAGAGGAAAAAACTAAAGCAAACTTACTTTTTTCGTATCCGTCGTGAATTTTTATTTTCCTCTTTTTGAAATGAATGTCTTTACTTAAACCTTAACCCCAGTGTTTTAGGAAAGTATGATAAACATGTGTTTAAGTTTCTTTTCATTTTATCACGAACATTTAATCATACATTTATTATATCATCTATCAATTCAACAATATAAAGACACATATTTGTCAGAATATCCTTGTGTGTCTTTGTTATAATTTAATAGTTTCATTAAAATGATCCTCTCATGAACCCGAACTTCCAATTAATTTCCCTTAGTCTTATTATGATTTATGGAGTGTAGTAAAAGTGTTTGGTTTATGGTTTATGTTGCTCAGTCTGTTTTTCAGTCGCTTCTACTTTTAAGCGTCCTCTGCAGCAACCACAGGTGACTAACTGTTTTTCAAACTCGGAGGTGTCTTTAGCGTGCACTGAGACACGAGACCTCGGTTTTGAGTCGCATCCGAAAGATTACGTTTTTACAGCTCTTGTATGGACAGAAGATGAAACACATCTCAGAAAAGTCCCGAGTGAGGTTCAAACACACAACCCTTGACTTCAAAAGCCAGTGACAGTATACCACTCGACCATGTCCACCCATTATCACCACAGTAAAGAGAGCATAAGAGTGAGGTACTGTGATCCATAAGCCCTTACGATAGACCACTTGGCAACCGAGGGCTCTTATTTTGACATATGATGAATTGAATTCTTCTTCATACACGTATACATATATTGTATATAATCGCGAAATTTAAAATACTAAAAACAACAAATTCATTTCCTTTCACTTATATCTGAATTTTAGGATAGTGGGGGAAACCCGAGTGCCCATTCAGTAAGTGAACTGAGAAAACTTTCTCAAACTAGGTTTCAAACCTAGGCCATTGTGTTGATCTACAGTACGGACCTGTCGAAAGTTTAACATTAAGCTAACGACTTAGAGAGCTCATCTCTGTCCTTCTTCAGCTGTATCTCTATAGCTATTTCACAGCTGCTATCTATCTCACTGGGGGTTCGGCTACTAAAAATTCATATCTCGACCATTCTGTTTCCGAACTTCGACACCTTTCCGTTAGCTCAGTGTTAAATTTTCGACAGGCCTGTACTGTTATTTGTTGTGTTTGTAGTAGATTATACGATACATAAAGATCTTCTTTACAATGTCGGAACAACAACGATCACTTATGGTGTTCCATTAGGGCCAAAGAATTTACGCTCCTTCGATCTGAAAGCGAAGAAGCAAAGTTGTGAAAGAGCCAAATTTTGAAGGCGAAGAAGGAAAGTTGCGAAGCGAAGGGCCGAAGGTATATGTACTGTAACTCTTTCGTCATCGTGTTTGCGCTTCTTCGTGTTCAGGTCGAAGGAGCAAAAAGCGCGCAATTTGGCCCTAACAGAACTCCTTACTTTTTTCTTTTATCACTTGATTCAAATTTCAATTTGATCATGTCCATTTAATAACATTTGTGGCTAGCAAAAAAGCATTTTTTTTATTTTAGGGTTGCATATCCATTTTGTGTCTTAGAAATAAATTTATATCTTATGAAGTGGGATCACAATAAAAATGTCATCTTTTTATTTATAAAGCTATATAACACTTTTTCCTGTTCTTGCTTTGGTCTGTCTTTTTCAATAAAAACCATGAAATAGGAACACACCGCTTGATCGGTTTGCATGTTAAATCTATATCAATTTGAGTAATCTCTTAAGTATGCAACCGTGTGACATCTTCTCATGTTGGTTTACATTTATTCCAAGTTTGCTAAAAATCCATCCATAGAGACAAAATATTGGGACAGACAGACAGGGTGATTCCTAAATACCTCTCGGATGTATAAAAATACAATACTTGGTAAATATATTAACAATCTATTTTTATATTTATCTAACATTTGCCTGAACCAGATTGAGCGGAGTAAAATTTTCTCTTTTACTTATATTGAGGCGGTCAGGTATGACATGGCGGAGAAAAACAGAGAAAGATACAGATCTTTGCTTGCAAGCGACCTTATATATTCTCACACTATAATCTGTCTCCAGGCCCCGGTTTCACAATCATTCCTTAGCTAAGATTTTCCTTAACTTAAATTTATCAAATTTTGGTAATCTCTTTTTGGAACTGCTGATGAAAATTTTTGTCAAAACTAAATGCAGATGTTCATTATTAATTCTAGCAATCATCTTAAAATTGACACCTTAAGTTTCTGAATATCTTCAAAATTAACAAAATTATAAAGATTTGAAATTTTGCAAAATTTAAGTTAAGGAAAATCTTAGCTAAGGAATGATTGTGAAACCGGGGCCAGGGGTTTAAACCCAGACGACAATGTGATGCTTAAGCTAGCACTGTGGACCAATCGACCACCAATAGTTCTTAACTACAAGTTTTATTACTACAACTTCTACCGACAATGAATTGAAATTATTAATTTTCAGCCATGGTGCAGCCAGAAAAGAAAAGGTTGTGTTTACTTGACGATGAAGAAAACAAGAGATAATATTCCTAACTACTAATGCCTTAAAATGTCAATTTATATTATCACTTAATCCTCTAACAAAAATGGAATTAAAATATGTCCAAACCCCACGTATGATGAATTCCATCGTATCTTTAATATATAAATTCATAATTCATAAAGAATTGCATTCAATATCCAAGCTGTCATATACCATTTTTGAATTTAATCATAAAATACATTCAAAAATGGTATACGACAATACATTTATGTTTAAATTTAACATATGACACAGCCACTATAAATAGGATGACCTTGTGTTAATACGTCCGATATTACATGATTGGCTACAAAACTCCGTGTGAGACCAAGTGTAATTAATTATAAGAACTGATCATGCGTCTCGCAATTTATGTACATTTATTTATTTAATTATTTATTTATTTATTTTTTTTTTTTTTTTTTTTTACTTCGTTCTATTATTATATACACGTATAAACGTGTGACATCATTTATAGGCTGTTCCCGTGACTGGACATGTATGTCATAAGCGGCATTGTTTTTAAAATTTACATGTATTTCAGGATTATATTTTTTGTAAATGCAAAATATGAATTAGTAAATATAACCATTGAACTGTCTAGAAATGTCGTTTCCTTGTCGTAAACCTAAATAATGCTCGCTAGCAACCTTAAATATGGTATAATTGACGTATCCCAGGTCAAGCCTTTTATGTTCCGACACTGGCAGCCATCACTGTACCAAAACGGCGATACGGCAACTAGTGTTAGTGATGTCACTAAATGGCACAATTCGGGCCGAGTTTTCATTCTTTTTGTGTGTAATTCAAGCATGACAGCATTATGTGCGTTCCCGGCGATTCGTCAGTTGATTCTCAGAGGTTGACGTTTTCCGTTAAATGTTAATTCGGTATTTTGCGACGAATTCGTTTTCCAAAACGCACACGTTCCGCACAACCGTTGTGATATTATCGCTCCTACAGGCGAAAACAATAAACTACGAAGATAGTCACGTGATACGCAAAAACGATTTTGCGAAGCTACAACACTCTTCAAGTCTACTTCACGTTTTTTAAAAATGTCATGTATGCTTCAACTCTCCTAACGGTTGACCACTTTCTCGCATATGTGACAGATTATTCTCACGGGTTAGGTGGCGCGGAATTTTTTTCCATATTGCATCCCACGTGAGCACGTTTCGGGTATCTAAGTACAATAGGGACTACTTTTCCAATGAAAGTAAGGGACGTAATTCATGATACGAGGAATATCATAATATAATAGAGCCATTTCCCTATGATTTTAAATTCTATTTTATTATTAAAAAAATTTTCTCGTGGTCAGAAAATATCTGACTACTCGACGAGAATAATTATTTCCTTATCTTGATTTAAATCTTGTAACAGATTATAAAAATGTTGTTTGCAAGAGAAAGCTTTTGTCTTGGAATCATGGGTTTCCTTCACTCTTCTACATAAATGTATATTTTTCAGGATCTGTATATGGTGGGTGTGCTGATAAGTTCAAGGTCTACAGCGGGCATTCTGCTTGTTTGAAGAAATCTTCTATGGCTAAATCAGGTAAACCTTAATAGTGAACATGTTATATTTACGAGTATCTTAGCATCCGTTTTATTTTTTGCAAAACAAGGCACCAAAAATTAGTATTAAAATATAACTAATTCACATTTGTGCCGATTGTTAGTCAAATATGTTAAAGCTGGTGGCATCTCGATATTTATTAATAAACTAATTTTATTCATTCATGTTATGATTTGGCAAATTTAATTCCCCCGATCTGGCTATGATACATATGTTTAAGAAATAAAAATGTTATAGCTGGTGGTATCTCGATATAATTTAAGTTTTTCAATCATTTCATTTGTCAGGTCAGGTTAATCCAGATGAAGTTTTGGCTGCTCATAATAAATTCAGAGGAAAAGTCGGAGCGTCAAATATGCTAAAGATGGTGTGGGACAAGGAGGTACAAATGATCGCACAGAAATGGGCAGATAACTGTAAGATTGGACACGATCAGAATTCACAAAGACTTATACCAGGTATAGCTTATCATACTTGTTTCTACGTGAGATGTCTCATAATTAAAAACATATATACTAAGCCATGTCAAAAACACAAATTCAAAGCAAAGTAATAGCAAATATACTAATCCATGGCCACATCACAACCCAGAAGCAATGTAAAACAAACATACCATCACACTCCAACAGCAAAGTAAAAACAAACATACCAATCCATGTCCACACCACAATCACGAAGCAAAGTAAAAACAAACATAGCAATCCATGTTCACACCACAATTACAAAGCAAAGTAAAAACAAACATACCAATCCATGTCCACACCACAATCACGAAGCAAAGTAAAAACAAACATACCAATCCATGTCCAAACCACAATCACAAAGCAAAGTAAAAACAAACATACCAATCCATGTCCAAACCACAATCACAAAGCAAAGTAAAAACAAACATACCAATCCATGTCCACATCACAACCCCAAAAACAAAGAAATAACAAACATTCCAATCCATGTCCAAATCACAATCACATAGTAAAGTAAAAACAAACATACTAATTCATGTCCACATCACAATCCCAAACAAAAGTAAAAACAAACATACTAATCAATGTTCACATCACAATCCCAAAGCAAAGTAAAAGCAAACATACTAATTCATGTCCACATCACAACCCCAAAGCAAAGTAAAAACAAACATACTAATCCAATGTCCACATCACAATCCCAAAGAAAAGTAAAATCAAACATACTAATCCAATGTCCACATCACAATCCCAAAGAAAAGTAAAATCAAACATACTAATCCATGTCCACATCACAATCCCAAAGCAAAGTAAAAACAAACATACTAATCCATGTCCACATCACAATCCCAAAGCAAAGTAAAAACAAACATACTAATCCAATGTCCACATCACAATCCCAAAGAAAAGTAAAAACAAACATACTTATTCATGTCCACATCACAATCCCAAAGCAAAGTAAAAACAAACATACTAATCCAATGTCCACATCACAATCCCAAAGCAAAGTAAAAACAAACACACTAAACCAAAGTCCACATCACAATCCCAAAAGAAAAGTAAAAACAAACATACTAATCCAATGTCCACATCACAATCCCAAAGCAAAGTAAAAACAAACATACTAATCCAATGTCCACATCACAATCCCAAAGAAACGTAAAAACAAACATACTTATCCATGTCCACATCACAATCCCAAAGCAAAGTAAAAACAAAGATACTAATCCAATTTCCACACCACAATCCCAAAGAAAATAAAAACAAACATACTAATCCATGCCCACATCACAATCCCAAAGCAAAGTAAAAACAAACATACAAATCTATGTCCACATCACAATCCCAAAGCAAAGTAAAAACAAACATACTAATCCATGCCCACATCACAATCCCAAAGCAAAGTAAAAACAAACATACAAATCTATGTCCACATCACAATCCCAAAGCAAAGTAAAAACAAACATACTAATCCAATGTCCACATCACAATCCCAAAGAAAAGTAAAAACAAACATACTAATCCAATGTCCACATCACAATCCCAAAGAAAATAAAAACAAACATACTAATCCATGCCCACATCACAATCCCAAAGCAAAGTAAAAACAAACATACTTATCCAATGTCCACATCACAATCCCAAAGCAAAGTAAAAACAAACATACTAATCCAATGTCCACATCACAATCCCAAAGAAAAGTAAAAACAAACATACTTATCCAATGTCCGCATCACAATCCCAAAGCAAAGTAAAAACAAACAAACTTATCCAATGTCCACATCACAATCCCAAAGCAAAGTAAAACAAACATACTGATCCATGTCTGCATCACAATCCCAAAGCAAAGTAAAAACAAACATACTTATTCATGTCCAAATGACAATCAAAAAGCAAAGTAAAAACATACAAACTTGTCAATGTCCACATCAAAACCCCAAAGCAAAGTAAAAACAAACATACTTATTCATGTCCAAATGACAATCCAAAAGCAAAGTAAAAACAAACATACTTGTCAATGTCCACATCACAATCCCAAAGCAAAGTAAAAACAAACATACTAATCCATGTCCGCATCACAATCCCAAAGAAAATAAAAACAAACATACTAATCCATGCCCACATCACAATCCCAAAGCAAAGTAAAAACAAACATACTAATCCAATGTCCACATCACAATCCCAAAGAAAATAAAAACAAACATACTAATCCATGCCCACATCACAATCCCAAAGCAAAGTAAAAACAAACATACTTATCCAATGTCCACATCACAATCCCAAAGCAAAGTAAAAACAAACATACTAATCCAATGTCCACATCACAATCCCAAAGAAAAGTAAAAACAAACATACTAATCCAATGTCCACATCACAATCCCAAAGAAAATAAAAACAAACATACTAATCCATGCCCACATCACAATCCCAAAGCAAAGTAAAAACAAACATACTTATCCAATGTCCACATCACAATCCCAAAGCAAAGTAAAAACAAACATACTAATCCAATGTCCACATCACAAGCCCAAAGAAAAGTAAAAACAAACATACTTATCCAATGTCCGCATCACAATCCCAAAGCAAAGTAAAAACAAACATACTTATCCAATGTCCACATCACAATCCCAAAGCAAAGTAAAACAAACATATGATCCATGTCTGCATCACAATCCCAAAGCAAAGTAAAACAAACAAACTTATCCAATGTTAACATCACAATCCCAAAGCAAAGTAAAAACATACAAACTTGTCAATGTCCACATCAAAACCCCAAAGCAAAGTAAAAACAAACATACTTATTCATGTCCAAATGACAATCCAAAAGCAAAGTAAAAACAAACATACTTGTCAATGTCCACATCACAATCCCAAAGCAAAGTAAAAACAAACATACTAATCCATGTCCGCATCACATTCCCAAAGAAAATAAAAACAAACATACTAATCCATGCCCACATCACAATCCCAAAGCAAAGTAAAAACAAACATACTAATCCAATGTCCACATCACAATCCCAAAGAAAATAAAAACAAACATACTAATCCATGCCCACATCACAATCCCAAAGCAAAGTAAAAACAAACATACTTATCCAATGTCCACATCACAATTCCAAAGCAAAGTAAAAACAAACATACTAATCCAATGTCCACATCACAATCCCAAAGAAAAGTAAAAACAAACATACTAATCCAATGTCCACATCACAATCCCAAAGAAAATAAAAACAAACATATAATCCATGCCCACATCACAATCCCAAAACAAAGTAAAAACAAACATACTTATCCAATGTCCACATCACAATCCCAAAGCAAAGTAAAAACAAACATACTAATCCAATGTCCACATCACAATCCCAAAGAAAAGTAAAAACAAACATACTTATCCAATGTCCGCATCACAATCCCAAAGCAAAGTAAAAACAAACATACTTATCCAATGTCCACATCACAATCCCAAAGCAAAGTAAAACAAACATACTGATCCATGTCTGCATCACAATCCCAAAGCAAAGTAAAACAAACAAACTTATCCAATGTTCACATCACAATCCCAAAGCAAAGTAAAAGCAAACATACTTGTCCATGTTCACATCACAATCCCAAAGCAAAGTAAAAACAAACATACTAATTCATGTCCAAATGACAATCAAAAAGCAAAGTAAAAACATATTATCTTGTCAATGTCCACATCAAAACCCCAAAGCAAAGTAAAAACAAACATACTAATCCATGTCCACATCACAATTACAAAGCAAAGTAAAAACAAACATACTTATCCATGTCCACATTACAATCCCAAAGCAAAGTAAAAGCAAACATACTAATCCATGTCCACATCACAATTACAAAGCAAAGTAAAAACAAACATACTTATCCATGTCCACATTACAATCCCAAAGCAAAGTAAAAGCAAACATACTAATCCAAAGTCCACATCACAATTCCAAAGAAAAGTAAAAACAAACATACTTATCCATGGCCACATCACAATCACAAAGCAAAGTAAAAACAAACATACTAATCCAATGTCCACATCACAATATCAAAGCAAAGTAAAAACAAACATACAAATCTATGTCCACATCACAATCCCAAAGCAAAGTAAAAACAAACATACTTATCCATGTCCACATCACAATCCCAAAGCAAAGTAAAAACAAACAAACTTATCCATGTCCACATCACAATCCCAAAGCAAAGTAAAAACAAACAAACTTATCCAATGTCCACATCATAATCCCAAAGCAAAGTAAAAACAAACATACTTATCCATGTCCACATCACAATCACAAAGCAAAGTAAAAACAAACAAACTTATCCAATGTTCACATCATAATCCCAAAGCAAAGTAAAAACAAACATACTTATCCAATGTCCACATCATAATCCCAAAGCAAAGTAAAAACAAACATACTTATCCAATGTCCACATCACAATATCAAAGCAAAGTAAAAACAAACATACAAATCTATGTCCACATCACAATCCCAAAGCAAAGTAAAAACAAACATACTTATCCATGTCCACATCACAATCCCAAAGCAAAATAAAAACAAACAAACTTATCCAATGTCCACATCATAATCCCAAAGCAAAGTAAAAACAAACATACTTATCCATGTCCACATCACAATCACAAAGCAAAGTAAAAACAAACAAACTTATCCAATGTCCACATCACAATCCCAAAGCAAAGTAAAAACAAACAAACTTATCCAATGTCCACATCATAATCCCAAAGCAAAGTAAAAACAAACATACTTATCCATGTCCACATCACAATCACAAAGCAAAGTAAAAACAAACAAACTTATCCAATGTCCACATCACAATCCCAAAGCAAAGTAAAAACAAACATACTTATCAAATGTCCACATCACAATCCCAAAGCAGAGTAAAAACAAACATACTTATCCATGTCCACATTACAATCCCAAAGCAAAGTAAAAAACAAACATACTTATCCATGTCCACATCACAATCCCAAAGCAAAGTAAAAACAAACATACTTGTCAATGTCCACATCACAATCCCAAAGCAAAGTAAAAACAAACATACTTGTCAATGTCCACATCACAATCCCAAAGCAAAGTAAAAACAAACATACTTATCCATGTCCACATTACAATCCCAAAAGCAAAGTAAAAACAAACATACTTGTCAATGTCCACATCACAATCCCAAAGCAAAGTAAAAACAAACATACTTATCCAATGTCCACATCACAATCCCAAAGCAAAGTAAAAACAAACATACTTATCCAATGTCCACATCACAATCCCAAAGCAAAGTAAAAACAAACATACTAATCCATGTCCACATCACAATCCCAAAGCAAAGTAAAAACAAACATACTAATCCAATGTCCACATCACAATCCCAAAGCAAAGTAAAACAAGCATACTAATCCATGTCCACATCACAATTCCAAAGCAAAGTAAAAACAAACATACTTATCCAATGTTCACATCACAGTCCCAAAGCACAGTATTAACAAACATACTAATCCATGTCCACATCACAATCCCAAAGCAAAGTAAAAACAAACATACTTATTCATGTCCACATCACAATCCCAAAGCAAAGTAAAAACAAACATACTTATTCATGTCCACATCACAATCCCAAAGCAAAGTAAAAATTTAAAACCGACAAATGAAGTTTTAAACACCAGTACTTCAACTACGGAAGTGAAACCGGGTGTGTCGAAAGCATAAGTACTTCCTGTTTAGCTAGTTACGACCGCCATTGAGAATGAAAGGAACATGGAACTATGGGATGTTAAATAATCCATGGTAATTTTGAATACACAGACATCATATTTGTCAACAATTAATACTGTTATGACTACCATAAAATTTGAGAAGCCTAGGCTTGCAATATAACTTTACAGACTTCATGTTTTCTTAAAAACACCTTTATATGAAACGACTGGCAAGACAGACATTTTTTTTCAAGTTTTTAAGTGGTTGAATGTTGTGTAGCTCTTTTATATCTTAAGCTCATGTCTTAAGAAAGCCGCAGGCTTAATTAATAAAGGATCACAAAGAAGATGGTAATCAAATATTCTGGTTTATTTTTCTATCTTATTTTCAGGTAGATTTACTCTTGGACAAAACATTGCCAGCAGTCCTGGAGTACCTATAACCTGGAATACAGTTGTGGAGCTGTTCTATAATGAAACTGTCGATTTTAAATACGGTCATCAAAATGACCTAAAGAAAGTAGGACATTATACACAGGTAAGTCCTACTATTGGAACCTCTCTGTTTGTGACAGTGAAATATTCTTTATTTCCATAGAAAATCAAATAAACTTGAATAAATATTGATATTTTTCACTTACTTGTACCTAGTCATAACAAGAAATCTGTATGCGCATTCGTGATTATCCCAGAATATATCTGCAGAGAGTAAAACGTTGGCGCTATGAAAATTTAACATGTTGAAAATCAGGCAAATGACGGATCCTGTTGTGCATATGAGGTAAAACGTCACCAAGGACATCACTTCTGATGTTAACATCGCCATTTTGCCATGAAAAATCCCAAATAGCGCCAACCAACATTTTCCTTTCTACAGAAATACTTTATGACAGTTGCAGATGCGAATACAGATTTTCAATTACGACTAAGTACAAGTAAGTGAAAAATATCAATTTTTATTCAAATTTATTTGATTTTCTTTGGAAATAAAGAGTATTTCAATGTCACAAACTGTGTTCAAGGTCATAAAACAGCAAGGCTTTGTCATGAAACTACAATATAAACAATGAATATTCTGATTTTAATTCTTTCAATTCATAATAAATGGTGATTAAGGGGAAGTAACCATCATGGTTTCAATTTCCGGAGCCGTTGACAGCTTCACCGTCACTACTGTATGGTCTTTTGATAATATACATGTATGTAGTAGAGAAATTCCGCAAAAGAGTTTTTGCAAGTTCATAAAATTTTTGTCGAAAACTTCATCTCTATGTTTCAAATTTAGCATGCAAAGGTTTAAAAATATTGACCGAGTCAGAAAATTCAGCCTTAATTGAATTCACAAATGTTCTTTCTGTTTCAGTTAACATGGGCAGATTCCTATGTTTTGGGATGCGGTTATTCTGTTTGCGGAAGTACCCATTACTATGTTTGCAATTACGGACCTAGGTAAGAATGGATGACGGTATGGAATGAAACAGAAACACGCCGGAATAATCGATTACAGTTCAGACCTGTCGAAAATTTAACACTGAGCTAACAAATAGAAGCTGAAGCTCGGCTGCCAAAATATGGATTGGTAGTGTCCCAAAGGCTGTCGAGAGATACAAGGGGAGGTCAAAAAGTTCATAGAACGGGGTATATATTGCCGCAACAAACCATACATTTTATTATTATTTTTCAATATAGTCCCCATTTACCCCAATGCACTTAGCCCACTTTTCTTTCAGACTGTCTATACCTTTGAAATAGGAGTCTTTGGTTTGGTCCTGAAACCTTAAGTTCATCATCATCAGGAATTCTTATTCCCCGTAAATGGGATTTCAAATTTCTAAATAGGAAATAATCACTGGGTGCCAAATCAGGACTGTAGGGTGGGTGATTACGTTGTTTGAACTTGCATTCACGAATCGCTGCTTGTGTATTCCTTGACTTGTGCACAGGAGCATTGTCGTGAAGAAGCAATACCCCTCGGCTCAACCTCCCCTCCTTTTTAATTTAATAGCAGCTTTCAGCTGCTTCATTAGATCAGCATAGTAAGCCCCAGTGATAGAGATATCAGCAGGTTTATAATTGATAAACAGAACACCCATAGAATCCCAAAACACAGTGGCCAAGACTTTGCCAGCTGATGGTTGGGTTTTGAATTTCTTTGGTGGGATGAGCCAGGGTGCTTCCATTGCATGGACACTTTTTTTTTGGTTTCTGAGTCCCAATGATGAATCCATGTTTCATCACCAGTTACTAAACGTAAATGGAAGCTCTCCGGTTATCATTATAAATGCCAAGAAGCTCCCTACCTGACTGCAGTATTTGGAAGCAATCCTGCACATTAAGGTTTCTGGGGACCCATCTTGCGGATACTTTTGACATCCCAAGATGCTCGTGGATAACCGTGTATACACTTCCATGTGAAATGTCACACTCCCTAGCTATGTCATCAATCCTTATTCGACGATCATTCATGATGAGGGTCTCCACAGACGTGACAATTTCCTTTGTGGTGGCATCCGCTGGCCGACCTGACCGTGGGTCATCCTTCAGTGAGGCGCGCCAACGTTTAAATTCAGCTGAACATTTTGCCACTGTGGAATAGACAGGACCACTGTCATCGTACACCTCGACCATTCGCCGGTGAATGTCTTTGGCATTTGATCCCTCTACTGTGAGGAACTTTATTACTGCCCTAAACTCAACATTTTGATTTTCCATCATTGCTTGATGGTCACCAACTTTGAATGCTTTTGAGAATTACACAAATATGTTGTGACAAATAAACTTGACATGTTTAAAATGGCAAAATGCTGTGTTGTCTAAATAAGTAAAGGAAATGTGTGTTACGCTTGACTGAATATGCTGTTCTATGAACTTTCTGACTCCCCATCGTAGGAGCTGCTGATAAAGAGCTATCGAAATATAGCGATAGTCCACCGAGACGGCACTAATTCGTTATCTCAGTGTTAAACTTTTGACAGGTCTGTACTACATATAAACAATCAGACATCGTTTAAGAAAACAGAACAGTTAAATCTTATTCAGTTCAATTGAAAAGTAATGCAACTTCTATATGGGACTTAAATGCAAAATACGGAGACTTACCACACACTCGAGCATTTCATGAACAATTTTGATAGATTTATTTAAATACAGAGTTTCTAACGCCCAATTCACATAACGAAAAATTCAATAGGATATGCAAAAGTAAATTTGCATCTGGTCTGAGTAATTGCAAATTTACACTCTTTGTATATTTGCATATATGTATATTTACTTTTGCATGTATGCAATTGCATTCATATGCTCAAATTTACACCTGATTGCAAATTTTGAATAAATGAGCGCATGTGAACTGGGCTTAAATCTTTTACTGATGTGTATTTTATATTAAAACAAGATTCTAAGATTTTCTTTAGGATGGTAACAATACCAAAAAGTATTTACCATCGCTAAGTCAGATAGTATTGCCTAAATAAACATGAAATAAGTCTTTGCTTTAAGATTGTGATTAGGACATGGATAGGTATGTTTGTTTTTACTTTGTTTTACTTTGTTTTACTTTGTTTCTGGATTGTGATTTAGACATGGATGTGTATGATTGTTTTTACTTTGTTTCCGGATTGTGATTTGGACATGGATTGATATGTTTGTTTTTACTTTGCTCTTGGATTGTGGTTTGGACATGAATTGATATGCCTGTTTTTACCTTGATTTTGGATTGTGGTTTGGGCACGGATCGGTATATTTGTTTTTACTTTGGTTTTGGATTGGAGTTTTGACATAGATCGGTATGTAAGTTTTTACTTTGCTTTTGGATTGTGGTTTGGGCATGGATCAGTAATTTTGTTTTCACTCTTCTTTTGGATTGTGGTTTGGGCATGGATCAGTAATTTTGTTTTCACTCTTCTTTTGGATTGTGGTTTGGGCATGGGTCAGTAATTTTGTTTTCACTCTTCTTTTGGATTGTGGTTTGGGAATGGATCAGTAATTTTGTTTTCACTCTTCTTTTGGATTGTGGTTTGGGCATGGGTCAGTAATTTTGTTTTCACTCTTCTTTTGGATTGTGGTTTGGACATGGGTTGGTACGTAAGTTTTTACTTTGCTTTAGGATTGTGGTTTGCGCATGGATCGGTATATTTGTTCTTACTTTGGTTTTGGATTTTAGTTTTGACATAGACCGGTATGTAAGTTTTTACTTTGCTTTTGGATTGTGATATGGGCATGGATCGGTATGTTTGTTCTTACTTTGGTTTTGGAATGTAGTTTTGACATAGATCGGTATGTAAGTTTTTACTTTGCTTTAGGATTGTGGTTTGGGCATGGATCGGTATGTTTGTTTTTACTTTGGTTTTGGAATGTAGTTTTGACATAGATCGGTATGTAAGTTTTTACTTTGCTTTAGGATTGTGGTTTGGGCATGGATCGGTATGTTTGTTTTTACTTTGGTTTTGGAATGTAGTTTTGACATAGATCTGTATGTAAGTTTTTACTTTGCTTTTAAATTGTGGTTTGGGAATGGATCGGTATGTTTGTTTTTACTCTTCCTTTGGACTGTGGTTTGGACATGGTTGGTACGTAAGTTTTTACTTTGCTTTTGGATTGTGGTTTGGACATGGGTCGGTATGTTTGTTTTTACTTTCCTTTTGTATTGTGGTTTGGTCATAGATCGGTATGTTTTTTTTATCAACGTCATTGAATTAATTCTTATAGTGGTTATTATGATTTATTTTTTTCTCTATTAAAGTGGCAACCATAATGGTAAACTTGGAACTCCGTACAAGAAAGGTACACCAAGCTGTCTAAAGGTTACAGCAAAACTTTGTGGTAAGCATAACTTAAACTTCATTTTGCACAGTCTGTATAAAGTTGATGTAGAGAATTTGTGTGCTATTCGTAGTTACACAAAACAAGATTTTGGCTATATTGACTTTTCTTACATGGTATTGTATGACTACGTGGATCCTTAATAATTCACACCTAGTAACGCGTTTTTGAATATACGAAATATAGTTAAATGGTGATCAAATTTAATTTGAGATTTGTTAATGTATATGGCCATCAATGCACTATCACATTAACTGATTAAATAATGTAAACGTTCTTGTTTATTTTTGAAAACGTTTTTAATTTTTTGTTTTGTATTTTGAAAAGATAACTAAGATTTAATTTCCATCTGAATAAAAAATTGTCAGGTTTTCAATGATCTTCAGTATTTTTCATAAATATTTCAGGGTAATGTTTAATGTCTACCTTTATTAATATTTCAAATTAGTAGCTCAGCATCGTAAAACAAAGAATACAAATATCCGAGAATATGATAATATCATCAATATACACTAGGTCCATTGGAGTCCGTCATTTTTTGTAAATATAGAGTGGAATAATACGTGTAGATTTGCTTGGCTTTAGCAAAGAATACCTCGTTTATACTGAGATGGTCAGTTCAGGGATGGTCCAGGGTGGTGTGTATTATAAATAAACCTTCGTCAAGCGATCTGGCAAATTTTCTCAAACTAGGATCTACCAGAGAGGGGTACGCCATCTAACATATAAGGACTGAGCTCTTCAAATCTTAAATTAATATCCTATGGCATTCAACCAACAAAGAACCACTTAGATAGCAAGTGTTTGTTGATTTATTTTTTTTTTAAACAGTTAAACTTTTTTCAAGGCTGCTTCATTTGAATCCATTTAATGCCGCCAATATCCAATGTGTTTATTGTCGGACTAAAAGTTACTTATGTTATTTGTTTTAGTAATTCAACATTTAATTTATTTTGTCATTAAGATTTCGGAATGAAATTAACAATTATAACTTTTGTGAATATATGTGCTATTTTCAATTTTTGTTTTTCATTATTTAGATTGTGGAACAACGATTTGTGAAGGAGGCAGTTCTCTCGATCCTCTGTCTTGTAAATGTCAGTGTAGAAAGTCATACTTCAATAACACCCTAGATTTTCTTACAGGACCCAAATGTAGACGTAAGTGAACAGGGATTTTTCTGATCTTTTCGGGAAAAGGACCTTGGGATGAAATTGGGAAGATGCTCAACAAAAATGTAATTTTGGGAAAAATCACAACAACATATTAGAAATTCTAGACCACTAGAATACTGGTAATTGAACAAGTTATATCGGTGTTTACAGCAAAATAGCGCTGTCTCTTTTGTCTCTATATAAATCATCCGGCAAAATGTATAGATTGAAATCGTCATCAGAACGAGATATCCTCCAAATATGATGTTGATGATCTTGTGAAATTTTTATTCTCAAAAAATTGATAAACATAGCTAATTGGGAATTTTTTACTACAGAATTGGGAAAAATGTATGTTTTTTTGCATTGGGAATGAGTCCCTTTACCGGACCCTGTCGATACCCAGAAAAATCCCTGGTGAAAGAAAGTTGGTATATTGTTTTATTTTGAACAGGTGTACTCCTTTTCAGTTTCCTCGGAATTCACTGAGCTATGCCTTTGTAGCACAGTGTTGTATTTAGTAGATAAGAGCGTAGTTATGGTTGGTTCACAGGTCCTCTCGTCCTTGCATTGTCAACCACACTCAGATAGATGGTATTGATATTGTGAAAGGAAAGTTGTATAATGCCTTATTTTTAAATGTTTCTATCTTTTTCAGTATTGAGTTTGTAAAACTGTTTCAAAGTAATATTTTTCATATGAATACATTACATGTCGAAACTAATTGAGATAACGAATTAGTGTCGAATTGACAGACAATTTCTACCCCTCGTCAGCTATATATTTTAGAAGCTTTTCGGACAGTGACTACCCATATCTCGGTCACCCGGCCTCGGCAGTCGAGCTTCCATACCTTCTCGTTAGCCCAGTGTTTTCTCTGAAGTTTATAAAATTAATTTTGGTTTTTTTGTTCATTGTATATCCCATAGAAGCAATTGATTTGTAACTGGACAAATGTGAAGGACAAACAAACAAACAAAAAAAACACTAAAAAAGTCAGTAATGACAGAAACAGGCAAAACAAAAATGTCACCGAAAAACAAACACATACTGGGTCCATCTTACTTTGAACAGACGCTGGAATGGGGTTCGCTGCCGTACCACGTGATCAATACCGCTTAACGTTTGTGCGGAACATTTTGGAAAACGTTAATGTCACAAATTCCCGGAATAACGTCGTTTTTACGGGAAAACGTCATACTGTGCGATTCCATGTCCAGTGGAAACAAGCGTTTTACAGACACGTTAGAAGGTATCGCGTGATACAGCGGCGAATCCCATTAAAAGTTATGTGTTCTTTTTAATTTTATTTCAGTTAATTGCACTGATGCGCATGATCCAAGTTATTGCAGTAGAAGTTACACGATATCCAAATGTAGTAGTTTATTGAATGTTCCATTTGAGTGTCCTATGTTGTGCAAAAGCTGCCCGTGTAAGTTTTATGATGGTCCAAGTTTCGCAATCAGTTTTTAACCCCGACAATATTTTTTACCAACACTTAGCGGGCGTAGCCTACTAAACTAAGAGTTGCTTAACTGGACTCACTTTCCAAGTGAAAGTATACGTTCTTAACTTAATTTGCCAGTTTAATTTTAAAAGTTTTTGCTTTGCTTTTTGGATTATGATTTGAACAAAGATCGGTATATTTGTTTTTGATTAAATCTTTTAAATTTGAAATCTGAATGGGTTTTTTTTCCGAGAAATGATCGTGAGTCATTAAATGATGATAAATTCATAATATGGTATAGACTTGGTGCTAAAACTGATATGCTACTATGCTCGGAAAAAAGAGTAATTTAAGTGTTGATCTCATAATTGAAGAACTTTCGATTCAGCATATATATGCCCCATGCGTCATGTTGATTCAAAATATATTGCAATCAGGTTACAAAATCCACCAAATGCATCACACGATTTCTAACAGTAGTAGAGATGAGGCCAAATTTTTTTATGGTATTCAAGTAATTTATAAAGCCTAAAAACAAATATATTGAGATTAACTTTAATTCAAGCAATGTCAGAAGTTCTGAAGCTGGTCTGATGTTAGGATATTTAACATTTTGATACTGTAAACCAGCTTTTATTTGCGTGTTTTGCGAGGACAAAATCATCGCGAAAGTTAATCGCCGTCAATTTGTTTCCGAAAATGGTTTTAAATCAAATATTGAGTTTTAGTTCATATCGCGAAAGTTAATAGCAGCGAAATGGTTTTGGTAAAAGAATGTAAAAGAATCGCGAGTGTTATTATCCGCGAATAAATATTGGTTTACACTATACATTATGTCTTTAATAATAACACGAAATTTTTAACAATGGATTGATCAATTTATATTTTGTATTGCACTTTAATTTTTATACTGGTTATTTTATCTTACAGATGCTGATCCTAGCTATAATGGAAATGGGAATTCTGCCTCGGTTATAGAACCAGTGTTTTATTGTTTTATATTCATTGCTATGGTTACAGTTCTTATTAATCTTGACTAAAGACGTTGATCCTCATAAATGTGTGCGAGTTATTCCCCTTACTTCAAGTTTCAGAATAAATACTTTAAATGAATGAAAAACTGATAGTAAATGTCTTGAAAATCCCTTTATAGGGACAGAAAGTTTTAAGACTGCTGCTATCAGGACCCCTGATGGCAAAAAAGTCGACTGGTATGGACTTCGTACCGAATTTATTGAAAATACTGATAAACCACTGCGCCAGTTATTTTTGGGGGTTTTTTGGTATTAATCATTTTAAAACATAAAAACGGTTGTTTATTTAACCTAATAATTTGAAAAAAAAATCATAAACTAAATTTTTTTTTTGTTGAAAAAAACCAACAAATTTCCATTTCATTGAAAAATCTGATGTTAGATGATACTGATTTTCAACATCAATTTTATAAAGTTTTACATTTCAGTAACAACATGGTTAAAAATCGGATCCATGTAGTACTTTTTTCGATATGGATCTAAACTTTTCAAAATGCAAATACAATCAATACAAATAATAGTATTCATTTTCCGGTGCAATATTGTGTGTGGTGCGTTAAAAGTCTAAATTTATTTATTTGTTTTTTCATAAATATACCTGAAACCATTTAAAATTAGCAATTAGCTCAGATTCAGCCTTGAAACGGTGACTCATACACCAAACCGGGTTCAAATGTATGTTTTAGCATATACTACAACCCTGTCGAACGTTATAACTATGTTAACGAATTTTTGCCGAATCGACAGTTCATCTGGGTTTTTCGTTAGCTATATTATCGACAACTGACATCTATCTCTCGATCGACAGCTTTTCGGTCACAAGATATCCATATCTCGATCACTCGGTAGTCGAGATTCGACTTTTTTTCGTAAGTTCGGTGTTAAACTTTCCACAGGCCTGTACTGTACTTCATACAAAATCCACTTAAATGATCAATGTACCCGTGAAGTTATTGTATATATATACATAAACAACATACATACTTTAACCCTGGAAAATTTAGCTTCAAGCATTTTAATTTTTAATGCGACGTCAAATTATTAGATTAGAATTCTGATATGTATAATGGGCCAGACTCGCAAAATAGTACCAGTAACGCCAAACGAAAAGCTTTATTGTACGCATTTGGTAACAAAAACTAATTTGGTGACATAATTTTCAAAATCTGTTTGGTAGAGAACGAACGGCAAGACAATATTGGTTGGAGGTGGTGACACGTCATATAGTTGACCAAGCTCCGAAACAGCGGCCTATCTCCGTATGTCATATAAATGTTGGCCGCTGTTCGGAGCCTGATGAGGTGTCGTGACCAAATGCGTTGTATTATAGCTTAACAACTCCCGTTTGATTAGAATTGTTCATCTAGTCGGTCACTATGAAATCATCACGGTCCATGACACCTTAATGTATTTCAAAGTAACCTATACTATGCAACCCCATCTCCTGTCGCTAACGCTTATATTATGGCTAAAACGCGTACATACAGATCACATGAACAGTACCTCCCACATCGTAGGTTCGAATCTCAAATAGGGTAGATCATCATGAGTGTTTTTCACTTGCCGGGGTCGGTAGGTTTGTTCGGGTACCTCCTCGATATAAATGAGAGAAACTTAACTCTTACTCCATAGTTTTATTTGTTTTAATTTCACAATCGAATCTTATCTAAGATTACTCTTTTCCCATATCAAGTAAAGAGTGAAATCATAATAATTTTGTTGTTTGAAAGATATTCAAGAATTAAAAAAAAATTGTTTTAAAGGCTATCTTCATGTATAATACGTGTAATTTTGTCGAAATGGTTTAACCTATTGTCCAAATGTGTTCCAATTGAGGTCAGGGACAAAATAATGACTTCGAGTTATTCGTGGTATTCGAGATATCGAAGTTCTGCTGTATTTTTGTCGAAATGGTTTAACTGATTGTCAAAATGTGTTCCAATTAAGATCAGGACAATAGTTATAAGAGTATCCTCCCAATATCTCATATCAAATTTTTAACAGGACATTAAAATAACTGAAAAAAATTAGTACCCTTCCGATTTCTATGCTTTAATTTAAAAACACCATGAAATACATTTGTAACTGAAAAAGGGGGAATTACAGTAGTTTCATCATGTTATATAGAATTAATTTGTACTTTTATATGTATCCAACTGTGTCTCCACCCTCCTCCCCTTTTTACTGTCAAGGTCACTTGATTTTCAATTGATATAAGAAAATTGCAACATCGACTAAAATAAATTGAAAAACTCTGACATAACGATATTTTCGGGTCAGTGATAATGCCGTAATAATTCCTCGTTTTATGAGGTATCACGTTTTTACACCTACAATTTAACGGTTTACCTGTAATCAGCGGCTCCTTTGATGTTTATTTTTATTGAAGTTTTTATGGTATTTTAAAATATTTTAATGTATTTACTTTCCCTCAAAAAAATGGATTTTAAAAACAGTATGTCACAATTTTAAATTATGGGTTGATTTTTTTCTTTTAAGTAATACATATAGCTTTATGTTTTATATAGCTACTGAAAGAAGATTTTCAGTAAATTGACATATTCGGCTTCAAACTTGGATAAATGTATTGCAATCCAACTAAATGCATCAGAAGGAGTCTCGGAAGAATGGCAAACTCCCACCCCACGCCCACCATTCAAATTCAGACATCAAAACTCTTGCTTTAAGCGCTTAAGACGGCAAAGTTTCGAATCTATTTGACAGACAGGGTTAATAGCTTACCAACTCCTGTTTGACTAGCGATGTTCTTCTAGTCAGTGATTTTAAAATCTTCATTCCATGAGGGACCCCACCCCCTGTCGTTAAGCTGAGTTTATGGCTTAAGCCATGCTACTGCGGCGGATCACACCGCCTTCAAATTATCGCTCTTAGAATTTTTTTAGTTCGCTTGTCGAGGGTCGACGTTTTTAACTGGTACTCCGATTTCCTCTGCCATCCACTGACGGCCTCGATATAAGTGAACGAATCTTGACCAGAGCCTTGAACACCATCACTTCACTCATCTCAAGATGAAATTGTAATTGTTTCTCATTCGTACGTTTGTGACGTAGCATATAATGTTCTTAAATTGCTAAATGTATCGGTGTCATTATAAAACATTAAAATATGAAAAAATCTTGATAAATTGAGTTTTACTTGACTCTAGTAGTAATCCAGGCGTGGGAAATATATATGTATAATTCACACACGACAGGATTACATTTTAAGAGCAGAGGTTAATTTTCCAGTGTATTAGAATTTTTAAGTGATTATTAGCAGATTTAAGTGGCACTTAAGCGTTACGTAACATCACCTTCTTAGCACTACAAGGATGTATTTTTAAAACTTTATAAATTATTTATCATAGTAACCCAACAGACGCTATAAAAACTAAACGCATTTTTTATTTTATTTTTTAAGTTTTATTTTTTTTATTTTCTTTTTCTGTGATTTACAAATTGTAAAAATTTAAATCTTAATGATTTTGCTATTTTTCAAGATATTCAGGAATTTTAGGTTTCTTCAAACTTATAAGTTTGATGTCTCTGTGTCCATATATTTACAATTTAAATATCTTTCCTTCAATAAAGTATTTGACATAAAATACCTTTGCCCACGCGCTCTATTATGACGTCAGATGTCAAATGCTCTCGTTGACTGACAGGAGCCGGCCCATTTTACCAACATTGTATTTCAAAATTATTTTCAAATAATTCACATGGAAAATGTAAGGTGGCAATAGATAATTTTTAAAAATATTGTAAATATAAGAAATAAGGTAAATTTCCTATGTCTTTATGAACTTGCAAAGTATAGGGGGCTGTCTCAATTTTTTCCACGAAAGGCTTTGCCTTTTATGCAACATTATACTTTGCAAGTTCATAAAGACATTGGAAATATACCGTATTTCTTAAATATATATATTTTATGGTATTTGACGGCCCATAGTTCCATGTTCCTTTCACACAATTTTGGTAACACACGTAGCGGCAGTAGCTAGCTAAAAAAGAAGTGCTTAACCTTCCGGAGCACCTGGCCTCACGTGCCTGGTGGAAGTTCACGTGTGTAGCCTGTCTTGTCAGTTACAAAGTTTTTACTTTGCTTCTGGATTGTGATTCGGACATAGATAAGTATGTTTGTTTTTGATTATCACACTTATTACTTATCCGACCTATACTCAGCCCAAGCTACCAAACAGAACGGGATACAGTATGTAATATAAGTAACTAAACTCCATCTCTCTTGGTGGAGAATCGGGCCAATAGCATGGACTAAAACCTTGGCTTTTATTTCCATTTCACACGATACTACAAAAATATTTAATGTCCCTTTGTACTTTGTCATCATTGCGATCGTTACCAAAATTTTAATGTCAAAAATGTAAAATGAGCGTACAATATAGAGCTGTCGAAAGTTTAAAACCGTAAAAACGAATAAGTACCAAATCGAAAGGTCATCTTGAACCCTTGTAAGCTATAACTTTTTGACAGTTGTCATCCATCTCCCGACAGCTTTTCGACAACTTGATATTCATATCTAGACCATTTGACCTATCGTCGGCCACGCCTTTCATGTTCCGACACTGGCCGCCATCACGATACCAAAGCAGCGTCACGGCAACTAATGACGTTCTAGTGGTCATTAAATTGCACAATTCAGCGCGAGTTTTCATTCTTTTTGCGTGTAATGCAAGCATGCCGGGCCTTTGTTGGAACATTGTGGGCATGGCCGACGATCCGTCAATTATCAGCCGAGTTCAGCCCACTTTTGTTAGCTCAGTGTTAAACTTTCGACAGGTCTGTACTGTATCTAGCTCCGTCTAGCGTTTCTTTTTTCATCATTTAACGATTGATACAGTCGAGAAATGAAATCGACATCTGGATGTTCTATTACGTAGCAATGCGGAAGTTGTATTTTATTGTTCCGTGTATAAACAGACATTGCATTTCCGCTTATTTTTATTTTCTCAGTAAAACGTTCTAATTATAAAGTTGTATACCATTCTACAGCTTCTTTGAAGATAAAATTTAGTTTTTATTTTGTTTAAATTATTATACATCTGCCAGCATTGGTAAAAATCTTCTAAGTGACTAAACTGTTTACGTTTTTTGGTATCAGCATGTTGAGTTGACTTTTGGAAGGGGTTGAGTACTGCCAGCTGCCTTTGGATTGGCATTACTCATAGCTGTGTTACGTAATCTATGGAATTAAGGCTTGACTCTGTAATCGCAATAAATCGAGAATTTAAAACAAGTAAGAACAATATTTATCCCCTCATCCAAATTATGTAATTTATCATTTTAAACTTCAAAGTTTGTTCTGCTGGCATATGGTATTTTCCCATGCATATTATTTCTCTTCTGTTCTCAGATTAGTTTAAGGAGAACGTAGTACTGGTTGATTAGTTTCATAATACAAAGACTTCAGCCCGATGGCTGCGCTCATTGGTGTTTGGGAAGCCGGCTAGCGGCGAAAAAAAAAATATGGACCCAGATGGGTCCGCTTAGTATTGGAATCCGACTAGAAGCGGAGACAAACAAAATGGGACCCGGTACTTCCGGAGTGCCTTTTTCTCACCGTGAAAAAATTGTCTCACAGGTCCAGTTCCGTGTTTGTTGGCACTCGAAATGGACATTTCACTTCATCCTGAACTCGCATAAAAATGAAAATTACACTTAAAAGTTAGTGACAATTTTGTCCATTTTATACAATTTTCCCAGAGTGTCATAGAGTTCTCTTGATAGTAACAACGTTATTTTTGGGCTCCTTCAAAAATCGTTCTTTGCTGTGAATAAAAAAAAATGACCGTAATGGTCAAATAGCTTTCGAAATCATGAATCGAAAATTCAATGGGTGCATTTTTTGGAAAAAAGATTCAATTGTATCTTAAAGTCAACCAGCAGGTGATGGGCAGTAACAAAAATGTAATTAAGTCATTTCCGGTCATTTTGAAATTGATTTTTTGTTAAAACCCCCAATTGTACTTAAACTGGACAAAGCAGCTTTTCAGCAATTTTTAACGGTGTGTTGGGCTTCTTTTCATTTTTTTCAATATCTTTTATGACAAAAAACTTATTTTTTTACCAGAGTGCAATTTTTTGTATCCTTAAGTACTGTTTGGTTAATAAAGTTAGTGTTATGTTGCTGTCAGTAGGGGTTTAAGTCCTTAACAAAAATATTGCTGTTTTATGCTAATTTTCGTTTTTTTTGTATCAAAAGTTCACAAGGTACTTTTATTCTTGGGTCAGACTTTGACAAAACACCCGTTTAATAGTCCTTATTATTAAATTTATTAATAAGTCAAAATCCTACAAAAAAGTCAATCTTCTTATGAATTGATAAGGGTCCTCCCCCAAAATTGTATTGTTATCAACAGACAGAGGTCGACAAAACTCAACACATCAGGTCTTTTTTCATATTTCCCTTAAGTGCACAGTGAAAACAATGTAATCCGCCATTTGTTCAGTCAAACTTTGGATCTTCGCTATGAAAAACAGGCACACACATATATGATTTTAATGGAAAATTTAGTAGTAGCAAAATAAGGATATCACAAACTCAGTAGGCAATAATTTCGTATTATTGTCAGAAATATACTATAATTGTCTAAATTTCCTGCAAGTTAAAATTTAAAATTTCTCAAAAACTAAGGTACACTTCCTCATGCATAGTATTTCCTTAGCTTAATTTGGTAAAATATATTTTGGTCCTTTGTGTAGCTTTTCAACTTCTTAAAATAATTTTGGTTTCATAGTTTTGGTCCAACCACTACTGATGAGAAATTGTATTCCGAAACGGCCGTCTAGTGCTGTAAAATTAAAACTAGTAGTAGCAAAATAAATTAATCAATTTATGACAAATTAAAAGTTAAGTCTTTTACTACACAAACATATTTTACAATGGTTTTTGCAATGGACAAACAATAAAATATCAAACAAAACACAAGAAGTGAAAAATACTTTCTGTTCATTAAATATTCTGTGCAATATAACATAATTTCTCCAGTCTCTCTCTCTCTCTCTCTCTCTCTCTCTCTCTCTCTCTCTCTCTCTCTCTCTCTCTCTCTCTCTCTGTGCTTTAGAGAGATCAAAAAGTCCTAATTTTAAAAACCAAACAAATTTCAAGAGCAAAAGAAACAAAAAATTGCAATGAAATACACCGAAAAAGGTTAAGCTATTTTCCGTATAAAAGATTAGTGTCAATCATCTCCTTGCATAAAACCAAAAAAAAAAAAACTTCGCCAAACCCTGAATGATCATCATAATCAGATGCAGCTTTTTACTAGGAAGTGATTTTGTTTTAAAGTACAGCAAACCTCCATTTGTCGACACATTTAGTGTAAGCCAATTTGAAAAAACCTTGGCATCCAGGGTGACAAAAAATGGGCGTGGAGCTATGACAAAAAGATAAAAGAGGCGACGAAGTTAATGATGAGTCAATAGTGAGATTTTACTCTCTCTCTCTCTCTCTCTCTCTCTCTCTCTCTCTCTCTCTCTCTCTCTCTGAAAAAGAACCCTCACATGATTGTAAATTTACTTTAATTTTAACCGTTTACAAAAGCACGCAATGTTAAAGCAGGTTTGGTCAAAACGTCTATCCTTTAATATAGGTAAGTAAACTCTCAACGTGTTTTCAGAACGTAAAGGCAGTGTTTTGTGTGATGAAAATAAAATGCAATCCAAAAAGGCAAGTGCAAAAAATCGAGAGCTTTTCCGCAATGTACTCGAAAAAGGTTAAGAGGTTCTTCCGTTGTACGGGATGTGTCAATCCTCACATTGCAAAACACATTTTGTGATTAAATTCAAAATACCACCAAACTGATACACTTCAAAGATATCTCTGATATACAGTACAGGTGCATTAAATCTTAACAGTTTAAAAATATCACACGAATCATCAACACGAATTCAGGTGGTAATAAACTTTGTTTTAAATGTATACAAAATTTATTTATGATCTCAAAAGTGTATATAATCCGTAAACTTGTATTCAGATATTTTTTTATTTTTCTTTTAAATGAAAATATCTATTTCGAAAAAACTAAAATATTTTTTTTATTGAATGATAAATTCGAAACATTATTTCGTATGAAGTAAGCAAAATAACTTTTTCGTTTAAACGAAATAAATTTTCTTAACCTTCGAAATAACTATTTCGTTTTAACATATACCTTTTCCTTCGCCAACAAGCACAGTAATAGTCGCGATGACGTGAAACTGCAAAAATACGACGGTGGAATGGCAAGTTTACTGGCTAAGGAGCATTATTACTGGGGCGAAATCTCAAAAAGCAAAGTCACTAACGAAGGAGCATAGTATATACCTGGAAATGGGGACATTGCTGATGTAGGGGCAAAGTGACGCCTCAAGAAATAAAGTTTTAGGTGAAAGAGCGAGGTTATCAGTGACGCCCCTTTGAGGAACATTATTTGTAGGAGCAAATTGGCGCATCAAGGGATAAGGTTACTGAGCAAGGAGAGTAGATACTGGTGACGCCTTCCAGGAGCACAGAGGCAAAGTTACAAGCACAGGAGCTTAATAATTGGCCAAGAGGTAATGTTTCTGACCAAGATTCAAGGAACAAAAATACTCGTGAAGGAACGGTTTTTTAGTAAGAGGAGCAAAATTACCCCAATAAGAATCACTTGATAGCTTTTTCGTCATAAGCATGGCACAAGTCTTATGTCAATCCTCAAATAGCAAAAAACAAGTTTCGTGATCAAATAGAAAATACCACCAAACTCTATGAATATGCACTTCAAAGATATCTCACATATACAATACAGGTGCCGATACAAGCGTTTAAAAATATCACACACTTCATCAACACGAATTTAGGTGGTAATAAACTCGGTACAATTTGTTATGATCTCAATCTCTTAAATAATTATAACGCAAGTTACAGGTTGGGGAAATGAAAAATAGATAATTGGATATCGTTGAAAATTTGTCAAGTTTCAGTATTCTAGTATATATAAGTTTATGAGAGAGAGAGAGAGAATGAGAGAGAAAATAGAGAGAGAGAGAGAGAGAGAGAGAGAGAGAGAGAGAGAGAATAGAGAGAGAGGGAGAGAGAGAGAAAAAGAGAGAGAGAGAGAGAGAGAGAGAGAGAGAGAGAGAGAAATAGAGAGAGAGAGAGATATGGTGGCTAAGCTTTATGTATTTGTTTACTAAGTCGAACATTTTGCCTTACCGATGGTAGCTATCTCACAAAGTAACTTACCATTGTTAAGACAACTTAGTAATAACTTACCATCGTTAAGGCAGCTTGGAAGTGACTTA
Organism: Anadara kagoshimensis; assembly: GCA_021292105.1. Classification (NCBI taxonomy): domain Eukaryota; kingdom Metazoa; phylum Mollusca; class Bivalvia; order Arcoida; family Arcidae; genus Anadara; species Anadara kagoshimensis. Next base: position 15,686,402 of record CM037864.1, read on the forward strand.
CAATCGTCAAGACAACTTGGTAATAACTTACCATCGTTAAGGCAGCTTGGAAGTGACTTACCATCGTTAAGACAGATTGGTAGTAACTGACCATCGTTAAGACAGCTTGGTAGTCACTTACCATCGTTAAGACAGCTTGATAGTAACTTACCATCGTTAAGACATGTTGGTAGTAACTTACCATCGTTAAGACAGCTTGGAAGTGACTTACAATCGTTAAGACAGCTGGGTAGTAACTTACCATCGTTAAGGCATGTTGGTAGTAACTGACCATCGTTAAGACAGCTTGGTAGTGACTTACCATCGTTAAGACAGCTTGATAGTAACTTACCATCGTTAAGACATGTTGGTAGTAACTTACCATCGTTAAGACAGCTTGGTAGTAACTTACCATCGTTAAGACATGTTGGTAGTAACTTACCATCGTTAAGACAGCTTGGAAGTGACTTACAATCGTTAAGACAGCTGGGTAGTAACTTACCATCGTTAAGACAGCTTGGTAGTAACTTACCATCGTTAAGACAGCTTGGTAGTAACTTACCATCGTTAAGACAGCTTGGTAGTGACTTACCATCGTTAAGACAGCTTGGTAGTGACTGACCATCGTTAAGACAGCTTGGTAGTAACTGACCATCGTTAGGACAGCTTGGAAGTGACTTACCATCGTTAAGACAGCTGGGTAGTAACTGACCATCGTTAAGACAGCTTGGTAGTGACTGACCATCGTTAAGACAGATAAGTAGTAACTGACCATCGTTGAGACAGCTTGATAGTAATTGACCATCGTTAAGACAGATTGGTAGTAACTTACCATCGTTAAGACAGCTTGGAAGTGAATTACAATCGTTAAGACAGATTGGTAGTAACTGACCATCGTTAAGACAGCTTGGTAGTAACTTACCATCGTTAAGACAGCTTGGAAGTGAATTACAATCGTAAAGACAGATTGGTAGTAACTGACCATCGTTAAGACAGATTAGTAGTAACTTACCATCGTTGAGACAGCTTGGTAGTAACTTACCATCGTTAAGACAGCTTGGTTGTAACTTACCATCGTTAAGACAGCTTGGAAGTGAATTACAATCGTTAAGACAGATTGGTAGTAACTGACCATCGTTAAGACAGATTAGTAGTAACTTACCATCGTTGAGACAGCTTGGTAGTAACTTACCATCGTTAAGACAGATTAGTAGTAACTTACCATCGTCAAGACAGCTTGGTAGTAACTAACCATCGTTAAGACAGCTTGGAAGTGAATTACAATCGTTAAGACAGATTGGTAGTAACTGACCATCGTTAAGACAGATTAGTAGTAACTTACCATCGTTGAGACAGCTTGGTAGTAACTGACCATCGTTAAGACAACTTGGTAGTAACTTACCATCGTTAAGACAGCTTGGTAGTAACTTACCATCGTTAAGACAACTTGGTTGTAACTTACCATCGTCAAGACAGCTTGGTAGTAACTTACCATCGTTAAGACAGCTTGGAAGTGAATTACAATCGTTAAGACAGATTGGTAGTAACTGACCATCGTTAAGACAGATTAGTAGTAACTTACCATCGTTAAGACAGATTGGTAGTAACTGACCATCGTTAAGACAGATTAGTAGTAACTTACCATCGTTGAGACAGCTTGATAGTAATTGACCATCGTTAAGACAACTTGGTAGTAACTTACCATCGTTAAGACAGCTTAGAAGTGACTTACAATCGTTAAGACAGATTGGTAGTAACTTACCATCGTCAAGACAGCTTGATAGTAACTTACCATCGTTAGGCCGAACAGTCTTTACGATGGTAAGCAATATAAAGAATGATTGATCATCGTTAAGGTAATTCGGCCCATCTGCATACAAAATTGTTTTGTCACTGTATGTGTTTCGTAATGTAACAAACGTAATTCACATCGTACAACGTTAATATTGTAAATCATTTGCTACACTTCAAAGAGATCTCCTCTACAGTATTAAATACAAGGTACTTCATCGACACAATTTCAGTCAAAGATAAATTTATAATCACTTTAGTACATAACAGTTATGTTGAAATAGGATTAAAAAGAAACAAAGGGGAAATAAATTTGCAATAAAAGTACAAAAGTGGAGTGAAGTAATGGTGTTTACGCCTCAGTTACGATTCTTTCACGCCTATTGACGCAGTCATTCTGAGATGATAGGAAAAATGGAGTGTCAGCCACCGACTTTTTGCAAAAGAACTGACAAACTTTCTCACACTACGGAGTGAGATTCAAACCCAGGCGGCGATATAGAATAACCGATATGAGCCGAGACAAAACAGTGTACTGAAACTGATTTTATCCGCGGCTCATACCAGACATCGTTATTATAGTCACAATGGTCCGTAAGGTGGCGTTTTTGTTTAAATATCATTGCCGAAGTATTCCGGTTTCCGTCAACCGTCTGTAAATTAAAAGAGCTGGTGACATCTCGATATAAGCGATTTAATTACTCCAGACATTTCCTGTTAATTTAATACTTGACAAAACATATCACCTTTCTGAGATCAACCGTGTGTCGATTTAAAGACCAAATGCTGGTGATATAACGATATAAGTGAATGAACGTAAGACTTCAAATTTTGCTGTTTTGTTTCATATTGCGTTTAATAAATATCACTGCCGAAGTGTTTTGGTCTGTAAATGTAAAGAGATACAGCTGGTCAAATCTCGATATAAGCGATTCAGTCAAAACATACTGGATATAAATAACACTTGTTGGAGATCAACTATTCATCAATAAAAGAGAATCAGCTGGTGATCTATCGATATAAGTGAATATATGTAAGATTTGTGATGCTGCTATTTTTGTTTCATACACGTTTGTGACAGTTTAAAGAGAATTAGCTGGTGATGTATCGATATGAATTAGTAGATTTAGTACTCCAGATATTGGCTTTTTGTTTCATATTACGATAAATAAATATCACTGCCGTAGTGTTCTGGTTTTCATTAACCGTCTGTCAATTATAAGAGAAACAAAAATGTTTTTCTTGAAGTCAATCTAAATAGGTTGGACTTGCAAATAGCTACTTAGCAAGTGAGAAAATATATATGATAAACAAATCGGGGGAAAGTTAAAATGTGGACTGGTTTGGCCTGTTTGGATTGGACTATTAATGTGAATTGTGGACTGGATTAGACTCTTGGACTAGATTGGCCTCTTGGACTTGACTAATGGATTGGACTTTTGGACTGGTATCTTGGTTTCTTGAACTGAACTCTTATTTTTGTTTTTAGTTTTGATCAGTTGGTATTGAACAATGCTATTTCTTAAAGTATTAGTAATCCATGAGTCAAGTCTAGAAATCCAATCCTATCCAGCAAGTCCAATTCATGAGTCCAGTTCAAAAGTCCAATCCATCCCATGAGTCCAATACATAAGTCCAGTCAAAGAGTGCAATCCAATCCGTTAAGTCCAATTTATGAATCCCGTTCCAAGAGTGCAATTCAATCCAACAAGTCCAAGTTATGAGTCTAGTCCAAGAGTGCAGCCCAACCCAACAAGTCCAATTATGTGTCCAGTCCAATAGTCCAATCCACTCCAACAGTCCAATTCATAAATCCAGTCCAAGGATGCAATCCATCCAACAAGTCCAATTCATGAGTCCAGTCCAAAAGTCCAATCCAGCCCAATAGACCAATTTATAATTCCAGCCCAAGAGTGCAATCCAATCCAACATGTCCAAGAGTCCAATCCAGCCTAACAGTCCAATTTTATGAGTCCAATCCAATCCAACAAGTCCGATTCATGAGTCCAGTCCAAGAGTGCAATCGAATCCACATTTTTACACTTTGTCAGAAAATATATATATAAACAAACCGTCTGGAGCCTTATAAGAATTTAAACTTGATAACCGAGGCTTAATAAGACTTCTAGAATTACTCAAAACATGTGATAATTTCAAATACTAAAAAGATGTTTACATATCTGTGAGATAAGTGCAAGGATTGAAAGTTTCCACCTGTTCTAAATTCGTCAAAACAAATAGATTAAATAAATTAGAGCAGTTGAAGTTAATTGAATAACATTTATGTGATCTTGCTATCACCTGTGTGTCATGCTAATACTTTTGGCAGTTTCAAAACAAGCGTAAGTCACAGGGAGTCCAATCTTGTGATCACCCCTGTGTCATGCGGATAATTTCGATAATTTCAAAACAAGAATTAGCCACAAGCAGTCTATATTGAGTGTATAACACTCTTGTAATCACCCGTGTCATACCGTGCAGAAAATATTGATAATTCCAAATTTCGAGAAAAAGCCACAAGGAGTCCGCATTGAGTATGTAACACTTGTTATATGACACACACCCCTGTGTCATTTAAGACGATTTTGGCTAAATCTGAATAAGAAGCACCCTTGAATTTGCACCCAAAATACATTCCCGCCATTTGACCACCTTAGAAAACAGACATTGTCGTCAGTTACGCTGAATGACCAATTGACGGATCGCAAGCCACGCCCACTATGTTCCGACAAAGGGTCGTAATGCTTGAATTACACGCAAAAAGACTGAAAACTCGGCCGTCATTAGTTGCCGTGACGCTGCTTTGGTACCATGATTTCGGCCAGTGTTGGAACATTGTGGGCGTGGCCGGCGATATGTCAATTGTTTGATTTCGCTCATATTTATGCGGGGTTTTTATCATTTACGTTTTCCCGTTATTCCTAGGATTCGCGACGTAAACGTTTTCAAAAACGACGCGCACATATGTTAAGGATGTTGACGTTGACCACGTGATACAGCGGAGAACCCCATTTATGCTCTACCAAGTTTTGCGAAACCTTGAGAACGTTGTTATCAATTACACCATATGGGCAATTGACGTATCGCCGGCCACGCCCACAATGTTCCAACTAAGACCCGGCATGCTTGAATAACACACAAAAGAATGAAAAATCGGCCGGAATTGTGATATTTAATGACGTCACTGACACTAGTGCGTCATTAGTTGCCGTGACGCTGCTTTGATACCGTGATGGCGGCCAGTGTCGTAACATAAAAGGCGTGGCCGGCGATACGTAAATTGCTTGATGTCACAGGGTACACCAGTACCACACAGTTTTGTGAACGATGTTATTTCAATTATCAAATCCTAAACAAACGTACCAATCCATGTCCAAAATACAATACTAAAATTTAAAACTGTGGAAGCTGACAATAAGGACAAACGCGTGAACTTCACCAGGGAAGTGAGGCCGGGTGCTCCGGAAGGGTAAGCACTTAGCTATACCCGCCACGAGTGTAATAAAAATGGGAATGAAAAGAACATGGAACTATAGGATGTCAAATATATCCAGGGTAAGTTTGAGTACAGAGATATACTTATCAACAATATTGCGATGACGGCCATACAACGTTTTGAGGGCCTTGATTAGTCTAGGCTTAAATGATACATTCAAAAACACCACATGATATTAAAATTCTCTTTTTCTCTTTTAATCATCCTGTCATATACCATTTTTTGAATGTATTTTTTGATAAAATTAAAAAATATACCAATCCTACTGTCATACCAAGTCTATCTCTTAAAAAGTAACAACCACAGAGCTCTTATAATAAAATTAATTGAATAACTAAGATGATATTGATACCATCGATGTTCATGCTAAGTCTCTTTAAAAGATGAAAGATTAGCACAGATGAGAGATAATCGGTTAATCCTTAAGTGGTTTATCTGATGCTGGTATGAAGATTAAATTTTTTAATCTTATCTGAAATCTTCATGAGCATAATCATTGGTATAATTTTACATACGGGTCACTGATTTCCATGGATCCTCTTAAACATTCTCGGCGGCATAGTTACATTGGAGGTCAATGGCTCGAAGTGTCTTCTGAGGTAAAAAAAAATAAATTCTGTTAAGTAAATTGAATTGTGAAATTGGTTTGGTTTCATATCGTAATGAAATCGATGTCACGGTATTTGGAGGTCACGCTCTTAGACAATACAAGTGTGCTTCTTTTCATTGGTATTTTTATACAAATTCAAATGAACCACATGAAATAAGTTCAAACATTTCAGAAAAACAATGGCCCTAAATGTAGTACTAGAGTCATAATAATAGTCCACTAAGACACTTAGATGATATGGGTTAAGTTTTTGGGTTAAATTTCTTTCCGGCACACCATCATACCGTTGTCAAAGCGAGACCATACTTTGGACAGAGTCTCAGGAACAAATAATGGGTTTAAGTGTCTAATAAAAGAAAATTCCACTAAGTGACCTGAATTGGATAAGCTTTTAAGTTGTATAAAAACCACAAGGCGAACACTCCCACAAACACAGTTTCGGAAAAAGATTAATGTACTGGCTTCAATTTCACAATAGAACCTACCTTAGATTTACTTTAATCTAAATTTACCAAATTTTGGCAATCTCTTTTTGGAACTACGGGTGAGCATTTGGGACAAAACAAAATACAAGTATTACAAACTTAAATTGATCTTCAAAAAACAATTTATATTTCTTAATATCTGAACAATTAACAAAATTATGAAGATTACAAGTTTGCCAAATTTAAGTTTTAACTAGAAAAACTGTGAGCCACAAGCTCACAAAAAGTACCCCCCGCTCCCCACATAAAAAATTCCATAGGATCAAATTTTTAAATAGGAGATGCACATCTACATTAAATCACAAAGATTGTGTGAAAGTTTCATGTAAATCCATTGAAGGGTTTAGGAAGAGTTACGGATAAGAGATAGGTACCCTAAAGTGTAACGGAAGGACGGGCGGACACACGGACGGACACCCCTATCACTATATACTCCCCACTTTTTAAGCGGGGGTATAAATATTAGTTAAAGAATACTGTGAGACTAGGGTCATGATCAGCACATGTAAATGTATCACAATGATTTGTCCTTGGCAGAGAAGTCTACGGTGGCTTACGGATCAAATCGAATCACGTCACGTAATGTAGGTTCGAATCCCATTCGGTTTCATCTAAATGTGAGAAAGTTTTCAGTTCGGGTTTTTTTTCCAGGGTTCTCCGACTGGTGTCCTTAACCATTGCAGAATGGGGTTCGCCGCGGTACCACGTGATACCTTCTAACGTTTGTGCGGAACATTTATTTCCAATAAATATGGATTAATATGAGATGACGTTTTCCTGCGAAAACGACTTCATTCTGGGAATCTGTGACGTTGGCGTTTTCCAAACGTTCTGCACAAACGTTAAGAGGTATTGATCACGTGGTACAGCGGCGAACCCCATTGGACGAAAGAATCATGATTGTTCGTAAAACAGCATTACTCCATTCCGGAACAATGTGTTGTCTCAGAAATAAACCCAAGAAAATCATATCATGATTTTTTAAGAATTTACTACAACTCTTAAACACAAAATTAAATATTTTTTAAAAAGTCTTATTTATTTCAATTCATAATAAACTATTACGTATTGGATTCATTTTACATCCTCGTCAAATTTGACAGCCTGAGAATTTCAATAAATGCTTGCGATTTTTTGGCACTAAAACCTATCATATTTAACCGAAATCCTGTACATATGCATACAATTAATTACCAACTGCGTGAAGCAATTTAAGATTTTACGAAACTTTAATTAAATTTATACAGTTTTCCGGTTCTCTGCCGCTTGTATGTATCTGTTCAACATAAGACAGGGCACCAGGCGGAAACCATAGGCGCGTTCCGACATATTTTCCCAAGGAATGTTTATGTATCAAGAATGTGTTTGTATTTAAGGTTTTAGCGAGTTAATCACTACCGAATTATTGAATCAGAGCTTCTTACATAAACAGAGATGTTTTTACATAACATTTTGTTGCTTTTAAGTGAAAACATTTCAAAAAGGCAGAGAAGGTGAAAACACCATGGCTTTTACTTCAAAAGGAGTCCTGACTTGTGTTATGAATGTGCTCAACACTCAGTGTGACACAGTACTCTGATTGCAATTTTAGTGCTTAGCGTTGGGCGTGTACTAAGTATTTATAATGTTGGAAAATCTCGGTCAAACTAAAATTTGGCGCGAATAAAAATCAAGAACTTTTTTCTTTGCAGAATTGTCGATTTTACATTGTCCCCGCAGGTTCCAATGCATAGACATGATGTCGTTATGTCAGATGGGGTGCATCGGAAAATAAATCTGATTTCAAAATTTCAAGTCTACTGAAGAATCCAAAGGTAAGTTTAGCGGCGGACGTAGGCCAAGGGGACATACTATGTTTTTTTGTTGTGTTATATCGTCTACTGTTTTGAAATTTCTTATTTTTTTTAATATTTAAAAATAGAGTAGAATAATGGATTTTAATACTCAATCCAAGAATCTTTCACATACATCGAGGTCAGTTCAGGAATGGTGCAGGAAACCGGAGTGTCCGGAGAAAGTAATAGATCTTTGGCATACTAACTGAGAAATTAACACACAGTAGTATATGTCCCGATTAGGATTCGGATCTAGTCGGTAAGAGGAGCTGTGATCCTTTAGCGCGCACTTTTTGACAACTTGGCCGCCGATATGACAAGATATCTAAACTAGTTAGCAATAACTTTGCGTTGTATGACAAACGATCTTATCCTTAGTTCAAATGTACTAAAGTCAGTTTATTTCAAACAATGACAAAATGCAATTAAATTCCACCCTTGAAAAGGGAAAGCTTACAAGACTAGAATTCTACTTGTTTGAACTCCGAATGCATAAAAGACGGCATTGGAATCATTGCCTTTCCAGATCGTCGCGAATCACGTGACAGTTTTTATGAGCAATGAACTGTTACTCTCTAATAACTGAATGTTTTGTATAGAAAGCTCATATTTCATAATCAGTTCGTTTTCTGTACTTTACCCCAAAAGATAAGATCAAAATCAAGCCTTAAAACGGCGGGACTGATTTCACTTCTTTTGTGGACGTTAAACCCTACTTCCGGGGGATAAGAATCAGATAGCTGGTTTTGACATCAATACGGTAGATCTTTATCTATAACGCGGGAATCGTAACGCCGTATTTAACTCGTGTTAACAAGTAGTACTTTTACCGTTCGTGTTTAACCCGATGACCCTTAATTTAACATTTTTAAGATAATTTTGCTTTTCTTATTTAAAAAATGTTTCTTTAGTATATTGTTTTACATAGTGTAAAAAGGAAAATAAAAAGGGATGAATATTAAACTGTTATAAAACCGGAAGATGGCTTTCGGGATGTTCATTTCATTGCAGTGTTATAAAAACGGAAATTTGCCTTCCGCATGAAGATTGGACGTGAGGATGATTTTTTCCCCTTTAAAATTGTACAAACAGTGGATAAAATATGATCAAAACAAAATAAAATTGTTATTTTACCTGAAAATTATTATTATTTTATGTGAAGGCACATTGTTCTTGTTGTAGAAGAAATTGGTCCCAAGGCAAAATGAACTTTTCAATTCTTTTCTTTTATTTTTGCTTCTTATGGATTTTTTCTTTCTCTTTTCTGTCTATGTACTTTAAGGTAATGTGATGACGCGGTTTAATTCCGATTACAAAAATAAATTTTGCCGTATGATGACATAAGTCATCTATCTTACATGCCAATCTCATAATTACATTAAATATAATTTTATACTCTAAAATCACGCAACGAGTCGAACACACCCACATCTTCAGACATTATGCATATTTGATTGGTGAATTTTTCCGCGTTGGCGTGCAAGGTCAACTGAGCAATTTTCATTGAGGTCTCATAGACCATCACCAATTTATTATTTTGTGATATTAAAATAAATTTTACGTAATAAACCGATCTAAAATGTCAAAAGATTTTTATTTCTTTTCGCAGAAGATATCATAGACCATCGCCAATCCAGTGAGTAATTTTCATTCAAAGCTCATGGCCCATCACCCATTTATTATTTTGTGCATTTTGAATGAAATTTTACGTAATAAATTGACATAAAATGTCAAAGTGGTTTTATTTCCATTCGCTCGTGAATAATAAATCGTCACCAATCCAGTGCATTAATTTTGAATGACTTTTGCATAATTAAACAGAATTAATAGAATTTGCATAAAGTTCAAACCTGTTTTTTAAATACGGAGTCAAATGCTCTTTACAATCTAAGCGATTTTTCAGACTATTAATGTGGTGACGACGCGTCTACTATGAACTGCTTTGACTTTTCATTTTAAAATAATGTTTTTAAAATGACATGGCAACTCAAAAAGCATACATTATGGTTGTATGGATTAATAATGCAAAATTGTTTAATTTGATTCTTCGCACAGCAATGCAGTCTGCAGCAGCTGCAATTAACTCGATTCTTCAGATAATTTTTTCTTTTAATATTTAATCTGATGACCATAATGTTCTATATTTTTTCTCAACATCAACAATTGGTAATTACAGGCAACACGTAACACGTCACATCTGTATGGGAAAAATGTGACTATACAGTCCAACCTACCTTAAAGGCCACCTTGTCATAAAGGCCAGTGGAATTGTATTCCAATGGTTCTTTATTCATATTATTTGAACCTGTATATAAAGGCCACCTGCCCATAAAGGACACTTTTACTGGTTCCTTTGGGTGACCTTTATAGACAGATTTACTACGCCGTGATACACTGCAATGTGTTATGCATAGATTTCTGCAAGTACGTAGTGCAGCAACTAAAATTTACTCATACTTTTTTTGTTATTGGTTTTGATATTTGTTTCTATGCATGGTAGTGGGTTTTTTTTAAAGTTACTGAATCTATACTCAATTTAATGATGGCAGTATGTTTCAAAATAGAAAAACAGTAATTATTCTACAATACATGTATCATGTTATTAACGAGTTTATACTTGTAATCGCACCAATCATTAACATCAACACCATTCTGTTCAGGGATCGCTGATACTTTTTACTCTGTTGAAATAATTAATATCACCACAATGACTATATAGTTTGGAACGAAGGATTGGTACAATAATTCCATGTATGATGAGGTATGTACTTGTTTGTTTCTAAGTGCACTTTTGATCTAGGTGTACCAAGTGATTTCCAACTGTTAAAATCGGGGATAAACAGCTACGAGGAAGAAGGTCTGTAGTTGTTCGGAGACAGAAAACAGCATTTAATCAAACAACCAAGTAACAAACCAGTCATGTCACCATGCACTCTTCTTCTTATCTGAAGTTGTGATACAAGTAAAATCGTCTTTAATCATATGTACACTGTTGTGACAAGTGACCTAGAACTGTTACAATCCAATATAACTAGAACGGTCTCTTGAGAGCCAAATACCCCATCCCCCAACATTTAACGTTTTCTCGCGATAGTGACCTTTCCAATATGGCCTTTGTTCAAGGTCATGACACACCTATGAAACATGAAGAATATTCATGTGAAGTTTAATAACAGTTGTTAAAAACAACTATGAAATATGACCCGGACACTATTTTCAAACATAATTTCTCCGCAACATTGACTTTTTCAATATGGCATTGATTCAAGGCCATGGCACACCATTGGACCATGAGAATTATTCATGTGAAGTTTTTGACAGTCGTTCAAAGCAGCTATGAGCTATCACCCGGGCATGATTTTACACGGTCGGACGGACAGACAGACATAGTGATTTCCATATTTTTTTTCTCAAACTAGTTGTGGGGGTAAAAAGAACACAACATTTTGTTGGAACTGTTTAAATCAGTGCTCTAAACTTTCTTCCATTCTGGATTATTTTTCGATTTTGTTGATTTTGTCATAGTAAATGCTCGTCTGTTCTGACAAATATTTACCATTTACAGTACAGTACAGACATGTAAAGAGTTAGACATAAAAACGAAAAGCAGTTGAAGGTCAACTGTCGAGTGGTCATGATATGGATAGCCAGTGGTCGAAAAGCTACAGAGAGATACATGTAGGTAGCAACTACCAAGAGCTGCCAATATACAGCTAACGATGGACCGAAATGATTTGCCGACTCAGCAATTTTTCGTTTACTTAAGAATTGACTTTCTTTTTATTCAGGGACATCAAGTGATGACCCAGATTTTCAAGTTCATTTTAGATTTGCTAGTTTGAAAATCTGGGTCATCACTTGATGTCCCGGAATAAAAAGAAAGTAAATTCTTATATTTACAATATTTTCCCTAATATTCTTTTTACAAACTTCTCGATTGCATCATACAATTAAAACAAAAACCGGTAAATATCGAATCTGTCGGCAATGTAAACATTCTGGGAACAGCCAATTTGTCAATCAAGATAATTTCCGCCTACTCATTGATGATGTGCCGTAATAGGCGGCTTAGAAAATAGTACGCTAAAAACAAAAGAACATTTCATAAAATTGTATTCGAATTTACAAACAAAGTTACAAATTCATATTGATTGTCAAATTAAAACTGTTAAATGTTGAATTTGTTAAAAAATCTCGATTGTATAGATGACAGGTTATTCGAAACATCAATGCGCGATGTTTTGTTGGACTGGGTAGTGCATAGGTGTATTAATACGCATAATGTATGTGAAAAAGCGGGGGTTATTGCCGAATGTCCCAAATTTTCTACAATGAGTTTATCGTAGGCATTCAATAGGTATTGTAAATATTTAGTGTTTAACTTGGACAGGTCTAGATATGTGCAACTATCGTAGATATATTCAATTCTTAACTAAAATTAAAACAAGGGTCCCTTTCAGATTTAACACCGTATATACCGTACAGACCTGTAGGAAGTTTAACAATGAGGTTACGATTCAGTGGGGAATCAGAAGCTTATATCGACCCTTCGTTAGCTATATCTTGGCGACTGTAATTGTTCTCTGTCCCTGTTGTCGTTGTCTATCACACCACTGCGGTAGCTCAGTTGGTAGAGTGCTCGCTCCATAAGTGGTAGGTCGTGGGTTCGAACCCCGACCGGGTTTGAACCAAAACTTAAAAGTGGGTAGTGACTGTTCTTTCGCCAAACACTCGGCATTACGAAATGAAAGTCACGGTTCTTTCGGATGGGAACTTAAAATAAACGAGGTCCCGTGTCTTGGTAGGCTTGGCACGATAAAGAACCCTGCTGTATAATGCCATCAGCGCAACGCACAGGCAACATTTCTGCACATTCGCCTATAGCTGGCGACGTCTCGATATAAGTGAAATATTCTTGACTGGGACGTTAAACACCATTACTCAACTCTCAACTCAACTCGTTGTCTATCCCTGTTGTCGTTGTCTATCACTCAGCAGATTTTCGGCCGCTAGGTCTCAATATATTGGAGCTTCGACTCCTTTTCGTTAGCTCAGTGTTGAAACTTTCGACAGGTCTGTACTCTATATTTTGGATTAAATTAATTCGGGACTTGTATCATTTTAAGTTGGTTAGCGTATTAAATATCAGTGGTTATTATAATTATCTATCTTATAGTACAATCTACCCCATCAGCTTGTTTGATTTATGTTACATATGAAGAAATATATCCCCGAGACAAAATATATACAGTACAGGCCCGTCGAAATTTTAACGCACCTAGCTAACAAAAGGGGGGGGGCTCTGTAGCAACCCCTAAAAAAAGCCAAACTGTCATATTATAAATTTTTGAATTTTTTGAATGAAATATTCAAAAATTTATAAGTTGTCATTGTCATGTTATAAATTTTTGAATATTTCATTCAGAAAATTCAAAAATTTATAATATGACACAACGCCTAATGAAGTCCGGACTTCGTTAGGCGTTGGCAATTTCGACGTCTAATGAGGTCCGGACTTCGTTAGGCGCTGACAATTTCGACGTCTAATGAAATCCAAAGATGGAGGCTCCAGACGAGGTGAAATACAGTCGTTTAATTTTGAGAATAATTATATTTTGTAATGCCAAGCAGACTACAAGACTACTCACCTGGAGCTTCACTCTTTGGACTTCATTAGGCGTTGCAATTTCGATGTCTAATAAAATTTGGATTTCATTAGCGTTGGACTTCATTAGGATTTGTAACAAGGGTTGGTTGTCGATTTGGATATTTGATTACCAAAATGCTGCAGAGAGATAGATAGCAGATGCGGCTGCCAAGAAGACATATGACAGCTGCCAAAAAGCTGCTGACATAAAGCTAACGGGGAGCCGAGATAAGCTGTCGATTCGGCATTAATTTGTTGGCTTAATGTTAAACTTTCGTCATGTCTGTACTACAGCCTGTCCACAGTTTTACGTTGGACAACAAAAAGGGGCCGAGGCTCGGCTATCGATATGGTAAGGTAATGACAAAAAAAGTTGCAAGGAGATAGATAGCAGACCTTGGTTTCACAATCATTTCTTAGCTAAGATTTTCCTTTCACTTATTTGTTAATCTCTTTTTTGGAACTACCTACCTACCTAGTCCTTGTTATGCCCGGAGGCACATAGGGCAAGGATTAGGGATCTCCACTCGTCTCTGTTCTGTGCCTTCTTTTCTAACTCTATCCAGGTGGTACCCATCTGCTTGATTTCGGCTTCTATGGTACGCCTCCAAGTTGTCTTTGGTCTTTCCTGCTTTCTCTTCCCTTCTGGAGTCCATCTTAAAGCAGTGGCATTAAGAATATTTTTGTCAAAACTAAATGCAAATGTTTAAATCTATAAGTGGTCTTAAAATGACACCTTAAAATCCTCAATATCTTAAAAATTAAAAAAAAAACTATAAGGATTTTAAATTTTGCGAGATTTAAGTTAAGGAAAATTTTAGCTAAAATAATTGTGAAACCAGGGGCCAATGCCGAAAAGCCGCTGAGGTATAGCTAACGAGGGACCAAGATGAGTTGTCGATTTGGAATTAATTCGTAAGCCCAGTGTTAAACTTTCGACAGGCCTGTACTGTGTATTTCATTTCAAGAAATATATCCCAGAGACAAGATATATCAAACTTCAAACTTAACAATAACCCTCTGTTACAATTAAAGGGTAAAATTGACGTGGAGGTGTGAGGAACCCGATCGTTCCCATAGTGTAAGATGTCACCAATTATCACATACTAAAATCTTAAAGACAGTTCATCTCAACTTTCCATCAACTTTGCTGTATGGTAGATGATTTGTGTCATATCATCTTCTTGTCTTTTTATCTGGTGCCTTGTTTTCGACTGAAACATAATTATTTTTCTCCTTATCATGTTGCCATACTTAATTGCGACTTTTGTTCATTTTAGCTTGGTATATTCTCTCTGTTACCTAACACTGCGGTAGCTCAGTTGGTAGAGTGCTCGCTCCGTAAGTGGCAGGTTGTGGGTTCGAACCCCGGGCGGGTTTGACCCAAGACTTGAAAGTGGGTAGTGACTGTTCTTTCGCCAAGCACTCGGCATTACGAAATGAAAGTCACGGTTCTTTCGGATAGGAACTTAAACGAGGTCCCGTTTCACGGTGGGCTTGGCACTCTAAAGAACCCTGCTGTATAATGCCATAAGCGCAACACACAGGCAAAATTCTGCACTTTTAGCTATAGTCTATAGCTGGCGACGTCTCGATATAAGTAAAATATCCTTGAATGGGACGTTAAACACCATTACTCACTCACTCACTCTCTGTTACCTAACTACAACGGCGTTATTTCGTGTTTACTTTTTTATCTTGTTTGGCCTGAAAGTTGTTCTAATTTTGGTTTGTTAACTTTATTAAGGCAAACGATTTATGCCATGTTAACTGTGACTTAAGTTATGAGTCCATACACATCTCAACTTTCCATGAACTTTGCTATATAAGAATTGCTTTGTGTCATATCACTTTTTGTCCTCAACAAGACGACAAAATCTACCGAGTGTCGGCTTCTGATATGGTTTTCCATGGCGTCGTGTGTTCTGAAACTTGACATCTTTCTTTGTTTCCATAGCAATGCATATGCACGTCGTTATTGCATCTTTTCGTCCGAGACATATCGTCTTTTCGTTCTTTTGGTTTGCTATAACCGCATCGTTGTGTCGGGTTTTTCGTCTTACGTCTTTTCACCCGAAATTGGTGTCTCGTCTTTTTTTCAGCTTACGATAAGTCGTCTAATTTGCGTCAGATCGTCTTTGATCTTAGCAATATGAAAACAAGTCAGTGTTTCGGCTGTTAGTCTGAAAAATATTGTGTTTTCGTCTCTTCGTTCGTTCTATTGTCTTGCTTTCACGGCATTATTTCTAACAAGTATATTTGGTTTCTTTCTTCCATGGTGTATTTTCGACAAAATAGTGCTTATTTTGATTCTCCCGCCTTACTAGGGGAGCTGATTTGAATAATGTCGTATATGGCATTAACAATACAGAATTACGATGTTTTTGGTAATTCGACTGAAAAATATTGTTCCTTCATTTTATTACCTTACCTTAATCTATAACGGTTTTATTTCGTTCAACAAATTTAGTGTTTTTAGCATTTCTGTTCATCTGCAAATTGTGTCTTATTTTAGTCTTGTTGCCTTGCAAATGGTGTTGCGAATTTACCTTAGCAATGTGACAACTTGGCGTTGTTTGAAAAATAGATTCTTATATCGATTCTTCGTTTTGCTAATATAAAGTGCCCGGCAAACAAGACGAATACACTACATGACATGAATTAGCCACCATACTCTCGATTTAGACAAACATAGCACACCACCAAATTATTTAGCAGTATCCAGACCTTTTAATAAAAGATCAATTGTTGGTCAGGATCTAAATTATTTCCTTATGAACTTCCCAATCTGATTAAAAATACGAGTGTGGTCTTCCATTTTTCATCAACAATACAGACCTGTCCAAAGTTTAATATTCGGCTACTGAAAAGGAATCGAAACTCGACTGCCAAGTGGCCGAGATAGGGTCAGGTATTGACCGAAAAACTGCCGACTGATAGATAACAGCTGTCGAGAAGCTGCCAAGATTTAGCTAACGAGGGATCAAAATGAGTTACCGATTTGACACTTATTCGCTAGCTTGATGTTAAACTTTCGACAGGTCTGTACTGTAGTTAATATCCCTCAATTTTAAAGATGCAAGATTAATATATAGTCTTTGTCCAGAATACTTAAGATGATACTGAGAGATTTTATCTGAATTCAACTTTACTTTGTCCTAATAAATCTCTTTTCTCTAAAATTAAATCCCCCCTTATTTTAGTATTTTCATTAAAATATTTAGATTTATGTTAATTGTCAAGTGTAGATCAACTTTTCTATGTCCAATAAAACCGTTAACAATAGAGAACTTATTTCTAAATTTTTTCTCAGTTAGAATCAGTTTTTGAAAATCCAGGGGGAAAAATTGGACTAAACCAGCGATTTTAGCAAAACAATGGAGATTAACTTTTAAAATTCTGTCTCATTTAGAAACACATTTTGCAAATCCAGAAGAAATACTTGCAGAACTATTGATTTATAATTGTCAAGTAAAGATCAAGTTGTGTATTTCCATTAAACCCCCTGATCTTAGCAAATGGACTTTTAATTTTCTGTATCAATAAGAAACAAATTTTGCAAATCCAGGGGAAAAATTTCAAAATATTTGAATTGATGCTAAATAAAGTTGGAATAATCCCGTGGCATTAGCAAAACAAAGGGGGGTTTTAGTTTTAATTTTTGTCTCATTTAAAAACAAATTTTGCAAATCAAGGAACATTTTCAAAATATCTAGGTATATGTAAATTACCAAGTGTAGATCAAGTTGTCTGCGACCATAATAAATTTAGACTAAACTTTATATTAGCAAAACAATATGCGACTTATTTCTACATTTTTGTCACACATTTATAGAAACAATGTTTGCAATCCGAGGTAAAGATTTTGAAAAAAAGTGTGAGTTGTTTCTTGTTTCCGGTTAATAAATCCTAAGTGCCGCTTTCCAATTACTTCCTCAGTTCAAACGGCAATGAACACACACTGAATATTATAGTCAGATACAGTCCAACCTGCCTTAAAGGCCACCTCTATATAAGAGTCACCTGCTTATTAAGACCAGTAGAATTTTATCCCAATTGTTCTTTCTTTAAATTATTTGAACCTGTATATAGATTACACCTGTCCATAAAGGTCACTTTTACTGGTTCCCTAGGGTGACCTATATAGACAGGTTTGACTGTACAGTAATGTGTTCAATCGATATCCATTGTTGTTTGAACACGAAATAGCTATGGGTCTACAAAAATACTAGACTGGCATATATGGTACCCATATTAGAAATCGAGAATTGGTCCCTGGATCAGGACCAAATGTATGTCAAAGCACTAAATCATAAAACATAGTTAAAGAAAAGATATTCAATGCGTCTTATTTCAAAATTTACTGCTATACCAAATACATTTGTCAAATGGAAATATATTCTTAAAGAAGAAGAAAAAAGATAAGTGTGGCAGGTTTAATATTGGACCGTATTTCGAAAGAGTAAATCACTTGCTTTCATAGGATTATTTTAATTCCTCCAAATCTCCTGTCACAAATAGTTAATGATTGTTTTCCATAATAATATTTTTTCCCTCATACGTGATGCAGACAAATTAGGGTTGGTATTTAAAAATCACTGTAAATAAAATGTGTGAGTCAGAGAGAACTATTTTGTTCAAATGTATTTGTAAAATTTTGCACGAAAAATTGAATTTTAGTTATTGTTGATCGATCTAGTTAAACCCGTAATATATTTCGCTGAATATCAACATACATGTATAATTAATTTAAAATGTTGAAAATCAAATGCAATCTGGTGTATTTTCATACATATGTGGTATTAACATTTGATACTTTTGAATATTTATAAACTAAATTTCAATAACGCGTAGAAGAAAGAAATTTGCAACTGAACAACATGCAATTTACAAAAACCAATGGAACCAATGACACGGCATAACATAAGTAAGTGGCTATATCTTGGTATCCACTTAGCGAACGAGTTTCGTATCATTGTTAGACGTTCGAAATGTGTGTACTTGTAACAACTCCTAATGAATTCCAACGCCTAATGAAGTCCAGACTTTATTAGGCGTTGACATTTCGGCGTCTAATGAAGTCCAAAGAGTGAGGCTCCAGACGAGGAGTCTTTTTCGTATTTTAGAATAAGATTATTCTCAAAATTGAACGACTGTATTTGACATCTGGAACCCCAATCTTTGGACTTCATTAGGAGTTCAACGGTTACGGTACTACAACCCACAAGTTTGCGAGGGTATATAATGAACAACCATGTTTTTTAAAAAAAAAGGGGGGGTGTCGTGCTATTCATTATAGACTTCGAGATCTTGATAGATGATTATATATGACATGTTTTTGTAGGATTAACTTAAAGTTTTCCAAATCTCCTGTCAGATATAGTTAATGATACCCTCTATGTTATTTATTTTCACACGCGTGATGCAGACAAAACAGTTCCGATATTAGTATTAAATATATGAATCATTATGTTCGCCATTTGTATGTTATTTGAAAAAAATTCTGATATTCGTATTCAGTAGTCAAGTTGAATAATTTTGTCCGCAATTGTTTGATATTCAAAGAAAGCGTGTAAGCATTTCATATTTGAAATATTTTGTTCTGATTTGCATGTGGATACAATATATTCAGAGTTCACGGGAAAATGCAAAGGACATGCCCGTCTAAAGTCAACGAATAAGCATCGGTAGCCCATCTAGGCCTCTTGTCGAACACCACGTCATATGTAGCGGTGTTACTAAATATTGTGTAGTTACTACATCCCTCGTTGGCAATACGAGTATCATGAAACTTTTTTGGGGAATTGCTACCTATGTCTTGGTCATTCCTCAACCAAGCTTCTCGGTGAATTTTGTTACTTTGTATGATTAAATTCAATTATTATATAAGCATGTATGTCTCAAATAATGTGGATTTTTATCTCGACTAATTTGACTTTTTTGCAAAATAATTATGAATTAAGCATTAATGATGCAGTGGTTACCCAAATTGGACAGATTGGCATTTGGAGACTACGGTGTTGTCAGTTTGAGTTGAGTTGAGTAATAGTGTTTAACGTCACAGTCAAGAATATTGCACTTATATCGAGAAATCGTCAGGTATAGCCGACAGTGCAGATATTTCGCCTGTGTGTTGCGCTTATACATTGGCATTATACAGCAGGGTTCTTCCTCGTGCATCGTCTACCGTGACAGGGTCGTTTATTTTAAGTTCCTATCCGAAAGAACCGTGACTTTCATTTCGTAATGCCGAGTGTTTGTCAAAATTAAAGAACAGTCACTACCCAATTTCAAGTCTTGGTTCAGACCCGGTGGTGATTCGAACTCACGACCTGCCACTTACGGAACGAACACTCTATCAACTGAGCTACCCCAGTTGTCATTTTGAGGCTGAAATACTTAATATTTCTTATTGAGAAATATAGCAAGATCTTAAATTGCTATCTTTAAATGTCCAGTGCCACATTGAAATTTTATGAAATACATTAAAAATCGGCATCAAAACTAAATGAAAAGTAATAAAAAATTTCGTCGGAAACCCCTATTATTTTGCTATAGAAATGAAATTCTTTTTGTCATTTGAAAATGAAAGAATTGGAATTTAGCACAATTACATAAATCGCATAGGGAAATTGAATTATACATAATAAAAATTTCGTCGGAAACATATTACATTTTGCTATTGAAATGAAATTCTTTTTGTTTTTTTTTGAAAATGAAAAAATTGGAATTTAACACACTGCATAAATCGCGTAAGGAAATTGAATAATATGTAAATGGAAATAATGACTAAGATATTGGTAAAATCTTGATAAAAAAAATTAAAAATGCCTTAATGCTGGTTTAATTTGCCCATAAATGGTTCAACCAATTTACTATAAGCCTTAAAACGACGTGATGTGAACAAAGTCTAAATTTAACATCTAGAACTTGACCATACTAATAAATACTTAGAATTAAAATAGTTTTCGAATTTTATTAACTTTTAAAATCAGACAGGAAATTATTTTTAAATTAAACGATGTTTTAAAGTGCTCGAAATAAACCGTAGTAACATTATTGAAACCACATCCGCAATTAAATTTGTTTGAAATTCGCATACCATACCCACGCAGTAGAACGTTTTGTAGTGAAACAATGATGCAGAATCAAATTCCAACGCACCATACGCATACATCCATATCATGGCGTTATGTAATACTTAATTCAATTGTATACAAACAGTGTTTTAACATACATGAGGGTTGTGTCGTGTTCTTGGTTGTTTTGGATATTGCAAGCGAGTGTTTTTCTTTCTTTTTTTTTTTTTTTTTCATTTTTATATTTTCTTCGAAATTAGGAGTGTTTTGTGTTTGGTGTACTTTGAATAAATGAAATTCCAACGCACCATACACATAAATTCATATGATAACGTTACACACTATTTAATCATTCCACTGCAGTAATTATTATTATTATTTAAACAATATTTTTATTCAATAATTAGGCACTTAAGTAAATAAATAAATCTAGTAAATAGGATGCGAGAACAAGCCAGATGCTTATATAAACCTGTCACCATTATTATTATTATTATTACATTGTATTAACAATCTAATTAAATACACCAAACATGATACATCTACTATATTTTATACATTAAAAATGGTGTTTGACAGAAAAATTGCGAAATTGGTTATTTAAAAACAATTTTTTTTAAACGTTGTAATCTAAATGCGTTATGAAAATCCCATCAACACCATTATGTTTTATTTAGTGAAAATGAAGCAGATGGGACAATGTTATGTAATTCTCTGAGAAATCAGAGAGGGCAATACACGGCACTGTGCATCATGCATAAATACAGCATCCAGGTGGTCCAATGTTGTTTTGCTGTTTCTTCGAAATATTATGTCAACAAACTGGCAGAAAACTAATGGAGCAAAGAAAAACTTAACACAGAAAAACAGGCTTTTATTTATTATTTTTGATTTTTTAAAGAAAATCTAATATATGTTTTACGGTATGGAGATGTCAAACACGTCTTCTCTTTAACCAATTACCTTTTGCATCATGCTGCGAGAAAGGGACACAGTGTAAAATGTGGATTTGGTTGGACAAGACTCATTAATTGGACTGTTGGATTAGATTGGACTCCTGGACTGGGCTAATACTTCAAAAAATAAATCATACCAAATGATAAAAACAAAACAAAAAGAGTTTAATAGTTCAATAGTCTTAAGAGTGTTATCCAATGGTCCGGTCTATAAATCCAGTCCAAAAGTTCAATCCAACCAAACAGTACAATCCCATCCAGTCCTCGATTCCAATCCAGTCCACGTATTATACCAAGTGTCCAATCCAGTCCACATTTTACACTTTGCCCGTGGAAGGGATTATTTTACGGGAAGCTTGTTATTGGAATACACCATGGCTTAAAACGACAGTCTAAACAAAATGACAAATTTGTGGTACGAGACAGTCGCGCTTTCGGCACAATATCTACATTGTGTTTTAAAATCTTGCATTTTGCATATACAGGACGCCTGCGGTTTGCCAGTAAAGAGAACCCTATTATTAGTGACCGAGGGGTTACGAATAATAACGAGTTAAAGAAAATGGGTAACAATTCTTGTCCATATTAGAGAAGTTTGTCTATTGTGATTCATGTCCCTTCATTATGTTAACAATAGGCTACACTTTTTAGACGCTTCATTTGATTTATTCATAATGAAAACCTGAGAAATCGAAATTTTGTCTTAAATTGGCTGTTATTTGATAGCGCATTCATAATCACTTAATAACATAGGTGTCACAGAATAATACGGGTACGGTAAGGCGTGATAAAAAACAACACGAGATCTAAAGAAGGTGACAAGCAGAAAAACCTCACATGAATTATAATTAGATATTTTGTTATTTTGTTAAAGGTTGAGACTTCAAGATAAATTCTGGTTTGGTCTTTTGTTAAAATTGTGAAAAAGAAAAACTATTTACGTCGGTATAAGCTGGAGCAAAGTTCATGTAATAATTGTACTTGAACTGTCTGGGTATCAACCAACAGCCTTTCTCAGTTGCTTTTGATCGTCGAATTTTGTGGTTTTATTTTTGCTCATTGCATAATCCAATATGGCGTCAAAGATGGACTTGATAAAAACTGCCTATCGCAAATTGCCGAAAATCTGCTGATGCGACGTTAAGCGACACCACAACTATATTATATACCTTTTTAAAACATAGGTTTTATTGGAGATATTCAACTATAGTGTAAGAATTCCAAGAAAGGTGATCTATCTGAAAAGGTTGACAAGCATTATTGATGCTGATGATCAGTTATTTGATATCGCATTTATAATCACTTAAATATATAGGTGTCACAGAATAATACGGGTACGGTAAGGCGTGATAAAAAACAACACGAGATCTAAAGAAGGTGACAAGCATAAAAACATCACATGAATTATAATTAGATATTTTTGTTATTTTGTTAAAGTTTGAGGCTTCAAGATAAATTGAGTTTGGTCTTTTGTTAAAACTGTGAGAAGAAAAAAACGGTTTACGTCCTTACAAAAACTGAAATATCAACTGGCAATGTTTTCTCAGTGATGCGACATAAAGACAAGTGTCCAAATCCAGTTTACGTTTTTCAATTCATGTTATTTATTTTTAATGAACGTTTTAATAAATACAGTCGAACCTGCCTTAAAGACCACCTCAAAATAAGGGCTACCTGCTTTTAAGGGCAGTAAAATTTTAATCCCATTGCTCTTTAATCATGTTATTTGAACCTGTATATAAGAGCAACCTGTCCATAAAAGCCAAATTAACTGGCTCCCTTTAGTGGCCTTTATAGACGGATTTCACTGTATCATAAATTTCATTTCTGACAGTTGGAGAGAGCAATAATGCATAATTGACGTATCGCCGACCACGCCTTTTATGTTTTGACACTGGCTGCCATCACGGCACCAAAGCAGCGTCACGGCAATAAATGACGTTCTAGTGCCAGTGACGTAATTGAATTGCACAATTCAGCGCGAGTTTTCATTCTTCTTGTGTGTAATTCAAGCATGCCGGGTCTTTGTCGGAACATTGTGGACGTGGTCGGCGATCCGTCAATTTCCTAGTACATGTTCCATATGCATATCGTTCTGTTACAGGAAATGACTCCTTAGTAGCCTGACAATATATCCCATATGGTGTTATTTCAGAAAAGGATACTATTATATGTATTAATTAACGGTACTATAGTAGATGTAATGTGTATATTTTGATAGAGAGTACATTTCCATGAGAACATAGCTATTACGAACAATCGCGTCATAATTTAGGAAATGTTGATTTCATGAGAAACCCCAATTGGCATAGCCTCTTGGTTTCCTGGCAATATATCCCATATGGTGCTGTTACATAAAAGGGTACTCTTTTACATGGAATCTGTATATTTTGATTCTTGATAGTTAGAGCAAAGTCCACTTTCATGAGAAAATAGCAATTACGAAAAATCGCGCCATGTTATAGGAAATGTTGATTTCATGAAAGCCTCGACTGGCATAATCTCTCAGTGTCCTGGAAATGCATCCCATATGGTGCTGTTACAGAAACGGATACTCTTTTATGTATTAACGGTGTAAGGAAGCATGTTTAATATATTCCATTCTTAATAGAGCAAAGTCCACATCCATAACAAAATAGCAATAACAATGAATCCCTTAGTGTCCCATGACGTCATGTTACACGAAATATTTATTCTTGCGAACCTCGATTTACATAACCTCTTGGTGTCCTGGCAACTTATCCCATATGGTACTGTTGCAGAAAGTGATTCTCTTTTATGCACTAACGGTACATGGGATATGTATATTTTGATTTTGATAGTTAGATCAAAGTCCACTTCCATGAGAAAATAGCAATTACGAACAATCGCGTCATAATTTAGGAAATGTTGATTTCATGAGAACCTCGATTGGCATGACCTCTTAGTGTCCTGACAATATATCCCATATGGTGTTGTAACAGAAAGATAGAATTAATATGGTGTGTTTTAGTTGTGTATACTATGTAATTAATAAATAAACAAGATGTTGAGTTTGATATCGGATACCCTTAACTCCAGTGGGTACATAATTCTCACAGTGGTCACTTATTGAGTTTTCAAATTAATCATTAAATGCTTGAGTAAAAACTTACACATACCAATAGCCCTCACATAGTCCTTATCACGAGGCACTGAAAGGGTTCCAGTTGGTATAAGTGTTACAATAGAGGTGAATGACACTGTGTTGTGCATTAAATGGCAAGTTGCTCGTGGATTTTGGTTTGGACATGGATTGGTATGTTTGTTTTCAATTTCTATGTTCTCCTTTAAGAGAAATGTTAAACAATCTAGTTATACAATTAACTAAGGTTCTCTTGACCTAAAATATATATATATATTTTCATATTTTCAAAACGTAGCTAATACAAAAAGGCATTAAGATGCAAGTTTCAACAATTTATTCTGATTTAAAACAGGGTGAGTGTCGGTTCAAACGCCCCACTCCAACAGTTCATCAGCATAAACAATTTGTAATACAGCATAATAAATGAATAAAAATTTGAAAATAATATTGAACATAAAACAGAAATGCAATAAGCAAGACAACATGCACTTAATTGGAAACAGGAGTGCCTATCAGTATTCCCACCCTGTCTAATGATGGAAGCGTCAGGTGTCAGTCCTTTAATGCCCTGAATTCAGAAAAAAACCACTTTGATATTGTAATTCAAACTTAAACCAATTAATATACCAAAATCCCGAATTACTTACACGCCTTATAAATAATATTGCATTTCAACTAATGTATCAAATGTTATTTATTTATATATTTTTATTAAAAAAAAAACAACTTAATTATAATAAGATTTATAAAAAAAAGTCTATTAAATTAGCTCCATAACAAAAAAAAGTAAATTTGCATTCAATGTAGTTAATTTACAATACCAATCTTTTGTATTGAGTTTTGTTAAAATATATTTCTCTTTTAAAAATACCCTGTGGTGACCCCCAAATATACTATTGGTCTGAGTGAAAGTTGTGATGGATACCGGCTTGTGTGAAAATCTGTCCAACTTTATTCTCACACATAAACAAACGTAAAAACATGTGTTTGACAAATATTGTACAACTAAACGATATGTTGAGGGCATGGCCCTATAACATCAGAATGTTGGCAGACAAGATCTGTGTGTCTTATGTAAAATCAAAAAAGATAATATGTCCGTGTTATTTGTAACATAACCCTGCCTGAGAAAATACACGAGAACTGGCGAGAACTTGTAAGATCTGTAAGTTTGATATAAAAGAGATCTCGGCGATTTGATGTCAAAGAACAGAGCGTTGATTGTCGGTTTCATGAAATTGACAATTGTGAAGTGACGTCATTCCACAATCTAATCTCGTTCCCGGAAATCGCAAAATCACGATTGTCACGAGGCTTGTGTACTAGTACCCTAGTGTATATATGCTGCCTGATATTTTTAGATGAATATATCCAACCAAACTGGAGATGAAAAGTTTTGTTTTGAAAATTTAAATACATGGTAATAGTAATGGTCATTCAAACGTTTATACCGTTTTATCAAGTATGGTTTCAATGTTTATTAAGTGGCGTTTTAACTTTTCCGAGTCAAATATATTACATATATCAAATCTCTCTCTCTCTCTCTCTCTCTCTCTCTCTCTCTCTCTCTCTGCTTACATATTGATACTAAACCTATTCATAAAAAACATATCGCTTTGATCAAATTGGCGGGAAATCATACACCAAAGACTGGTGGTAATTCATTACGTCTTTTTAATGTAACAAATCGTCCAGTGGGCGTGTCCCTGTCTTCTTATGTCTGAAGGCGGAAATCATATACTCGAGATTAAACGGACCATATTAAGATTAAAATGAAAAGACAGATCGAATATCACAGTTTAATTTACTTCAAGATGAGGATTTGATTGTCCCCATGTTAACAGATGTTTAGGGTAATCTTATCAAGTTCTGATGATGAAAGATTTTTTTCTCCCATTTTTGAAATATAGACAACTTTAAGATAGCATTTTTGGATAAATAAATTGATAAAAAAGAGTCATCGAAATTTGATATCCAACGAAATCTTGAAGCGCCAATTTTATAATGACGAATGAAAGAATGTAAACATGGCGGGGTAATATGTTGATGTCCATTTATTGCTGGTACGATTGTACTATGGTCAATCAACACCCTTTTCAATGTCTTTCAAACAATTATTAAAATGATCCCCAACCGCTGCGGTAGCTTAGTTGGTAGAGTGCTCGCTCCGTAAGTGGGAGGTAGTGGGTTCGAACCCCGACCGGATCTGACCAAAGACTTGAAAGTGGGTATTGGCTGTTCTTTTGCCAAGCACTCCGCATTACTAAATGAAAGTCACTGTTCTCTCGGATGGGAACTTAAAATAAACGAGGTCCCGTGTCACGGTAGGCATAAAAAACCCTGCAGTAAAATGTCATCAGCGCAACACACATGCAAAATTTCTGCACCTTCGTCTATAGCTGGCGTTGTATCGATTCAATTGAAATATTCTTGACTGATAATTAAACATCATAACTTACCTCAAATATAGTGGAAACAATAGACTAGATAAGTTTTGGTTTGACATGAATCGTTTTGTGTATTGGTATATTCATGCCTCATGGCTATCTTTCACAGATTTTTGTTGCCTCGTGCTTTTGTTGTTTCTCTTGTTTTTTAATGTGTTTTGAGCTTCATTCCTGTGGTCAAAGCCCCGTTAAGTTATGTAAAAATTCCTATTGAAGTCCGGACTTTATTAGGCGTTGGATTGCATTGGAAAGTGTCAAAAAGCTGACATAAACTTCTTACAAATAATTTGTTGATCCAAGGATCAACCCTAGCACCCTAGCACCCTAGGGGCTTATCAATGCCCTCAAAAAGTTTTATGGCCGTCATCACTGTATAGTCGATACGTTTCATATTTCTGTGTCCAGGATTGTCCTGGATACATTTGACGTTCCATAGTTTCATGTTCCTTTCCCTCAATTTTAATTACACATGTGGTGGGTGTAACTAGCTAAACAGGAAATCCTTACACTTTAGAAGCACCCGGCCTCAATTCCCGCATGGAAGTTCACGTGTTTTACCTTATTCGTCGGTTTTAAAGTTTTTACTTTGGTTCTAGATTGTGATTCGGACATGGATTAGTATATTTGTTTTTGATTGATACTATCTAAATTTTATCATTCAATACATAAAAAATAGTACATGTATATTAGTTGAGTAATGGGGTTTAACGTCCCAGTCAAGAATATTTCACTTATATCGAGACGTCGCCAGCTATTGGTGAAGATGTAGAAATTTTTCCTGTGCGTTGCGCTGATAACATTACACAGCAGGGTTTCTTTAGCGTGCCAAGCCCACCGTGACACGGGAACTCGTTTATTTTAAGTTCTCATCAGAAAGAACCGTGACTTTCATTTGGTAATGCCCAATACTTGGCGAAAGAACAGTCACTACCCACTGTCAAGTTTTGGGTCAGACCCGGTCGGGGTTTGAACCCACGAACTCCTACTTACGGTGCGAGCACCCTACCAACTGAGTTACCGCACCACATGAGAAGCCGCAAGAAATTATGCTTCGCGTTTAGTTTTGTACGGTGGCTGAATGAGGCCAAGCCAAAAAAAAAAAAATCCACGTTTTGTCATAATATGAATGACGATTTCTTTCAAAATAATATAAAAAGGTGGACCACTGAAATGTTTTGACGATGACAACTTGAGACAGTCTAGACGGTTTGGTTTAGTACATTTCTTTCCGTATGTTTACAAGTTTGGTGAAGTACCACGCTCCTTATTCAAATGTTGGTTTATTCGCGTTTAAACGCATTATATTGCAGAATTCAGCCACTTATCATGCAAAATGATTAAGGTTATTAATTGAAATACTTTTCGTCATAATTTCTTCACTTCATAATTTTTATATAAAACATACTGGAGTACTTTGTTAAAGACAGACAAGATTTTATGAAAGGCAATAGCGGCCAGGCGTTTGTGTGCGTTTATGTCATGGTACGCTTTCACGAGTTAGATATATAATATATAAAACTGCATTTTATGTGTACTTATGGTCCATGGTACACAAACATACCGTTGAACAAACGACAGTGCATTTTATGGGATTCTGTACCATGGTACAAAAACATTGCATTTTATGTGTTTTCGGTGAACTATCGTAAAAACCGCGATCCACAATTGCCGCATTTTACGTACGTTTCTGTACCATGGTACACAAACTTTGTCTTTAACATGTTACTCAACCATACGAAACACAATGTGTTTCTACACAAACGCGTGCGCGGTGTATAAACACAGCATTTTGGCGTAAGTTTCTGTACGTACCATGGTACTTAAACAAACACAGAAGTGTAATTGTGATTTGTTTATGGACGATGGTATACAAACATGCGGTACACAAACACGGAACTCTATGAGTTGAGTTGAGTTGAGTAATGGTGTTTAACGTCCCAGTCAAGAATATATCGAGACGTCGCCAGCTATAGGCAAAGGCGCAGAAATGTTGCCTGTGCGTTGCGCTGATGGCATAATACAGCAGGATTCTTTATCGTACCAAGCCAACCGTGACACGGGACCTCGTTTATTTTAAGTTCCCATCCGAAAGAACCGTGACTTTCATTTCGTGATACCGAGTGCTTGGCGAAAAAACAGTCACTACCCACTTTCAAGTCTTGGGTCAGACCTGGCCGGGGATCGAACCCACGACCTCCCACTTACGGAGCGAGCACTCTATCAATACGGAACTCTATGCGTTTCTAGACAATAATACACAAACATACGGTCCACAGTCTCAAAAACACATCATTCCATCTGTGTTTCCTTACCATGGAACACAAACACATGGTATAAGCACAATATTTTGTTCAAATGAATCTTTTTGTGTGTGGTAAACAACAACATATAAAATGCATGTTTTCCTGACCACTATCGGCTTTCATAGGAGTTATACCTTCAGAAAATTACTTAAAACTACCTTTGCGTATCGTTTGGTCGTGTACTGTAGTACAAAAGCATACATGAATTGCCATGCTTTTGTCGGGCCGTTATCGGCAACGTACGATTTAGACCTTCAGAATGCGTTTGCGTATCGTTTGGTTGTGTACTATAGTACAAAAGCGTACATAAAATGCTATGCTTTTTTCTGGCCAATATCAGTTTTCATAAGGTTTAGACCTTCAGAAAATGACTTAAAATGCTGTGATTCATGGGAGGCCTTTAAAGATTGATTAGCGCTTCAATCTAAAGCATATCAAATAACTTAGTGAGGAATACGACACATGTTTTTAGTTTCCAAACATCTGCGTACGCAAATCACATCCATTTTATGTCCCTATGTCCCACTAAAAGACAAACTGAATAAATAACTCCAGATTGGTATAATGGAAATCCTAGATTGGACTATGGGCATGGGCTATGGGAATGTTGGCCCTAGACTTGGACGATGGACTGGGACTCTGGACCCTAGATTTGAACTATGGACTGAGACTCTGGACCATGGACTTGGACTATGAACTCGAAATGTGGATCCTAAACTTGGTCTATGGGCTGGGACTCTGGACCCTAGATTTGGACTATGAACTTGGACTCTGGACCTTTGACTTAGAATGTAAACTCGGACTTTGGACTGAGACTTTGGACCCTAGACTTGGACTATAGACTGTGACTCTGGACCTTGGACTTTGGATATGTACAAATCACCAAATGGCTCATGGTGCATAGACGTGTTAATTGATTGTAATTTAATTGCATCCAGTGGTGATGCAGAGGTTCAATAGTTTAGAGTATAGCAAGTCAAAGTTCGAGTCCAAGTCTAGAGTTCACAGTTCAACATCCAAAGTCTAAATCCAAATTCACGATCAAGAGTTCAAAGTACACAGTCTAGAGTCCGTCCAAGCCCAGAAACCAAGTCCAAAGCCCACAGTCCAAATCAAACTCCAAAGTTCAAAGTTCACAGTATAGAGTCTAAGTCTAGAATCCAAGTCAAAAATCCACAGTCCAATTCAAACTTTTGAATCCAAGTCCATAATCCCCAGTTAAGAGTCCAACTCCACTGTCCAAGGTCCAGTCTAGGTTTTCTATTATGTCCTCTAAATTGATGATTTTTTCAGATAAAATCTCTTTTAAATAAAGATTTAAGCATTTAGCTATGATAAAACGTTCAGTTGATAGAACTTTAGTTGTCTCTGTATAATGTTACACAAATTGTTTGTGTTTTTATATATTTTTCTCTCTATGGTAATAACACCTGTTCACGTCTTCTAAGATGCATAAACGGTGACTCGTCAGCTTTTAAAAAACATTCTTAAAAAACATGTATAAAGGTATTTTAATTTTTTATATTAAGTTTTGCATAAAAGACATCTTAAGTTACTTTTCTTTGATGCCTTGAGGAATATTTTGTATACATGGTAAAATAAATTAAGGTTTTTTTTATTTGATTTATTGTGGTGAGGTTGCTAAGTTGTCTAAAAATCGAGCTTTCAGATCACAGCGCCCATCATCTCCTAGGTTCAAATCCAAGTACAGCAGATCGTAGTGTGTGAAAGATAGTAAGTCCGCTTGATAAAGATCTGTGATTTTCCCGAGCATTCCGGTTTCCCGGAACTGACCTTGATAAAAGTAAATATTCCTGACTGTAGTGTTAACCACCATTCGCCCAATCTAATCCTATGACTGCTTATTTTCCTTAAACACGTTTGTATCGCAATTTGTCATTTTCCAACCTGGTTTGTGGCTCAAAATTAGTCGTATGAGTATTTGTTTCTCTTACAAATACCACATTATTCTCTTTACCGTGAATTGTGTCTTGTTAGCTACAGCCCTCACTTGATCTTTATCGCGTCGCAACGACTTCTTAGGTGCTCAAATTAGGGTTGTACCCTTATTTTGGTCTAAAATAAAGTCTGGAATATAATAGTTTTGTTGCTTTTCTTTCTTGCCTTCTCCTGCTTCCATTCTTCTTCAAAGCGTATCTCGGAAATGGTTTTTCTTGGTTTTCTAAACCTCGTAATAATTAGAAATTGTTGCAATTGTGTCTTAAGCTATTCTGTTTTAGACCTCTGTTCATAGGGTCCATTTTAGGCACACTTGTTGAAATTGTCGAACTTTTTCATTGTCTCACTTTAGATCTTTCTGAGGAGTATTTGAAACTAGGCGATGAACGACATTGTGTCCATATCATAGAAATACATGTATATGTAAGCCAATGCTTTAGATCACTTGGCTACTGAGTGGCGATGTCTCCCTCTCTTCTCGTACCTAGATTCTTTTGCCTTCGCGTTTTCAAATTCTTTACTTTTGCATTTCTTCTTCTTCGCAAATAGTTTAATAGCTTTTTTACTTTCATTAATCCTTTTGAGGATTTTTTATCTAAAACGTTGCAAGGCATCCAAGCCCTCGATTTTTATCTCCAAGGCTTGTCTTAAGCTATTAAAGATAGAAAATATTTTGATGGCATAATCGTAAATTAAATATAGCCAAAGAAATTTAATGACCAGAAAACATTAATTTCTTATCTACAAAAGATAAGAAAGATTGATTCAAACTACTCTCAATTTCGTCTTGCATCAATTCACGTCTGTACGAGAAATTATCTCGTCTCGCATCAATTCACGTCTGTACGAGAAATCATTTCTTCCCGCATCATCTCTCGTCTATAAGTGTATCGCCACCCATCTTTATGATAAAACATTCACTAGATTTTATCTTATCAGTTTTGTTAAGAGGTGGTGTATCTAGAAAATTAAGTTATCAAAATAAAATCTTACATAACCATATGCCAACTTAAATTTATCAGATACCAGATATCGTACAGCCATGTAAAATCGGCCTTACTGTATGGCCCTGAAAGAGGTATGGCGGGTTTGATGGGATTTTGTCCTAAATTGACCGTTTTGGTTTTTGAAAAATAAAAGTCTAAATATTCTTGCACTTAAATAATAAAGCAGCAGTATTCTATGTGGACTTTCAGACTTTGGGTCATACAAAGGTATATTTTACTGGTATTTTTCTTAATAAGCTCATCTTTGTGCTATATTATGTTAAAATATGAAAAATGAGGGGGTTTTCCAGTCTTTGATAATTATTTTCAAAGTGTTCTCCTCGGAAGACCAACTTTTACGTTATTGTTTCTGAAAATATTTTCATAACGCAATCATTACGAGTTTTCAAAAAATTGGTCCTCTTAGGAGAAAATGGTCAATTTGTGAAAAATAGGGAAAATTAAAACTGACCACTGCACATACAACTGATGTTTCATTTTAACACGGCTGCCACCAACTGCTGTGGTTAGCTCAGTGGGTAGCGAGGACGCTTTGTAACTTGTACGGCAAGGGTTCAAATCCCATCCGGTTATCGTTTTATTTATTCTTCCTCTTATTTTTTATATTTTTATCTTTAAAAAATACTATTGTTAAATTTTTCCTTTTTACAACTATAATTTTAAAAAAATAAGCATTTTCTTCTTTCAAAACACTACTAGCAGATCAAGACAGGTTATATTTTCATATAATAAATCTACACAC
The DNA here is from genome assembly GCA_021292105.1 of Anadara kagoshimensis. Lineage (NCBI taxonomy): Eukaryota > Metazoa > Mollusca > Bivalvia > Arcoida > Arcidae > Anadara > Anadara kagoshimensis. The sequence goes on from CM037864.1 coordinate 15,719,844, forward strand.
ATCACCCGTGAATTCTTAGTGAAGCGTGATGTGATGTAAGTTAATACTTTATTGTTCTGGTTTTATTGTATTTTATTGTTTATAGTATAAGGTGTTAACTTAAGGTTTGTTCAATATCTTCGGCTCTTCAAGAAAAAAACAAGTTTACATAAACGAAGCGCTTGTTTTTCATAGACCTGGTCTAATTATAGAACGCGAAATCCTCAGGTGTTTAAAAATACATCGTTACGTCATTCATCTGTTCAAGCAGGGGGCAATGTTAAAAGCGCCTATCAAATCCGCCATACCTCTTTGGATAACATCAAAACAGATGCTAGAGAGACTACAGAGTTTTGTAAATGACTGCCTTAGAAGAACCCTGAACATCAAATGGCAAGACAAAATTTGTGACGAAAGGTTATGGCAGATTACAAAACAAGACCCTATTGTGACACAAATACAAAAGGATAAGTCACACCATCAGGAAACCTGCCACGCGCCAACAACATCACAAATCAAGCTCTGGAATGGAACCCGCATTGAAAAAGGAAAAGAGAACGCTAAAAATACATCCAGAGAAGAGGGGCAGGAATGGAGATGAAACGGGCGATACAACAGGACAGACATAGTAAAACATACACAGAACAGAGCCAGATAGAAAGATTTCGCCAATGGCCACTGAGAGTTAATTAAAGCCAAGACAGAGATGTTTTGTAGATATATCGCTATTGAAATTAAAATAAAGAGTTTGTAACTGAATACATTTTGTAACATGCATTTGCCGACAACAAACAGAAAGAAGAACATGGCACAATACAAAAAAAAGAAAAGGCAACATGGTTACCATGCTATCAAATGACACTTTTAGTATTTTTCACTTTAAATATTGAAATTAAAGATTCTGAAAAATAATTGTTTAACCAAATCCATACAACCAAAAAGTTTATTATTTTATTATTTTCATAGGAGTGGAAAATCAAATCACGTGAACGCAATACAACTCACTTAAAGTTATTTGGTAATGATGTCAATCTTAATGACGTCAGATTGACGTCATCGTTTGCAATTTTACGTAACAAATGCTTTACACTTATTCTTTATTTAGTAGTATGAGTTTACAAATTTTTTCCTAGAAGAGTGGAATGGAGTAATGTTGACTCAGAGTCCAATGTTGGTGCAGTCAGTTCTTGGATGATATAGAAAACTGGAATATCCGACAAATACCATTGAACTTTGGCAAGCAATCTCTGACTATGACCTGTCCGAGTGGAATCCGTACCGATGCGATAAAAGGCGTTGTGATCCGTAAATAAACATTTTAGACAACTCGCCAACGAATCCTGTGATTCAGCGGCTCAAAGGAATTTCAAGGTTGCAATATTTATTTTCTGTTTTTATATTATTTGGTGCCAAAATGATTGAGACAAGTTGACGTTTTTATATCAGGAAACTGGGTAAATTAAGTTCGCACTGTAGACCATGGTATCCATAGATTCAGCGACACAAAGGAATTTCAAGGTTACAACATTTTATTTCTGTTTTTATATATTTTGCAAAATGATTGAGACAAGTTTGCGGTTTTATATCAGGTAACTGCGTGAAATGACATATTTCCTGTAGATGGCGCACAGATAGGGGTGATATAAAAATGATATATTGGTATTATCTTTATACACACGTTAGTAAGTGCATAACTTTTGACTTATAATTTCTCTCAAGGACTCGAACAAATGACTAAAACATGCATTATATCACTAACACATGTAATACGAATTATAACATCAACATGTAACTTGTTAAACTTGTTATATACTGTCGCTCTTGGTAATAAAAGTAAATACCTTATGGTAAAAAACTTAATGATGTTGTGAAGTGCTGTAGGAAATGTCGGTTAACGCTTTCTGTGGTGTTGCCGGCATTGTCAACCCTTATAAAGCGTCATGTTTCCTATACTGCCTCTAAAAATTAATTTAATTTATTAGAATATAAAAGTACATACCTTATGGTAAAAATTTAATGATGTTGTGAAGTGCTGGCGGAATGTCGGTTAACGCTTTCTGTGAGGTTGCCTTCATTGTCAAACGGTGTGCAGTTATTAGCGGAATGTCGGGCTTTTTGTAGAATTGCTGATTTTGTCAAACGGTGTGCAAGCTATCTTATAAGGCGTCATGTTTGTTTTTCTGGTGCCTCTAAAAAGGATTCTGTTCTAATTATCAAAAACAATCATTCTAATTTAATACATGTCCAAATCACAATCCTGAAGCAAAGTAAAAACTTTGGAACTGACAAATTTCGATACGTGATCAACTTCCACCAGGAAAGTGAGACGGGGTGCTCCGGAAGGGTAAACACCTCAAGAATGATAAAAGTAAATACCTTATTGTAAAAAACTTAATGAGGTTCTTAAGTGCTGTTGAAATGTTGGTTAACGCTTACTGCGGCGTTGCCGGCATTGTCAAATGGTGTACAACTGTTTGCGGAATGTCGTTTAACGCTTTTTTGGCATTGCTGATTTTCTCAAACGGTGTTCAAGCTATCTCATAAGGCGTCATATTTCTTCTGGTGGCTGCAAAAAGAATGCGTTTTAATTTATAAGAGTAATAAAAGTACACACCTAATGGTAAAAAACTTAATGATGTTGTAAAATGTTGGCGGAATGTCGGTCAACGCTTTCTGTGGTGTTGCCAGCATTGTCAAACGGTGTACAAGTCTTGGCGGTTAACGCTTTCTGGACATCGCTAGCTTTGTCGAACGATGTGCAAGTATTCTTACAAAGGGTGATGTTTTTTTCTGGTGCTTCCAAAAGGCTTTTTTTCCATTATCAGAGTAATAAATGCAAATACAACATTGTATATGATGTTGAGGCGGTTGTCGAAATGTCGGTTAATGTTGTTTTTGGTATTGCTGGTATTGTCAAATGGTGTGCAAGTATTTGTTTTCTAAAAAGGCTAAATTGCTTCTGGTGCCTCCAAAAAATTTGTTTTAATTTATCAGAGTAATGAAAGTAAAAACCTTATCGTAAAAAAACTTAATGATGTGGTGAAGTACTGTCGTTCTAAATGTCGGTTCACGCTTTCTCTGCATTGCTGGCTTTTCAAATGGTGTTCAAGTATTCTAATAAAGGGTAATTTTTTCTGGTGCCTCCTAAACGATTGATTTTAATTATCAGAGTATTAAAAGTAAATATCTTATGGTATAAAACAAAATGATGTTGTGGAGGTCTGCCAAAATGTTGGAAAACGCTTGCTGTGGTGTTGTCAGACGGTGTGCCTTTGCATGTGTTGGCGGGATGTCGGTTAACGCTTTTTGTGGCATTGCTAGCTTTGTGTAAGTACTCTTATAAAAGACGTTTCTGCTGAAACAGTCAAAAGAGTTTGTTTTATTTGTCGGTGTAAAAATGGTAATAACCTTTAAATTGTTCAGTGCTGGCGGAATTCGGTAAATGATTTCTGTAGCATTTTTTGTGTTTCGAACAAAGGGTGATGTTTCTCCAAAAGGATTTTTCAGTTATTAGAGTATTAAATGCAAATACCTTATGATAATAATGTACACTATGTTAAGATGGCTGTCGAAATGTCGGTAAATGCTTTTATGATATTGCTGGTATTGTTATACAGTATATGCAAGTATTCGTATTCTTATCAAAGGTGATGTTTTTTATCTGTAAGCATAAAGGCTTTTGCAATATTAGAGTAATAAAAGTAAATACCTTATTGGTAAATAATTAAATGTTGTCGAGAAGTAATGTCGAAATGTCGGTTAATGCTTTACAACTGTGACACTGCTGGATTTGTTAAACAATATGTGCAAGTATTCTTATAAAGGGTAATGTTTCTTAAAATGTCTCCAAAAGTATTTTACTTATCATAGTAATATTAAAAAGTAAATACCACATAGTAACATACTAAGTGATGTTTTGAAGATTTGTCGGTTAACGCTAGCAGTGATTTTGCCGGCTTTGTCAAAGGGTGTGCAAGTGTTGTCGAAATGTCAGTAAACGCTTTCTGTGCTTTGCTAGCTTTGTCGAACGCTATCCAAGTTTTCTTATAAATGGTGACGTTTCTTCAGGAACATCCATAAGGATTTTTTTTATTATCGGTGTTAAAAAATTGGTAACAAACTTGAAATTTTTCAGTGCTGGCGGAATTCGGTTAAGGCTTTCTGTAACATTGCTGGTATTGTCATAAAGTGTGCAAGTATTCTCATAAAGGGTAAGGTTCTTCTGGTGTCTTCAAAAAGGCCTTTTTATAATTATCAGACTAATAAATGCAAATACTTTGTGATTACAATGTTTACATTAATAATGTTGAAACGGCTGTCGCAATGTCGGTTAATGCTTCTTCGTATTGCAGGTATTGTCAAATGGTGTGCAAGTATTTGTTTTCTTATAACAGATAGAATTTCTTCTGATGCCTCCAAAAGATTTGTTTAATTCTGAGAGTAATAAAAGCAATTACCTTATGACAACATATTTAATGATGTTGTGAAGTGATGCCGTTCGAAATGTCGGTTAACAACAAACGTCATATTGTCAAGTTCTGGCGGAATGTCAGTTAACGCTTTCTGTCATTTGGCATTGCTGGATTCGTCAAACAGGTCGCAAGTATTCTGGTGCCTACCAAATGATTTTTAAAGATAATCAGAAAAGTAATGTTGCGTCGACGGATTTTTGTTTTATTTCTGAAAAAATATAAATTATTACAGAGCCATTGATTACATCGTTTGTAGTGCCATCATTGTTATTTTTAATATTATATAAAAATTATATGTTATATATTGATCTATTTAATATTGAATTTTAATCAATTATGTCATAATGTTTCGAAAATAAGACAAAATGATAACAATACCATAACATGAATATGCAAAATAGGCACATTTTAATAAAATTTAACATACATGCACTATATACTTAAATAAAGACTAGATGTATATGCACATAATGTATTAAAACAAGCTAAATCAAACTTCCGGGTTTGGACACGAAACCTCAGACATCAAACTGTCTTCCTTACAGGTGGTAAAAAGAAATTGGGCTACATGCAGTTTAAAATTCCGCAATTAACATATGGAACAGATTGAGAAGGCAATTCATTTAATTTATGGACATGTTTTAAAACACAATATACAGTTACAGACCTGTCGAAAATTTAACACTGAGCTAACGAAAAGGAGTTGAGGCTAGGTTGTCGAGTGAGTTGAGTTGAGTTGAGTAATGGTGTTTAACGTCCCAGTCAAGAATTTTTCACTTACATCGAGACGTCGCCAGCTATAGGCGAATGTGCAGAAATTTTGCCTGTGCGTTGCGCTGATGGCATTATACAGCAGGGTTCTTTATCGTGCCAAGCCTACCAAGACACGGGACCTCGTTTATTTTAAGTTCCCATCCGAAAGAACCGTGACTTTCATTTCGTAATGCCGAGTGCTTGGCGAAAGAACAGTCACTACCCACTTTTAAGTCTTGGGTCAGACCCGGCCGGGTTTCGAACCCACAACCTCCCACTTACGGAGCGAGCACTCTACCAACTGAGCTACCGACAGCTAGAGGCCGAAATGTCAAGTGATGTATAGAGTACAGACCTGTCGACAGTTTAACACTGTGCTAACAACGAAAGGGGGTCGAAGCTCAGTTGTCGAGTGCCCGAAATATTAAAAAACTAATATCCGAAAAACTGTCGAATGACATATACACTATACAGACCTGTTGTAAGTTTAACACAGTGCTAACGAAAAGGAGCGAATCTCGGACGTTAAGATATCGATAGCTGGTGACTGAAAAGCTGCTCTACCATGATAGATAACAGCTGCTAAGATATCGCTACAAGCGGCCAAAATGAGCTACCAATTTGTCAGAATAGTGTTAAACGCTCGACAGGCCTGTACTTTAGATAGCTACTGTCAATATATAGCTAACTGAAGGCAAGATGAGCTGCCGATTTGACACTTATTCGTTACCTTCGTGTTGAACTTTCGACAGTCTTGTAATTTAGGTGTTTGCGGTGCAGAATCCGACTGTGTTGCTCGTTATCGTAAAACACATACACCGAAACCAGATACCAATTCGACACTAATTCGTTAGCTAGCTAAGTCGAAATGCGTTGCTAATTCGACACTTATGCGTTGGCTAGCTTAGTCGAAATGAGTTGCTAATTCGACAATAATCCGTTGGCTAGCTTAATCGAAATGAGTTGCTAATTCGACAATAATTCGTTGGCTAGCTTAGTCGAAATGAGTTGCTAATTCGACAATAATTCGTTGGCTAGCTTAGTCGAAATGCGTTGCTAATTCGACACTTATGCGTTGGCTAGCTTAGTCGAAATGAGTTGCTAATTCGACACTTATGCGTTAGCTAGCTTAGTCGAAATGAGTTGCTAATTCGACACTAATTCGTTGGCTAGCTTAGTCGAAATTAGTTGCTAATTCGACAATAATTCGTTAGCTAGCTTAGTCGAAATGAGTTGCTAATTCGACAATAATTAGTTAGCTAGCTTAGTCAAAATGCGTTGCTAATTCAACACTAATTCGTTGGCTAGCTTAGTCGAAATGAGTTGCTAATTCGACACTAATTCGTTAGCTAGCTTAGTCGAAATAAGTTGCTAATTCGACACTAATTCGTTGGCTAGCTTAGTCGAAATGCGTTGCTAATTCGACGATAAATCGTTAGCTAGCTCAGTCGAAATGAGTTGCTAATTCGTTGGCTAGCTTAGTCGAAATGAGTTGCTAATTCGACGATAATTCGTTAGCTAGCTCAGTCGAAAAGAGTTGCTAATTCGTTGGCTAGCTTAGTCGAAATGAGTTGCTAATTCGACGATAATTCGTTAGCTAGCTCAGTCGAAATGAGTTGCTAATTCAACACTAATTCGTTGGCTAGCTTAGTCGAAATGAGTTGCTAATTCGACAAACATTCGTTAGCTAGCTTAGTCGAAATGAGTTGCTAATTCGTTGGCTAGCTTGGTCGAAATGAGTTGCCGATTCGACACTAATTCGTTAGTTAGCTTAGTCGAAATGAGTTGCTAATTAGACCCTTATTTGTTAGCTAGCTTAGTCGAAATGATTTGCTTATTCGACACTAATTCGTTAGCTAGCTTAGTCGAAATGAGTTGCTAATTCGACAATAATTAGTTAGCTAGCTTAGTCGAAATGCGTTGCTAATTCAACACTAATTCGTTGGCTAGCTTAGTCGAAATGAGTTGCTAATTCGACGATAATTCGTTAGCTAGCTTAGTCGAAATAAGTTGCTGATTCGACACTAATTCGTTAGGTTGCTTAGTCGAAATGAGTTGCTAATTCGACGATAATTCGTTAGCTAGCTCAGTCGAAATGAGTTGCTAATTCGTTGGCTAGCTTAGTCGAAATGAGTTGCTAATTCGACGATAATTCGTTAGCTAGCTTAGTCGAAATGAGTTGCTAATTCGTTGGCTAGCTTAGTCGAAATGAGTTGTTAATTCGACAATAATTCGTTAGCTAGCGTAGTCGAAATGAGTTGCTAATTCGACAATAATTCGTTAGCTAGCGTAGTCGAAATGAGTTGCTAATTCGACAATAATTCGTTAGATAGCGTAGTCGAAATGAGTTGCTAATTCGACACTAATTCGTTAGCTAGCTTAGTCGAAATGAGTTGCTTATTGGACAATAATTCGTTAGCTAGCTTAGTCGAAATGAGTTGCTTATTGGACAATAATTCGTTAGCTAGCTTAGACGAAATGAGTTGCTAATTCGACATGACACTAATTCGTTAGCTAGCTAAGTCAAAATGAGTTGCTAATTCGACACTAATTCGTTTCGTGTTATACTTTCGTCAGGTCTGTACTGTAGTTGTTTGCGGTGCAGAATCCGACTGTGTTGCTCGGTATCGTAAAACACATATACATAAATGAACTCATTTTATTTGTCAGCTGTATCCGTCTAGAGGAAGATTGATTGTTCTTATTGAGTGGGTGGCACACCAAAAAATGTTTCTGCTTTTCGTCAAAAGTGTAACTTGGTGTTTTATTTTAACTTTCTTTGCAAAAAAGGTAATCGGGAAGCATTCTATTTCATCAGCAGTGCCATATGCTAATTTTGAATTTTTATTAGAATAATGCATTCAAAATCATTGGAATTGCCATGTGCTGATTTTGAATTTTTATTAAAAAATCATGTGGATTTGCATGTGCTGATTTTGAATGCATTATTTTAATAAAAATTCAAAATCAGCACATGACAGTATTAACAATTCGTTGATACAACTCGTAATGAAGTCCAATGCATTATGAAGGCCGTTTGCTATTTTGACGCATAGTAAAATCATTAGGAGTTTGACTTCTTAGGCGCGTTGCTACAATGCGAGAAGATACCACGTGTTTGCGACAGGAAATATTTGAGTTGAGTTGAGTAATGGTGGTTAACGTCCCAGTCAAGAATATTTCACTTATATCGAGACGTCACCAGCTACAGGTGAAGGTGCAGAAATTTTGCCTGTGCGTTGCGCTGATGGCATTATACAGGAGAGTTCTTTATCGTGCCAAGCCCACCGTGACACGGGACCTCGTTTATTTTAAGTTCCCATCCGAAAGAACCGCGACTTTCATTTCGTAATGCCGAGTGTTTGGCGAAAGAACAATCACTACCCACTTTCAAGGCTTGGGTCAGACCCGGCCGGGGATCGAACCCACGACCTCCCACTTACGGAGCGAGCACTCTACCAACTTAGCTACCGCAGTGGTTCAGTAAATATTTGAAAATGTTCATCAAGTTGAATAAAGTTTAGCAGTTTTTACTTAATTTGGTTGCAACTAAAAATCGCCAGTATACATCAATATTTCTGTAGAAAGACAAAGGTTGCCGCTATGGGGAATTTATATATGTTGAAAGTGGTCGTCTTTACACCGGAAATGATGTCCTTAGTGACGTAGTACGTGGTCTCCTCTCTTAAAACATAACTTTTGTAGGCAGATTCATTTTCATGCGACGTTAAGGAACAATTCCATGTGCCATTTTAATGCATTTGATGATAAAAGATATATAACAACATCAACATCGTAGTACGCAATTCTAGATTTCTAAGTACAATTGCACTACTCGACGAAGCAGCACGGTCTATCGAAAGTTTAACACTAATGGAACGATAGAGCGCCTAATCGCCATGCAGCTAATATCCAGCCTACGTTGCGTGAATCTCGGAATTTTTTTTTTTTTTTTTGGTAAATGCCATATATCGCACGGCAGCTTTATGGTCACTGGCTTTCTATACCTCGGCAATCAAATTTCACCCTTTTTCGTTAACTAAGTGTTAAACTTTCGACAGGTCTGTACTTTTTAGCTGGGACAATGCATTTTGAATGAATTTCTTAATTGGTTAGGTCAGTGGTTTTTTTTACAATTTGTATTTCATTTTATTTTCAAATAATAGAAAAATTTAATTAAAACCATGTGTACTGAATTATGAGAAATACCGTAAATTTATATATATCAGAAATTAAAGTAATTCCCATGAAAAGTATACTAATTTAATTTAAACGTTTTCATCCTTCATAAAAGGACTTTTCAAGAATATATATATATTGAAGATAAATAAAAAAGACTCTTTACGCTTGGTATTTTCCCCCTCATAATAGAGATGTTTCAGTCAGCAATTCTAGCTATCAGTGATCACATCTTTATATAGTTATTTTTCATTTCTAGTTGACAAAAGCAATTTTTTTCTTGGGTCAGGGATTTTTATTTATTATTAAAAATGATTCATACTGATGTTATCAATTTACTCAATACTTGATGAAATATATGAAAGAAATAAAAATTTTCATTTCGTTAAAATTCACCTGGGAAAATTTTTCATTTCAAAGGTCAGTACCCTTAAGCTTGTCACCAAATATAGCGGTGTAACTACCCACAGCATAATTACTACATATAGGGGTTAGACAACACTTTCTCTATTCTAAAACTATGATTCCCAATGACATGGCAATAAAAAGACTTTAAACACTTTTAAGAAATAAAATGTATCGTATTGTACATGAATGAAATTATGTTCATTTGATTCTGCTGTCTCGATATAAGTCAGAACTCTCACTTTGGGGTAATCCTTTCTTCGGATTGCTCTCTCTCTCTCTCTCTCTCTCTCTCTCTCTCCCTCTCTCTCTCTCTCTCTCTCTCTCTCTCTCTTTTTGTCTACAATTTCAGTATTCATATGTGGGGACATTTTATAGTGACAATCAAATGTCACCATCTTACCTAATATAACCATACTCTATTGTAAATAGCTTTTAGAGCGAGTTTTACCCCACATTGTTGGTGGTAGGTTGGTATCCGCACTTAAAGGGCGATGGCTCTCTCTCTCTCTCTCTCTCTCTGAGATAAGTTAAGTCATGACCCTTTCTTTCACATTGCGCTACTTGGCATGATAATTAAACTAATAACAATGCTTACCGCTTTACTACACTTCAAATTAGTTTAGTTTAATTTAATGATACTTATTCCACAGAAGTGGGGTCAAGGGGGTAGTTTACGCAATAGAAATAATCGTAAAACTCCAGGAGGGAGGCGGACACGACCGATTCAAGATAAACTTTCGTCACGGTCATCAGAATACGTGTAAATGCACGTGGTGTTTTATCGTAATTGAGCTGAAACATCATGATAAGTAATGAATCATATCAGCTGAAATTCTACACATGAAAATCGCTACTATGTCGATTTCTGCTGACGAATGTGAAATATACATTCTAAATTTACCTACTGTGGTTCCGTAATTTTAAAGTATGTAAATTAGCTAAATTTAAATTTTTGAAAAACGTCAGTTAATAAAAAGGATACATAACTGCATTACTGATTATATAAATATATTGTCAGACATTTTAGTTCAACTGTTGAACTACGAAACTAATAATAATAATAATAATAATAAATATTAAAAAAAACCAAAGAAGAACATCGGTACGTGCTCATGTCGTATGTTTAAAAAAAATATTTTTTCAATTTTTAAATTTCCTTAAGAGAAATTATTTTTAAGTGCATTATCATGGTACTTAATGATAACGAAACGGGATGTACGTGCACAGTACTTGCAGATGCATAACAGCTAAAGAAAACAATGCTAATATATACGCATCATATATTGTTGTTCTTGTCGTTGAATGTTGCTTAACGTTTCATCAAGAACTAATGAGCAATTCGCGACGAGAACTGCTTTATTAATCTCCATGGATTAATCTATGAACAAGTTCGTGTATGCATGTGAAGTGCAAGTGTGTTTTATGATCTACCTTGTACCAGCGCGCACTCAGGGTGACTTTAAGGTGCTAGCCCACCGAGTCAGTACGCCGCAGACAAGCGTGGCACTTCCCTGGTCACACTATGCTGACACCGGGTGAACCAGTGAAGGCTAACGACGAGGGTAATTCGCTTTCCCACATGTATATGTGGTCACAAAAGCATCACATGTACATGCATTGTAAAAGTTCGTGCTGCCAGAAAACGCAAAATTAATACTAACACAATATTGAAAAAAGAGCCAACATAAGAATGATAATTACATGTGTAACATACATGTAGATTGGTTTAATAGGGTTTTACGTCCAAGTCAAGAATATGTCATATTTCACCGTGACACGTGACAACGGTTTTTAAGGTCTCCCCCGATGGACCCTGTAACAACTCCTAATGAAGTCCGGCGCCTATTGTAGTTCGGGCTTCATTAGGCTTCGGGCTTCATTAGGACTTGTGTCATATTATAAATTTTTGAATTTTCTGAATAAAATATTCAAAAATTTATAATATGACACTTGCTACAGTCCCTTCCAATCGCTTGGCAAAAGAACGATCACTACCTTTTTTCATGTCTCGGTCAGACCCCGGCAGGTTTCCGAACTATCGTCTTCGACTGTTGCGCTTACTTTAATCATTTATAAAACTTTGGTCATATAGTGTCTTTATTCTTGTGTTTCTTTTTGCATTCGTTTTTCTGCGGATTGTTTCTGAAAGTTCCTACTTTAATTGTGGGGTAGCTGTTACTCAGCTGTTATCATTATTTTTCATATTCAATTTGGCAAGAAATTGATTATAATACGAGCAAAGAATTATTTCTTTGCGTAATCATTCGAAACTTGATAGGTTTTTAAACGTTTGCGAAAGCAACAGATACCCAACAATTATACTACTAAAATCGGACATGTATGGTTGCTTGCTTGACTACCGGCGGGTAACATGCGAAAGTGGGACTGCAATGAAAGATGATCTCAAACCGAAACCATTTTAAAAACTATAAATGACGGTTGTTAAAAGTTAAGTTTCCATAAAACTTAGCTTTTCTTACCCGATTTAAATATGTCATCGCTCTAGAAAATAATGGATATGTACCAAGGGGCGGGGTGACAACTACGTACCCCATTCATTATCCGTCATTAAGGGTAATTTTCGGGCTGCCATTGATGATTGGTTAAAGTTGATGTTTTTTGTAATGATATGTATATGTTATCAATTAAAGTCTGTCACTTTGTCATGTACAAGTGGTATGCTATTTTTCTTGTAGTTAATTGCATGCATTTATTTTCAGACCACCCTTGTAGCGTTCAGTTTTGATTCTCTCTCTCTCTCTCTCTCTCTCTCTCTCTCTCTCTCTCTCTCTCTCTGTCTCTGTCTCTCTCTGTGCGATTCGATTTCCTAAAAAATCCACTAACTTACCGCCTCAATCTAAGTGAAATTTTCTTGACTGGAAAGTAAAACTGTGACCCGTACTCCACTCCACTTATAAAACCTGGCATTATATTTAAAACTGTTTAGAGCCACAGCGGACCCGAATTTTTCAGTTTTCCAAACTTCATATAAACATGAGGATAACATGGAATCGTACTTTTTGTGAAACCATACCTTAATATAAAAAGAGATTGGCGTAATGGTGCTTTAGGTCCCATTCAAGATTCCATCGCCTAAATCCTAGACGACGAAAAGAGTTGGTACAGCGAAATCGAGGAGGTTCGTTTTGGGATGGCGGGGGAAACTGTAGTAGCCGGATAACCCCGGCGATTTTCAACCAGCGAACTAACAAACTTGCTCGCACTAGGATCTGCCCCAAATGAGATTCGAGAGGCACTGTAAGCGCACCACTCGGCCACCTGGCCTAGGACCAGATTTATAATCTGTTTTCTTTTGTAATAACATATATCTTAAACATATGTAAACAAAATTTATAAAGTAAACCATGTTTAGTAGATCTACCTGTCATTTATCCGTTTATTTACACATCGGGTACTTACGTATCCTAATTATGTTTTCAAAACATGTCAATCTGTTCGGAATTCATCAGGTGTGTACTTACGTTACGTAACATTACGTCATCATTATTTGCGTATTGCTGGTGGGGTATTGAAGACCCAGAATTCCATTGTCCATATTATGTCAACATGTGTTTATTGTTTGTTCGTTAAATTACAATTTATATATGGCATGGATTAAGATAAGAGGAGAAATTTCCGAAATATAAACAGATAAATTACACTTGGGGTTCACGGTTAGGTAATATTTGTTTTCAATCTACCTCCAGAAAGTATTTGTCAAAGTTTGACTCTAGATCTTAAGAACACCTGACAAATTTCTCAAAATGTGCGATTTCTTTCCGAAATATATTGAAATGTGCGAGTCTCTATTCAATGAAGCATGAACAAAAGCTAAAGTTGTAAACATTTATCCAAAGTTTGATAAAACTTTCTCGGATTTGTTTGGAAGTAAAATTTATGTTTTTCAATTTACTCTTATACTATCATTCCTGCAAAATTGAAATCCTGATACATATTTTTGTTATTTTTCAAGAGATTCAGTAATTCAAGGTTTTATTTTGAAGATCACTTCAATCTTGCAACACAAAATACTCTAGCTGTAAAACAAAGTTCCATAAAATACACTGTATTACAAAAAGTAAGGTATAGTTGTGAAACCGAGAACAATCAGTTTGCTAACGGTTATTTATTTATTTATTTATTTATTTATTTATTTATTTATTTATTTATGTGTTCCATGCTTATAGGACAGATAGATAGCAGCTGCCAAAAAGCTGTCGAGATATAGCTAACAAATGACAGAGCCCATGATGAACTTCGAATCTGCACTTAAATTCGTCAGCTTAGTGTTAAACATACTGTAAGACAAAATGACGTATAAACTTCTTAATAATTTTCAAATTTCATCATGATTAAATTTAAATCCATCCGGACAAAAGATTAAATAATCTAAGTTGTATTTGTCAAGTTTTAACTTCCTGAAGGTGAACGGGAAATGATGAAATTTTTTTTTTATCTTATCTTTAAAAATGCGGTTTTAACGTTTTAAATTTAAAATTAGCCCTGTCTCAAGATTTAATTTTTATAAGCTGCTCACAAGTGTGTTAGGTAAACAAACCAAATAAATAGATAATATCTTAAGTTAATTAAATTTTATGATTATCGATTCTGGTCCGTACTCAAATAATCAAATAGTGTTTTTCATGTTTTCTTTCAGAGGAGGAGAGTAATGGTGTTTAACGTCCCAGTCAAGAATATTTCACTTATATCGAGAATTCGCCAGCTATAGACGAAGGTGCATGTGCGTTGCGCTGATGGCTTTATACAGCAGGGTTCTTTATTGTACCATGCCTTCCGTGACACGGGGTCTCGTTTATTTATGTTCCCGTCCGAAAGAACCGTGAGGTTTTTTTCGTAATGACCAGTGCTTGGGGCAATAACAGTCATTGCCTACTTTCAAGGTCTTGGGTCAGACCCGGTCAAGGCTCGAACCCACGACCTCCCACTTACGGAGCAAGAAATATACCAACTGAGCTACCGCAGTGGTTTTTCTTTCTGGAGACCAAGGTTGCATAGTGGTCTAAAGATCACGTTGACGGATCACGACACCTCTCACCGAATCCTTCTAGAGGAGATCCTATTATGAGAAAGTGTGTCAGTTCGCTTTGAGAAGGTCGTGTTTTCTTTAGGTACTCCGGTTTTCTCCACCATTACAAGGCGTACCCACTCTATGTACATGAAAGGCTCATGGTTGGTGTGTGAAACATCGTAACTCCATCCCAATCCATCTATTGTTTAATTTATTTATTTACAACAAAAGCTAACATATTTATATGAGGATCACCAATAAAAACAGACCATTCTCTTTGTTTTTCTTCAGATATTAGACCACTGCGGTAGCTCAGTTGGTAAGTTGGTAGAGTGCTCGCTCCGTAAGTGGGAGGTCGATCCCCGGCCGGGTCTGACCCAAGACTTGAAAGTGGATAATGACTGTTCTTTCAACAAGCACTCGGCAATATGAAATGAAAGTCACTGTTCTTTCGAATAGGAACTTAAAATAAACGAGGTCCCGTGTCACAGTGGGCTTGGCACGCTAAAGAACCCTGCTGTATAATGCCATCAGCGCAACGCACAGGCAAACTTTCTGCACCTTCGCCTATAGCTGGCGACGTCTCGATATAAGTGAAATATTCTTGACTGGGACGTTAAACGCCATTACTCAACTCAGCTCAACTCAGATAGGTATTATGTAGTTGAAAAATGAAGTAAAGGCGAGTTAACAATTGTACTTTATATAATCAAGTTGTATGACCACAATAGATTCGTTAGCGTTCAATTTGAATCTTCCACTAAACTTTTAATTTTGAATAAACAAGCTTCAAACCGACCGAATGCATAAATAAAATGAGTATAAAAGTCATTTTTACATTTTTTGTGGAAAATAATATTTCGAAAAAATATATCTGATTTTATGCATTTCATTTATTAAATGAATAGAATGTAATAGATGGACTGCGAGTTCCATTTGTACCCACCACTGGACTGAAAAAAGGCTTCAAAATGAATATATAGCGTTACTTTTAACATTTTTATGACAAATAATTATTCAAAAATTATAAATAATGTAATGAATAATATTTCTTAATCGACAGAATTGAAAAAAGCTTATAGCGTCACTTTTAACATATTTATGACAAATAATTACTCCAAAATTATATACAGTACATGTACAACTAAAAGCATTATATATTTTTTTAAAGTAGACAGAATTTAAAGGGACGAGGGGGGGGGGGGGAGAATTCTTACCCATTTATTGTAAATGATATCATTGCCTGTAGTGGAATAGGAATACTTGTTTTTTACATTTACGTCAATATTGTTTTCATGACAAACAGATGACTCAATAGTTGCGAATTTTTGTTTCTTTTAAAGTGTGAAATTAATTTTGACCATGCAAACCCCTTTTTCACGCTCCATATTACTAAAATTTAATAACTGGCTAACAACCATACCCCAATTACACCAATTTGTCATTGTTATTTTTAGAAAAATTGCCGTCTTGCGGGTGGCGAATTAGATTTATAGTTCGGTCTATATTTGGTGACACATGCATATTCACAATATTTATAATATAAGGCAATCTCATTGGTTAAAACCTAATCTCATTTCCATACCAATCGACGGGACAACAGGCGATTGGTCATCCTCACAAAAGATAACGGTTAACTCCATGCAGGTGGACACGGAAAAATATGAGACATTGGATTTATTAAATGATAAAAAGCGAATATTATTTACGTGAACAGCTCAACTGTCCATCATAAATGGGGAAGATATTAAAAATCTCTTTTCATATCTTTATTATCTCCATAAACAATTTATAAAAAAACTTCAAAGGTCAACCCCACAACATAGAGGATTTATTTGTTTCTATTGAAATATTAAAAAAAAACATCTGAACAATTGCGGACTCGCTTCACACCGGTAAAATTATACTATAAATATATACTGTAAAATTATCACACCGGCGAATTCAATCATAGATAAAGATCATTTTTTAAAAATTATGAAGATTTGAGAAAATGTTTGATAGAAATCTGAATCAATCAAAAGGCTAAGAAACCAATAGTAATTTTAATTAAGACAAATCTTGTCTTTGCGGAATAACATGCATAGTTGAATCAATAAAAACAATTTGAAAATCTAGAAAAGCATAAATGTACTTGCACAAAGCTACCTACCACAGTGTTCATTTTGCTGAGTAAGTGCAATTGCGTTTTACCTCATTTGGGTATCTTTTCAACATCTTGGGGGAAAATTGGTTTTAAAATGTTAGTCCAAGCACTACTGATGAGAAATTGTGTTCCGGAATGGACGTCTTGTGTTGTAAAATTAAAACTGGTATAGTATGTTATTTGCATTGTTTGTTGTTTTGTAGCAAATATCAGAACCATTGTCTTCAATGTCTTGTTGTCAAACAACACAGACCATTTCCAATGATAAACTGCAACGACAAGAAAGTCGACAGTAACAGTTGATGGGAATAAGACAATAACAAAAATTATGTACAGGAGTTAAGAAAATAACAATAATGACAACGGCAAATACGAAGTAAAAAAGTAAATAAAACAAAACTTTGACAACAGCAACAACGAAAACAAAACAATGCAGAAAGCAACAATGACCACAGCAACTAACAATATTATTATAAGCTTATACTCAATTTCAGTTTTAATGTGAAATGATAATTTAAATACATTCAACGATAGTCAGACTTTTCAAGACATACGCAACGTTTTTAGCAATTAAATTAACTTGTCCATTCAATCGACACTTGCGTCTGATGAACATCGGTTACATCTTTATATTATAAGTGTATAATCGCATGAAAATACAATTTAGCTGAACAATTTACTTGGCATAAGCCAATTCCATCAAGAACATCAAATAACACAAGAATGCAATGAATTAACAGGATAGAAAATTCACAAACGGAGACCATCATATTGCACGCAGCTTCACAGGTTACAAATTGAATCTGAATTGGAAATTTGATGAATAATTTTTTTTATTTTTAATTAATTTTTTAATAAAGAATTATGCTTTACATGTCATTTTAACATATATACCACCCATGAAAGTAAAATGTTACATAGAGCGAACTATAGCTAGTACCTTTTGACATTGCTAACATCGTAACTTACCATCATTAATGCAGAAATTTCGGTCTGCGTGTTACAATGCTTATTGAATGCATTAGTAAAATCAAAGTCGGTTCATTTTCTGCTTACAAAACTGAGAAATTTAAAACTAATACTTGACACGGTATTTTATGTGCCTCAACCCTTTGCATATTCAATTCCTAATTGCATGACCTCAAAAAAGCATATGTAAATACATTTTCAGATTTTCACTTTTATGAATTTTTTTCGGCCTAAAAATGAATTCACACCTACTTGTAAAATTTAAATATTATTTTACTATTTAAATAAAAAAAAATAATATACCTTTAACATGTTTTCTTTAATTGGTACTCATTACCGGTGGCCGTGCCAAGAACCTCATCACGCCGCACAGTACAGACCTGTCGAAATTTTAACACCGAACCAACAAACAGAAGTCAAAGCTCGGCTGCCGAATGGCCGAGTCATAAGTAGATAACTAGTGGTCGAAATGCTGGCTGCCGAGATACTAATAACAACTGTCGAAACATAGCTAACGAGAGACCGAGATTAGCCGCCGATTCGGCTCTTATTGGCCAGCCTTAGTGTTGAACTTTCGATATGCCTGTACTGTTTGCGAGTTAAGCGGCATACACAATGCAGGTGAAGTAAACGTGGGCGTATGGGGGCATAACAAAAAGGGGCAAAGATCTCATTTACAAGGAACACAACCTTGAATAAATGAAACTAATGGTATAACTTTATATATGTAATATTGATTAATAGGTTGGTTTTTTTTTAATTCTCCATTTTTTGGGGCTCGGTGGCAGATTAGTCTAAACCAGGTACTTACTCTCACCGCCTCTGTGTCCAGGATTGCCCTGGATATATTTGACGTCCCATAGTTCCATGTTTCTTTCACACACGTGGCGGGTGTTGCTAGCTAAATAGGAGGTGCTTACCCTTCCGGGGCACCCGGCCTCACTTCCCTGGTGGAAGTTTACGTGTCTAACCTAACTTGTCAGTTCAAAAGTTTTTACTTTGATTCTGGATTGTGATTCGGACATGGATATGTATGTTTAATTTTTATTCTAATCCCATTAAAGTTTGACAGTTCTCTTGCTGAAGATTGGTTGTTCTCATGCAACTCCAGTTTTTTTTCCATCATTCTAGAATTAAGCACCTAGTTATATGTGAAAGAATCTTGACCGGGGCATAAAACATCATAACTCAATCCAACCATCTCTTCTCCAATTTAATGCTTTTCTTGTCTTTAAAAGATTAGATGCGAACTTTGCTCTTGTTCAAATCCTTTATCTGCTATGATGCTGCCAAACCGTGCGAGTCTTTTTTGTCAAAAAAGTTTGTCAAATTGCAAGTTCTGCAAAACCGGCAATGTTTTCTATTATCCAAGTTTGTGTTATTGTCAATATGGCAATTATTGACAACATGTAATTACAGTTAAACTTGCCAAATCAAGGGTCGCTATCCAAATTTCTACTTTCAGTTAAATAATATTGGTATTTTCTGAAAAAATGTCCTTGTCAAATTTGTTTGCATCAGATGCCTACCAATTCAATATTAACTTTATTCAAAACTATTTTTACAAACTTTCAATTTGATACTTTAGTTTTTTTCTTTGCTGTTATCAAAGTGTCAGTATCAAATTGATGTGTTTGATATAGGTGTCATGTGCTGTTTTTGAATTTCTATTAAATAATGCATTCAAAAACAGCACATGACATAGGTATTGAAATTAATGCTTTACAAAACTGTTTGGTTTGTATTGTCATTTCGTTTAGGTACATTGTATTTGTTTCATCATTTTTTTCTTTACAGATACCGATTTTGCGTTAATTTGGAATTGGTAAGTGTCCCTTATATATACTAATATTTAACATTTTACTTTACTTGTGACAAAAAAGCTTGGTGCACATTCAATTTACTTAAGGTATGCCTTTTATTAAATCAATCAGAAATATACAAATTTTGTAAAAAAAAAAATGTTTCATTGTTTCACAAAATATTCAAGAGATGACAAGAATTTTAGAATTTTTTATAAATGGTATTTTGTGAGCCAATAAAAGTTAATCTTAAGATATAAAAACGTCTAATATTTAAGATTTATACCAATGATAATACTTTTATCCTCCAGAAAAAATATATATTAAATAATATAATACAGTACAGACCTGTCGAAAGTTTAACAATGATGTTACGAAAGGACACCGAAGCTCGGTTGCCGAATGGCCGAGGTAGGAGTGACTGGTAGCCGAAAAGCTACCGAGCGATAGCTAGCAGCTGCCAAAATGCTGCCGAAATATAGCTAACGGGAGTCGAGATGAGCTGCCAATTCGGGTTTTCGTTAGCTTGGTGTTAAACTTTTGACAGGTATACACTGTATAGTTAAATACCCGAGTAATGTGTATTAAATGGGGAAATGTGACCTTATATGAGGAAACATACTCGAAAAATATTTTTTATGAATGAAATAGGTTGTTTACAAATATTTTAGCTGATGACGACGAGGAAATCGTTTTAAAAATTCCGACAGTATTTTAATACATTGTGCCATGTTCCAATCTGATGGTGTTCTCCGGGAAAACCAGACAAAATTCCTCACCATTGGTTCTGCCGGTGAGGAATTTTCTGAATATAATACATTTTAAATTTTCTTTAAAAAAAATCAAAAATTTATAACACAAACAGTATGCCCAAATCTTTGTATTATCCGGACAAAGATCATTAATCAGATTTTTTTTGAAAATCTGAATAAATGTATCTCTTATTTATCTATCTGGAATTTTTAAACGAAATATTAGACGTTTAAAATAAAATCCCATTTTTATATTTTGACAATTTTAGATTTAGTTTATAATGACTTTCTTTTATGTCAAAACTTGATTTGAAATTGACACTTTATATATTTTTAAATTCTGCAATTATTTTCTCGTGATGTATTGAAAAAAGCGCTAAATTATCCTCAAATTTGAGTCTGTGCTTTTTCAAATTTTCATGCTCAGGATGTGGAAATAAACATCAATATAGACATTGAAACTGGATACATGAAATCGACATCAATTAACTGAAATGAACACGGCGGAAATTCAGAGTTTATTAGTGTTTTGATATTATTTTGGTGGTCTGAACTCTGTGGAAAGTTAATAAAACCTAAATTTCAACCAATTATTCAAATTTTGACTTGGTCAAGTTTTTGTTATTAGATCTTGAAGACTACCAATTTTGATCTCATTTTTCAGGTAAATTAATTTTCGGATAAGTTCTTCTCTGCAAACAATATGTTCCCGAGCAAATTTCATTTAAAAAGTAATAAAAAAATTTCAGGTGCATGTGAATTGGAACCACGCTAGGTATATAATTATAAAAAAGATAGGACAAAAGTCTACCTTTCTGTATTGTAAACTTAAAAATCAAATATCCACTTTTCATTATTTGTACAAAACAAATTTATCAAAATTGGATTTTTCTAAAAATAATTTTTAGCGTCAGTTATTCTTTTGACAAGACACTGAATTAAAAAACAGGTATATTTGCAATAAAGGGGCAACAATTTAAGAATTTACTTTCTTTGACCCTAAAGGTAGAAATCAAATATCTTTTTTCATTATGTTTGTAAATTAAAATAAAGTTATCGAATTTGATTTAAAAACTTTTTTTAATGTCAGTGATTCTTCTGGATGAGATTTTAAATGACAACAACAGGTATAAACAGGTGTATAATTGCAATAAAAGGGACAAACGTTTACTTTCTTTGCCCTGAAGATAAAGTAAAAATCACACACCCCCTTTTTACAATTTTAGTAATTCAAAATAAAGTTATCAAAATTGATTTTATTTATATTTTAGCGTCATTTATTTTGTTCGACGAGGCACTGACTAAAAACTACTTCAAGCATATTAAACAACAATTATATTTTATTGAAATCGAGCGAAATTGATCTTCTAAAGTTTATAAAATGTACGAGACTGTTATTTTTACTGTAGCCATAAATAACATTGTAATATTAAACCATATCATTTAAATGTTTAAATTTGAATAAAAACTCGTCCCATTTCTCATGCCATTATTGTACTCTGAGATTTCTCATCCATTGGAAATCTTAATTGGGAGCTCTCGCTACAGAATGAAAGTCCCTCTAGGCAATGCAATCAGACAAGACGGGCGACCTGATGATTAGATGTTCATCTATGTAGTTATGATAGGTACCCAGTACCGATAGACGCACGGTTTTACTTCCCGACAATAAACGACAAATTGCGTACGATGGCACAGAAGCGACATGAATTTTATAGTTCAGTTCAGTTCATATAGTTTATTTACGTGTCACATGTTATAAAACATAATATACATATTAAAATATTACATAAAATAATAACATCCAGCCTTAAAAGACTTATGAGACACGAGTTAGAAGTTATTTACATATAACATAGTAAAACAAAAATTTATAAATTAAGTATATTGGTTATAAGCTAGTAAAACGCTTTCGTCTATTATACATATCACATAAAGTTTTGGCTAAAAGTGTTTGAACATCACCAGTACACATTATAATTAAAAACTTTTCATCATCGTTTAAAAAACTAAAAAAGGGATTTAACTGTTGCATAAAAGTAAAAATATCATGTCTTATATCAGAATAAAAGTCACACTCCATTAAAAAATGTTGTTCTGATTCGACTTTGTTACTATCACAGAATTTACATAGTCTATCACATAAAGCTATTTTTGGCCTGGCGTATCGTCCAAGTTCAATCGCAAGGGGCAGACAACCACATCTAAAATTTGCGAGAATTTTTCGCCTGTCTCTATATTTAACATTTTTAACATATTCACTTGTATTTAGTACTGTTTTAAAAGTTCTATATGTTCTTAACTTATTATCATTACCATTATCATTAAGGGGTTCTTTATACCATAAAATATTATCAACTTCGTATAATTTTTCTTTTACAATATTAACCTTTTGTTTAATAGATAAAAAATTAAAATTATTATCACACACATTTAGTGAATTAAAAATTCTAAAAACCCTGTTACTCCAAGAGTTTGCTTTGTTATGACAACCAATAAAAACCTTTTTAACAATACGATTATCATCTATATGATGTAACTTAAAAAACATTCTAAAAACTTCAATTTTTTGTTTAGTGTGTACAGAATACCAGCCCATATCACCTCGGGTAGCAATATTCGAAGCATTTCTAGTGACTCCCAGGAAACATCTACATGCGCGATTCTGAATCACTTCAAGCTCTTTATTTTCATTTACTCCCCATATAGAAGCACCATATAGTAACACTGGTTGCACTAAAGTTTCGTAAAGTTTAGTAAAAACATCGTAATCCATACCACCAAAAGAAATAAACTTTGTATAAAGCACAGAGAGTGCCCTACTGGCTGACTTCTTTATTTATCTTATTGTTAATTTCCAATCGAGGTTATCGCATAACCATAATCCAAGATAACGGTACTTATCGTCATATTTGATTTTATTTGTTCCACAATATAAATCTATATTAGAACGGGGAACACTCGGATTTCTAAAATGTAGAATTTTTGTCTTTGTTGGGTTAATTGATAAACGCCATCTATAACACCAAGAGTTCAAAACGTCTAGCATTTTCTGTAAAGACGATTCGTTTGGCGCGATTAACACTATATCATCAGCATACAATGTATAATAAAATAGATAAAATGTCTTGTTCATTAACATTAACACCAGCATTCAACATATTTATCTCACGAACTATGGAAAATAACGTAGGAGAAAGTTTGCATCCCTGTTTAACTCCTTGACTAACATTGAATGTGTCTGTAAGGCATATTACATATTACCAGCGCACGTATCAAAATCTATTGCGTGAGCTCATAAAATCTATAAACATGATTTTTATTTTTATTTTTTTTTTTTTTGAAGATGCACGTGTAATAGGTAATACAATGGCGAGCGCACGTGAAACTTAAAAACATATTTCACATTGATTAATACGTGCGCACATAATAGAATAAATATATCTCATGTCACGTCTGTGCCACCGTAACAAACAGGTCATTATAATTTAATGTTTAGGGGCTACATGTATGTGTTGCTCATCATTTCAAAAAACTGATAATGCCATATTGAAAACATCTTCACTGATGGAAAGCCGTGATATTGAAAAATAAATTTCAAAACTACTGCGAAAGTTTCGCGCGTTTTAAAATAGTATATTTAATCGCTTTCACTTTGTGAATTCTTTGCTTTTTTGAGTTGCTGAAATAACTGTATCCTCTCTGTTTGTATTTTGTCCAATTTGTTTGCCTATTAATTTCGTGAAACCGATAACGTTTTCGTCCGTTTTGGCACTAAATGGTTCCGAAAAAATTGCCTCTCGCAATGTGGCGGTGGCTTTAAGCTCCTGATTAAAACCCGCCAATCCATGGTCATTCAGTCGCTCAGTTTTCCCGAAACATTTGAAAACCAAGAGACTCGGCGTAAAGCACCATCAGGATGACCAATCAAATGCATTTATTTGTCCAGATTGGAACATTTTAGTGCGCAATGTTGCCATATAGGTACTTTTTATCGTTAAGCGTTTGCTTTTGGTACAATTTCCATACAAAAAATCTGAATTTTAGTACTTTTAGATAGAAAAAACCACCAAAACGGGAAAAATCCGTCTAATTTGATCTTTTCATTTTATCCGTCCGTTTATCCGTTTTCAGTGCAGTAAAAATCCGCCAAGAACGATTGGTCAGCCTGCACCATTACTTTACTCTTAACCGAACGCCAATTCCTTCAAATACTATCATATGTCCACACAGCTACATTTTTGGCGGGGAAATTTGTAGTTTGTTTTTATTGACATTTTACTTGTCCCATTTTGCTGTGAGTAATCCCCTCAAAGAATTTATCGGTTTTATACTAAAAGCAAAATTGTCAGTTCATACTGCGAAAATTAAGATGTTAAAATTTCATTTCTTACATAGCGACATACAGTACAGACCTGTCGAAAGTTTAACACTGAGCCACACGAAGATGAATCGAAGCTCGGTTGCCGAGTGGAACAGACATATATAGACAGTGGGCGAGAGATATATTACAACTGTTGTCGACATATAGCTAACGAGAAGTCCAAATATGCTGCCGATTCGGCACTTATTCGTTAGCTTAGTGTTAAACTTTCGACAGGCCTGGACTGTATACTACAAGCTTGGAATATTATATAAAACCCGCTGAGCTCTTTTCTATATAGAAATCAACATGTGTTTCGTACATATGGAATTGATTCTTGTCTAATAAATTTTACATTTCTAGATCGTGGGAAAAACCGAAATAGTCGCTAGTTAACGTTAAAACAATTCAAATAAAATATTTATTAAATTACCAATAATATATTACAAATCTATGTTAATTAGGATGATAGTTTATATCAGAAAATCCGCGGAAATGTGTTGCTCTGTAGCATGATTAAGAATATAAAGAATGATACTCTGCATGGGAACCATGTGAAAAAGACGCTCCCGCTTTTTGTTTACATTGCATGTTACATACATATTTATGTTTCAAGATGTTACAATTAATAGGTAAATAAACTAGTAATTATTTATATATGTTTCATAAGATATCAGAAAGGAGTCGAGTTTACGCGTTACTTAGGCGCAGAGACCTGAACCCCGCTAAATGTGTTTCGTCTATGGGAGTGAAGTAGAGGACGTTCTACGAACCAGCCAAAATTTGTTTCCCACTTATATCAGTTTAGGATGGTGGAGGAAGCCGGAGTACCTTGAGAAATCTACCGACCTTCGGCCTTTGCATAAATACTCATCTTAATATATTGGAATACCAGGATAGACAGCTCCGATAGGAAACATTGTGGTAGAGAGGTCTAAAACGCATCTCACTCACCTGCTAGGTTTGAATCTCTCGATATCCTTGTGGGGTTTGTTAGTTCGTGTTCCTAAAGGTGGAAGATGAGTGGATTTTCTCCGAATACTCCGGTTTTAAATGCACCACCATTACAACTTGCTGCATCGATAAAAGTGAAGGGGTCTTGACTGTGCGTAAATGTTTTTAAAAAGCCTTAGATATAATAATAATAATAATAAATAATAATAATAATAATAATAATAATAATGAGAAAATGAAAAGGGTGTGATTTTGTGAATAAAGGGGGAAATGGCAACAATTTTGCATTTTTTCGAATTCACATGGTACCAAGTGAGCTAAAAAGCCTTAAGATAAATGTAACCCATGATAATATAATAATGAGGGAATACATAAAAACATAAGGACGAGAAGACGTCATTAAAGGATGATGTGGCGACAATTGTTTTATGCATGGATACTCGGAATACCTAGTTTTTACACCTTTGTTTTATAAAAGTTGACCCAGAGACAATTACTTATGGTAAGATCAGGTTATTTTGTTTCAATTTGGAGGTTATCCAAAAATTAACAAAACTGCTACATCACTGGTCGTCTGCTCCACATCGTGACTGGATACACAAGTCTATAAAAGTTTTGTAAATACAAATGTCTTGCTGAAAAGCATGTCCATTTTATACTCGAAGCGGTCACACGCTAAAGGAAACAACATCACAGCAAGGAAAGGAGGAAAGCCAGAAAAACCTGTTGTGCATATGACGTAAAGATAAAACGTCATCAAAGACATCATTTCCGATGTTCGATTTGCGTTCGTTTTATTTTTTGGGTAAATTCGAGAATTACAAGGCGCGAAAACGCAAATTTTTGTGTTTGATATAATGCATTTGGATATATAAACAAACCATTATACGACGGCGCAAAAATTAAAGTACGCGAATATTTTAAAATGGCGATTCCCACGAAAATTAACTGACGCGAAAATTTACCGAATAACGGTTTGTAAGTATAGTGCAGACCTGTCTAATGTTTAACACTGAGCTAACGAAAAGGAGCCGAAAGTCAGCTGCTGAGTTGCCGAGGTATGGGTAGCTAACCCTGCCGAGAGATAGATAGCAACTCTTGAAATGCTGTCGAGGTGTTAAACTTACGACAGGCCTGTAGCTGAGGTCATTGGTTTGTAAGTACTCGAGGCATTAATGAAGCCTTGAATGGGGTTCGCCGCTGTGCCACGTGATACCTTCTAACGTGTCTGCGAAACTCTTGTTTCCAATGGACATGGAATCGCACAATATGACGTTTCCTCGTACAAATGACGTTATTCCGGGAATTTGTGGCGTTGACGTTTTCCAAAATGTTCCGCACAAACGTTAAGGTGTATTGACCACGTGGTACAGAGGCGAACCCCATTGGTACCTTGAGGCCCTTGGAACTCTTCCATCTAACTCCATCAACATTCATATCAATTGTGCTATTTTCTCAGCTCAGCATTTATTTTCAATCGACACTTTTGGCACAGTCTGCATGAATGAACTAAATGCACAATACGCATACCTATTATTTCAAACAATTACTGTAAAAAAGTTAATTAAACCAGTAAAGTTTTTCTTTGTGTGTTTCCTGACAACAGGAAACGTTTGTTTATGATCTACGGTAAAGATAACACTGCATTACATAATGAACATTGCATTATTGTTTCTCAACTCACAGGGACATCCTGCCATTAATTTGATATCTTATACGATACGGATGATAAAATAATAATTGTATAACTTTATTTAACAGAGCTCATGTCAGGTGTTGTGTTTTGTTAACTTTTATGAATGAAAACTGCAACTTCATTCAACAATTCAATTTGTAGAAACATGTGACATTTTTATTAAATTAAATTTTTAAACATGTTGGCGGCTGACTTTTAGATGCAATCAGTTTGCGATTTTAGCATTATACTCGAACAATTCTTTTTTGTTTGACATTGATACATGTATTAACATGCTCGCAAATGCCGTTCGACTATAGACCTCTTGCAACGCAAAAGCAAGGGTGCGTTGATGAGAAAGTTTCAGCGATGAAGGCTTCGAATAATGAGTGGTAGCCGGGGAAATTGGGCCGGGCACCAGTAGTTTGAATCTACATCCGGTACCTTCAGCAAACCTCGGAGAGAAGTCGTAATAACCACGCACTTATCACGGCATCGAACGCATTGTGACTTTGATAGATTGGGGTTTTACGTCCCAGTCAAGAATATTTCGCTTATATCGAGACTATAGCAGTTCGCTAAAGGCAATGTGGAAAGGAAGGTTCATTAACGTGCTACGCCTTCCGTGACACTGGACATCGGTTTTCAAGGTCTCTGTCGTGGCTTTTATATCTGAATCATGCCGAGTGCTTAGGGAAAGAACAGTTTTAGTCAGAGCCCGGTCAGGCTTTGAACCCACGACCTTCCACTCTACCAACTGAGCTTCCGTAGTGTTGCATGTTGTGACGCCTAAAATACAGTATACACAAAAACATTTTTTGTCTTGTTAAAACAGGACATACAATTGCTTAATAAATTGCAACCGCATAATTATGTCTAGCGCCATTTTAACGCTTTAACGAAGAGGTAAATAAATTTAATTACGTTAATCCCATTTCGCCGATTTTTTTGAAATATTTTTAGTTCTGCATCGAAACAGTTGGTGTTCGAACTTTCCATTTCCAAAAAAAAAATATATTAATAATAAATAGATAAAAATAGAAAAATATAAATAAATGGCGGATGGCCCCAAATAGTTATGAGAATTTTTATACTGAATAAAAAAGATAAAATCACGAAAAAACATATACACAAGCGGTAAAAGATTGTGTAATAAATTATAAACATCCTGATGTAAAAAAGACAGTTTTTCAGAAATATATCCACGACATACCAGGGTAGCTTAATATTACACAGAGGGTTTATGCATTTTTAATATCCCTAACATCTTCCCACCGTCTCCGATGCAACAATCAGGAGACGATTTAAATTTTAAATCAACACATTTATTACAACAAGAGATATAACGATTAAAATTTCTCTCAAGCCATTTATCTCAAATGTCAAAATTATAAGAGTGTTTGTAAAATTTGTATTCATGTATAGTTAGGTAGGAGGAATTTAAAATGAAGCTGTAATCCGATTGTTTGGATATTTTTTGTCAAAAAAAATCAACTAAATTTGTCAAAATTAAAGTATCTATTTTACGAAAGGAAATCTAAATTCGTATCAGATTGAGCGGTTCGTTTACGAACTAAGGTCTCTGTGAGGTAGCAAGTTTTCCACCACTAAAGTAGCTCAGTTGGTAACGTGTTCATTCTGTATGTGGGAGTTCGAACCCTAGTCAGCTAACGAAGACTTGACCATAGGCAATTAATGTAAAATGGGACTTTTTTCTGTAAGAATATATGTTCGTGAAAAGGATATATATAGATGATTTCACGTTTTCAAAATCGAGAGATATTGCATGATTATTACTGTAACCATACCGATCGGAACCGTTTTACAATCCGAATTCATGACCCATTCAAAGTATCACTGGGCCTAATATGTGTTAATCTTGGGTACCTTTTCGTGAAGTTATGTTATGCACGTTTTCCATGGCTGTTCCATTAAAATGACCCCTCCCTGAATTCAGTTGTAACGACATCAATTTTTTGAGATGCTTAATGAAAAATTATTTTCAAAAATATTCAACGAAATAAAAACAATTAAACTGTTTTGAATTGGCGTTCATTCAATTTAATTCTTTATTTGTTCACAGCAAATATGATTACCAAAGTTTTACCATAGTGCGCGTTTTTAGTGTGCTTTGAAAACCTATGAGTTGAGTTGAGTAATGGTGCTTAATGTTCCAGTCAAGAATATTTCACTTATATCGAGACGTCGCCAGCTATGGGCAAATGTGCAGAAATTTTGCCTGTGCGTTGCGCTGATGGCATTATACAGCAGAGTTCTTTATCGTGCCAAGCCTACCAAGACAGGGGACCTCGATTATTTTAAGTTGCCATCCGAAAGATTAAGAACCGTGACTTTCATTTCGTAATGCCGAGTGCTTGGCGAAAGAACAGTCACTACCCACTTTTAAGTCTTGGGTCAGACCCGACCAGGGTTTGAACCCACGACCTACCACTTACGGAGCGAGCACTTTACCAACTGAGCTACCGCAGTGGTTTGAAAACCTATGACATTTATATTGAATATGAAAGTCATTTCAACAGTTCAGTTGGTTATTATTTTTCCTTTCTTGTTATTGCGAACGATGTATTATATTTTCTCCTATCTTCAGAAACCATTTGGCCAAACTATTTGTACCTTAATATCAATTTGAAGTTTTAAACCTCAAACGGCCAAATATTTAGGTTTGTGTGCTCCACTCCTCGAACGAACTATTTATTTTTAATTTTGATGTATTTTTACCGGAAATTGAGAAACGTGATGTACATAAATCCTCTTCATCCTGTTGTGTTTACTATCATAAAGGACAACGATACTTCAGAACAAAAGGGATTAGATTTTAGATTTTATTTACGCCATATTGAAAGGTCTGATTTTTAACCTTCTTGAACTAGCTGCTCTGATGCAACATTTGTCGCATCTTTTAAATTGTATCGTTAATGCTAACTCTCATTTTACACCGATTATGGAGCCGATTTTTCTAATCGTTAAATAATAATTGAACCTCACATATCTTTACTTGTTGATGTTCTATTTTTATATTTCATGTAAATACGTGTACATGTATTCGAATAATCCCCAACTTTGAACATAAACCGGAAATTATGTCAGACGCCGTGGTTCACGTATTTTTTGAAAAAAACATTAATTTGAAGTCCAAAATATTTGACATAAACCGGAAATGATGCCAGACGCTGTGCCTCACACTACAAGAAACCAAACGGCATCTCCAACAATAGGTCGACCAAGAACACGAAACAACAAACAATAAATGAAAGAAACAAACCAATTAGCGGGAAAGCACAAACACGTATTTGGTTCATTGATTATAAAACTCATAAAGTTAAACACAAATCATATAATCCTTTGGTCTGAATTTGGTGGTTCTTGTGGAGTTCTCCAGCGTACCAGGTGATCAATCCCCCTCTACGTTTGTGTGGAACGTTTTTCAAAAACGTTTACGTCGAAATGCTCCGTATCAAACGTCATTTTACGGGGAAAATCGAAGTGAAGCGATTCTATATCCAATGGCACTAATTCTTCCGCAGAAACGTTATGGGCATCACATGGTATACATACTGGCGAACCCCTTTTACTTGGCCTTTTCACCGTAAAGTCGTTGATCTAAAAAAAAATAAATTAAAAAAAAACTATTGATGTTGAAATAAATCATTGTAGACACATCTCCTCAAAGTAGTTTGCGGGGGTGTAAAAAAATACTCTTTCAGAATTTCTTTTTGAAAGTAAATGCATGTATTTGATGTCATAACATAGAAGCGATTCAAGTCAAAACTGTATGTCAATAAAAAATCATAACAATAAAACATTTAAATTTTTCCTTGTTTGATTAAGCTTACGGGGCTTTAAACAACCAGACCCAGGAATTTTCATTGAGTACATAGTTCACAGACTCACACTGCGTAATTGTTCTTATAATGAAGTGAAATTGATTATCCTCCATGGGGATCCGATACGTTGGTAAAAGTTCTTAACATGTTTTTTGGTCCAAAACCAACGCCGGTCTATTTAAGATGCCCATCTAATGAATTCAGTAGTGTTATAGTAGGGCAGAGAAGTCGCATGGTCGTTAAAATGTTGAAACAACTATGACATTTTTGCATTCACACTTGGTAGAGGTCTCTTGTTACAAAAATGTGCCCAACCATTTTGAATTTCAATATTGCGGCAATTTTTCAAGATGGCCGCCAAGACTTATTCCAGAGCAATAAATCCTTATGTTTACCAACGAAACAACTAAAATGTTTATGAAAGTGGGTTTTTATTTATATCCCAACTAGGCTCAAGTGTCTCGTGTAATAGAATTAATTTCTATGGGTAAAATACAGTCAATACCAGGCTAAACTAACCAATTAGTACAACTCATCTCAGTCAATCGTCAAATAGCCTTTCCATTCTGCTATCTATTTTTCAGCAGTTTTCCTGTCACTAGCTAGCTGTTTGTATCTCAATAACTCGTCGACTGAGATCTGTTTTTTTTCCTAAAGTTAGTTCAGTGTTAAACTTTCGACAGTTCTATGTTGTTTACTCATCCCTGCAGGCTTTCCCGAAAGGGTCGATATGAAATACTATTATTGCATTATATAAATTTTTGGCTACAGTTTCACAATCATTCCTAACCGTAACTAAGATTTGTTTTATCTTCTAGCAAAGAAATCTTAATAATTTTGTTAATTCAAAAGGTATTAACGAATTTATGGCGCTATTTTTGGAAGATCCCAGTAGCTATATTGTTTTGTTACAAAAAGATTGTCGAGCGAAGGAATGATTGTGAAATTGGGAGCCAGAAAAACATCCAAAAACAAACATATCAATCCATGTCAAAACCACAACCCCATGCCAAAATAAAATCTTTGCATTTGGCAAATTAGGTTAAACACGTGGTCTTCCACCAGGGAAGTGAGACCGGGTGCTCCGGAAAGGTAAACATATGTTAAAAAACGTAAAATAAATTTTAAAATCAATAAATAACAAGATTAATTATGAATTAAATCAATTTTATGATACAAACATTGCATTGAAGCATTTGTGTTCTTTTACAGATTATTTATCTTTTATATAAAAAAACAAAAAAACATACACATCTTAAATTATCAAATATATACAGCTTTTACAAGGCTTTAATAAAACCTTTTTATCACAGAATAGCTATTGTCAAGTATTGTCCCTTATGGATAAAAACGAGACAAATTGGTCCCTTTAAATGCAAATCACTCTACTGGACAACTCTACTCCCGGCTGTATCCGAGCTTCGTCACGCACATGTTTGTTTGTCAGCCAGACGTTCTTGCAGACGAATTATCTATATGTAAATAGTATTTATTTGCCAGCGAACTGTTTCAAATACATTAAGAAACACGCCGTGTTTACAAACCGCACACTTTGACATGACTAATTGTAAAGGTTATTTCACGTAAAATTTTACGACCAAAAAGTCAATTAAACTCATATAGAACATGTTATACACAAAGTTTTCCAATGCTCTTGGCAGTTAATGCTAATTTTGTGAGTTCAAGTGAACACTAATATTTGTTTACAACAAAAAATAAATTAAAACATGTTTTTGCAAAAAACTTGTGAAAATTAAAATGAAATCCTCATTCATTATAAGAAATCCAATGTTTTAGGATTTTTGAAAAACAGTAATTTTCTGTAAACGTGAATCCTTCGTCATAAATAAAATAAATAGATTTTAAACACTTGAAATATTTTAAAGCTGATATGCACGTCCACTTGGTTGATATCACAAGCATCAATTGGTCAAAATATATCTCCAATTTATGAATAAACATTCCACGATCCCAGACGAGTTATAAGACGAATTGGAATTCCAAGATCACTTCAGAACGGTAATGGCGCCCTGGCGATGGATTAACGGTGATCGTCTGCAAAATACAAGATAAGCATGGCATTTAATAATCATTCATAATCTGTTTGTATAAATAAAATAAAATTACACTTTCTTGTTCAAAAACAAAAACATATTGTGTAAAATTTTTAACGATCTTAAGCCGACAACGAGGCTGTCGCCATTTCCGAGTGCTGCGATGAAAACTAAAATTTTGGCGGCAACTTGACAAAAGATCCCGAATCTTTTTAAGTCACCTACCTTTTAAAAAAAGAACAGAGAGGGGGGTGTAATGAATTCGAAGTTCCACAGTCAAGTTTTCATTGATATCGAGACTATAGGTTCAAGGATGGTGGAGGAAACCGAAGTGTCCTGAGAAACCGCCGATCTTAGGCAAGCGAACTGACAAACTTTCACACACTAGGATTTGTTCCGAGAATCTCTGTGATCAGTAAGTGCGCGTTTTAGGCCATAGACCGCCCAGTCAAAGAGCATGAAAGAGGGAGAGAGAGCGATATCTGTTTAAAGATGAAAACTTCAATCGCCACAGAAAAATATTTTTTATAAAATAAAACTTGTATTGTTACATTACTTTTTGTTATCTTAACTCTAATAAAATGTACTTTATGTGGTTTATTTCACAAAGATTTGTCCCCATAAAAGTTATTTCAGCAATTTAAATGAAGTCCATTTTTATATCTTATGCATACAGTACGACAAAACCATCACTGTATTCATTGTGATCCGATTACCGGTATACATCTAAGGGATAAACATTTTTTAACATCATGTAAATTTTTATAATAATGGTCACATTTTAGTATGGATTAAAATATTTCAAGTCTAAAAACGCATTGTCATGTGTTACT
The DNA here is from genome assembly GCA_021292105.1 of Anadara kagoshimensis. Lineage (NCBI taxonomy): Eukaryota > Metazoa > Mollusca > Bivalvia > Arcoida > Arcidae > Anadara > Anadara kagoshimensis. The sequence goes on from CM037864.1 coordinate 15,754,057, forward strand.
TTTGATTTTTCTTAATAACCAGAAATCCTATAAGACATTAAACAGGGGAATTTTGTTTGTATTTAAAAAACCAACAAGGGACATTTATTTGCTGAAATGTTGATTTTTAAAAAAAAAACAAAAAAAACTCTTTGAATTTCTTGTTAAAATAGTCCACACCCAAGTGTCACAATCATTCCTTCATTAAGATTTCCCTTGGCTTAAATTTAGCAATTTTTGGAACTACTAATACATATTTTAACAAAACCACGTGCACGTGTAAATAAAATGTTTTAGGTAGAAGACACCTTAAACTCCTGAATATTTTAAAAATAAACAAAATTATTAAGATTTGAAATATTGCTAGATTTAAGTCAAGGAATGATTATGAAATTCGGACAGACTTGGGAAACGCCATATGCTTGCTTCCGCTGAAAACCGGGTTTAGCATAATCCGGAAGAGACGCTTGCATTGATAGAAAGAACTATAGTCACCAATACAACACTTTACACGGTAACAAAGCCAAGCAAAGCCTAGATTATAACTCATGGATTAGTTCATGACATGCACTTTGTTATTAAAGTAACATTTTCCTTTTTTAAATGTAGCTGGGGCACTTCATTAAAATACTGAAAAGCTATTTTTCGGTCGAGTTTAACCCTCCCCACAGAAGTACAAAAGACGTTAAGGTATAATCTTCAGAAATGCTTACCTTTAAAACACGAGATGATGAATTGGAGGAATTATTCATTTTATCTGACCGGGTCAGTTGAATCATTGGTCATGGATATCCTGTCCCAGCCGGACTGTAGTGGTCATTTAAAACAGCGGAAGTGCATACAATCAGTCCTTTTCAGATTCAGCGTCCTTTAAAACCTTTAATGCTTTTAAATTAAAAGTTTTCTTCACACTGGATTTAAAATTTTAAATCCTCACTTCTCTATACAAATATGTAGCGTTGCTGGCATGATCTTGATAATGTATGCAGTCACATTTTGTAAGATCATGCACATTTTTGTCCAATTCATATCCATGTTGTCCAGGGAATGTTGACATCAAAAGTTTTTTTTAATACTGCATTTGTATTATGTATGTCCTCTTATCAAACAAAACTAAAATGGCTGGAACAATCTGCTCGATTTCTTTCATGAAATAAATAATAAATAATAAAGCTCAGATGAACTGTTCAAACTTCCGCCGCCTCCGGTCGAGTAGATGGCGCTTTGAAGTAGACGTAATTTGTCGACGTTGATGACACGGTTTGGCCGCTGTTGTCAGCGTCATAATCCACAGACTCATTGCCACGATAGGGAGGTAAGGGCTGATGATGACCCTGTTGTTGGACCCACTGTCGTCCGTTCCTCTGTGTAAGGTGGTCGTGGGCGTCTTCTTCTTCAAGCGGTCTCGTGACGTCTTTCAACGTAACGTGGCATTTGCGGGTGGTAAGCGGCGTTGTAAATTCTGAAAATGAAATCGGAAAAATGTAAAAAGGTAAAACTCAATGGAAATAGCATTAATTTTGAGAATGTTGTAAATATTCAAAGCAGACACGATAGTTTTCGATAGCCTCTTGATAGCTTTCCGCCATATTGCCGAGAAACGCAAATTCCGGTCCATGGGTTCTGATAACCATGCTCAATTTTAAAATGTATCGTTGAATAATTCAACACACATTTTCTTGTTCTTGTATGGTCCATGACCATAACCATCAAATTGTTGAAAGTTGCCATATGTAGCTAATACATGTACGCATCTGGTTGATGGGCCAGTGACTTTGACTTGGGACTTATTCATATATATTCTATTCAGGTGTAGAGGAAGATAAAACTTGCTTAGTCCACGAAAAGCCCTGCAGTAGCTGCAAAACTTCAAACCAAAAACAATACGAGGTGAATTTGTGATCAATCTCTTAGACTAAGTCAACAAAGTTTTACTTCAGATTCGTTTTAATGTTGATGTTTTAACGATTTTGTTGTTTACTTCAAGTTTTAGAAAAGTGTAGTGCAACCAACCAACCCCCCCCCCCCCCCCCCCCCGATAGTAATGAAAACAAGTATTTTATATAAAACGAAAAATGCATGCTTACAAACTTTTTCCAAGAGAATATTTATATGATATATGCATAGGCGTAGAATAATATTTTACTGATTTAATGGTGTCCTATAAGTCCTTGGTGTTGGAATTTTAAATTTTATGATTTATGAAAAATTGCTTTTTAATTAGGTGTAACGCGGAAATAAATGGTTTACTTGCTCATTTATAATTACATTTACATAATTGAAACATGGGCAATACCAACAACAAGTCATTTAATAACAAAATCCAATTTAAAACTACCCTATCATTTAAGTCACATTAGCATATTTTTAAACTTAAAAAATAATTTTTTGTGACAATTTCCTGTTACATTGCACAGTATCTGTTAAAAAGGTCAACATTTTTCATAAACAAGAAACTTGTATTTAATTTTCAAAATTAGATAAAAACCATGATGATATCTGCCACATTCCTTTTATGAAATGCACATGACCGGAAATGGAGATGCACCTGCTAACACGTGCGGAAATGTTGCGAGTTAAGGTTTAAAATTGAAACATGTTTAATTTCACAACTTCCCGTAAAATCACAAGACTTGTCTAAAAAAAAATACCGTGAAATATACATGTTTTGATCAAATCAGCAGGCATTTTGTATGAACAAAATATTTTATATTAAAACATGAATGAAACCGAGACAAGCGTGAGAATATCTTTGCCTTTATAACTTGAATACTTTACACACCCTTTGCAGTGAACCCGAACATCCCAATTCTTTAAAAAATGCATTGGGGTGGTCATATGTGAAACCTTAACCATAAGTTAAATTGTCAAACGAGCGTAGTCTGTCTTGAGTTCACGGACAAAACTACACGCGATAGTACTATACCAAGACTCGGGGAATTTAATAATTTAAGGGTTCGCTATACTTCAAAAGCATTGAAGCTGAAGAGATCGCAAGACAAAATACGAAACTAAAGGCTCTTTTGTATAAGTTGAGACTGTATATAATGGCAGGTTGTTGGCGATTGTCATTTCTGATTTTCATTAGAGGTAACTAATGATTGGATTACTCAAAGGGTCGTAAAAGGCGGATTTTTTATCATTAAAGTCACATTCATGAATTAATCTGACTATGTGCAGCTTAGTCATATAGTATAAGTACAGGCCGAATTATCTGCCTTAACAATTGTGTTTTTTTTAAATGGTTGCAATATAAATTTAAATTAGTTGCAATACAAAAAGAAGAACAAACCATCATTAAAGCAGGTAATTATATAATTCGGCTTAATATAAGCATGGCCTTTTCAGATGAGAAAATTTGCATCACCCATTTGTTATTTCATATCGGTTGTAATGTGCAAATAATTACATACCATCAGTAAGGCAGATAATTCGGCCTAGTGTAAGTATGGCCTTTTTAGACGAGAAAATTTGAACCCGCCATTTAAAAATTGAATTCAAATTAAAAATCAAGGATATACAAAAATATGCCGATGGGCGAATGAATCATTGGTTTTAATGATGTAAAAAGTGAAAATTCCAATCTTAATCACCATGTCAATCGTGACCTTTGCACCCAGAACGATAAACATAATTGATTGTGTTTAATTAAGATTATTTAAACGATTTTGACTGGCTGAATTTAAAATTTGAAAAAAATACAAGTTATTAACTTCAAGACGACTGTTCTGTTCTAATTATTAAATTATGCGATTAATTAACCTCAGGCACAAAAGTGTAAATTTTTTGACCGACATGTCGGCTAATTATATACAGTAAATAAATTCAAAATATGAGCAAACGTCGCCTCTTTGAATTTGCTAAATAAATAATCGACTGGAATAATCTTTAGAGCAAATAAGTTATTTCAGCAGTTTTATTATACATTTGGATACAATGTATACATGTAGTATACAAAATTTATGCGTGGGATGGTGAGGAACAATACCCCATTGTTAAAGGTGACGGACAGTTATTTCTGGTAGAGTGTGTAAAAACAACCGTTTTATTATGAAATAGGGAAAATATGGAAAATTATTACTTAATAAATTCGTTCACGAGAAGCATTTAGGCAAATGAGCTTAACTCTAGACAGAAACTAGCTGTCCTGAAATTTATTAGTGTGTCCCATATTACCAGAAACTTAATTTGATGATCATGTAGGGGTCAACCCCTGTCTGGCACTGAAATTTCTTGCCAGAAATCTGAATAGTAATGTTCCAATGCTTATTTACAAAACACGCCATTAATTACCCAGTTTCACAATTCCTAACTTTGTCGGTTTTTTAAAACTAAGAATAAAGTTTTAACAAACCTAAAACAAATGTTATAATTTAAAATTTACACCTTAGATTTATTCCAAATTCTTTGAAAACTAACGAAATTATTTATATTTCGCCAGATTTGAAATCTTAGTTAAGAAACTATTGTGAAACTGGAGCCAGAAATGTAATTTAATTATCATGCAGGCCCAATCCCTGTCTGGCACTGAAATTATTTCAATTTTGCCAGAAAACTGCCTATTTGCAACAGCATGTTGTAAAACCATGAATGATAACAGCAAAATTAAAGGACTGGTTCAAATTATTTCAAAATAAAAAACCCTTCAATTCCAAATTCAAGCCTTTGAAATTTTCTTTCCCAAGTTTCTAAACGCAATAATAGCAAACCCTTATGTAATCGCAGGCACATGTTTCGTCATACATGTATAACGCGCGTATCTGAATTAATTTTTTGCCAGAAACAAGATATATAACAAATAACTCGACAATAAAACACAGTACCAATGAAAAACTAAAACACTGCAACATACCGCCGACTTTGGACTGATACTGGGCATGCTGACAAAATTAAAGTGTCCAGTGGACGTTTCTCCCTATACAGTCTTTGCCATCCGTCTAAACGAAAATGATGTTTTACGCCTCGTGCAAGAATCTGTTACTTATATTGAGACGGTCAGTTCTTAGATGGCAAGGAAATCAGAGTACCCAGAGAAAACCATCGACTTCCTCGCACCAGGATCTGCCCAAAATCGGATTCGAACCTAGCTGGTGAGAGGCACTATGATCCAAAAGCGTGGTTAAAGACCTCTTGTTGTCGCCTTGGCCACCGAAGGGCCACCCCTTACCCTAAAAGGACTCGAAAGGAAAAAGTGGGATATCCTTTGATTTACTTACCAGGGTCGTATATGACTTGTTTTTCTTCAGTTCTCTTCTTGCACACAAAACACACTATGACTATGTATAGAACCACAAACAGCGAGACCAAGCACAGTACGCCAAGTAACACCATGGCTAGGGTATACCACTTCTCGTCCTTGTTCACTTCTACAGGAGCACTGGGGTCGATAACTCCATCGGGCCGGTCGGTGACAAATCCACTGCTATCAATATGCTCCACGTGGATTTTAGCGGTACCGCCTGAAAACGGTCCACTCTTTGAGCCATTCCCATAGGCTGGCAATAAATTATTGTTCTTGGCCTGGTGGAATTTGTCAAATTCGAAGAAAGGCCCACAAGAAGCGTCAGAGACCATGTCACAGGGTTTCCTAATAATCTGGTTACTGCCGCATTTCGTACACTCTTTACACGTGTTGGAACTAAAGTCAAAATAATGTTTTGGTTGACAGTAAAAATGTGATCCGTCATTATCAGGATTTGTTGCTGTGACGAAGGCAATAGTTATGCAGAATATGAAATATATGTACTCCATTGTGAATGTGTGATGGGATAATCCGTCAGCTGCTAATCTATCCAATTCTTAATTTCGTTCTTGTCACGTCTTTCTTTCTATAACGATATCTGGAAAAGAAATGAAAACAATATTACAAAACCTGGTAAAATGAAAAAACAGTAAAAAACACGTGTGACATAAAAAAAAATATTTGGCCTCTAAAAAAATAATTCTTGTAGTTAAACGGAAAAAACATTTACAGCCTAAAGTTGGGGGATGATAGGAAAAACACATACACTAACTCGACACAAAGATTATACAAAATTATAAGCAGGCACAAACACATTTGCGTAATAACAGAACATTTTGGATTTTTCAAACATTTTTGGATTTGAACAATTTTTATCCGAGCGCTTCTTATGGTAGGAAATATTTTCCAGTCACTACAAAATTAAAACACGTTTAGTAATTATAATAAACATGTCGAATTTTATGAAACAAAACAACATCAAAAAAGAATGTCATTACCACACTAGAAGGAAATCAAAATGTCAAGAAATGAAATGTTAATGTAATTAGTTCGTCTGCAGACGACAGGATATCGGACAATTTAAACACACAAGACACGACAAAAATCAACATTATCGTTTAAAAATTGTAACATACTTACATGTTTCTCTCTCCTCGTGGTAAACAAAGAAATTTATCATTGGTGTAAAAATAACAAACTCGTATTACATACAATATGCTCCGTTCTCATGGATGTGTAAGCCGTTTAAAAACTTTCCGATATTGTACAGCAAAATTTGAATGAGTCAGGAGTTGTGAATGACCCTGGTAACACAACATGACAGAAAATGTAGCCAGTTAGATAGTAGCATTACCACGTGGACGAGGAATGCCCCGCCTCCTTTATTAGAAATCAACATCAAAGTGGGCGTGGTTACACATTCCATCCTTCATTCACAATGTTGGTATTTGCTTAATCAGCAAGCATGGTGTTAAGTTTAACTTTATGGTGATCGATAAAGAATAATGGCTGGTGTCACTCAAAATTTAAAAAAGATTCAAATAGTTAAACGTACAAATTGCATAATAAAAACAAAAATCTTAATCTTATTTTCCAGTGTCAATCTAATTTCTTCACAATCTAATTGTTTAACGGGGTGGGGTCATGGTGATGGGCTACATATCGGGATCCCATTCATGCCGATTCGCGTCCTGGGGCGATAGTATCTCCGTGAAATACTCAGTATAATTAATTTTTATCAGTAACCAGTTTTGTGGAACAAGGTCATATTCTGATGTCCAGGACATTTGCTTAAATTCATTCAGTCGCGAAAGTTTTATAGCGGAAAACCACTGGAATGTTATACCCTTGGTATAACAGTTCAAACTGATAGATTAAATGGGTTTTACTACCCAGTCAAAAATAGTTGACTTATATCGAGGCGTCACCAGTTATAGGTGAAGTGGCAGAAAGGAGGTTTTTTCACTACAAAATCTATGAACGACACTGTCCATTGAAATGTGGTGTAACGTTAAACACCAACCACCCATCAATCATGGTCTGGATTTCGAATTCGATGAATTTAAAATACATGGAAAATAAAACGAAAATAAAATAAAATGTACATGTTATGTGATGACCGAATTAAGATTAGATATTACATAAGACTTGAAACTGGAACTGAAACATTTTCTTTGTTCGCACATCAAATATTTTAGTACGGTTATTAATAAAAACAACATTCCGTCTTAGGTCACAAAGATACAGTTTCATTTTGTAGCCACTAACGGGATAAAGCTAAATCTCTGCCAGTGTTTTCCCATTTAAAATATACCAGATGCCCAAGGAATCCGAAACACAGTCAATACGTGCATATGTGAAAACATGGAATAGCATTCATGTTTGAAAAATGAAAAAGTGGCTTTTTAAAAGGAGGGTCTTATTATTTGGAGGAGTAGGGTTAATGTTGTTTACGTCTTGGCTAATATTTTTCACTAATACCAATGCCGTATGTTCTGGGATGGGGAAAGAAAACTGAGTACTCCTTAGGCAACGGTGTGTGTGTGTGTGTGTGTGTGGGGGGGGGTTAAACCTGCGTGGGATTAAAAACAAGGCGATAAGAGGCGCTATGATTTATACCGGAGTGGGGTAGATTGGAGTAATTGTGTTTTACATCCCATCACGATTTTGTTCATTTATATCGAGACGGTCAGTTCAGGGATGGTGAAGTGACCTAAAGCGCCCGGAGTTGACCGCGAACAGACAAACTTTTTTAAACTATGATCTGATCCAAATTTGATTGGAACCCAAGCAATGCAATGATAAGGCTGTGATCAAGAAACGCATGTGGAAGGTAGACCAATTGGCCATCGAGGCCCCCGGCGCTTCAGACCTCTAGGCCACCAATGCTAAAGAATTCGAATACAGACCATTTAACTACATGTAGTTTAATACAAATCTGATTTCATAACAAGTCACGTGGACGTTTCCTATGGCGCCATTAGTTTACGGGAAAACGTCAAAAGCCAATAGCACCGCATAATAATATTGGACACGGTTGGTACCTATTTCTTATACATGGGCAATAAAAGTTGAAACTGGCCCATATTGTAAATAATATAACATGCTGGGAGCACTCAAAGCTTAAAATATCGGCCACTTCACCCATAGCTGGCGGTGTGTCGATATAGTTGAAATATTATTGACTGGGGCGTAAAACGTTCGGTGTCAGAATCCATGTTTTACATTCAACCAAAATATTTCGATGAAATGCACATTCTTTGTATGAGAAAGTGGTGGGTTACATGGAACATTAATGATTATTTCCGTTTTATCTTTCTTATAAACAAGATACACAACGGCCCTTTATTTCAGTCATAATTCTCTCTTGGTGGTCTTGAAAAACTGGAATAAATATTTTGTCATGGACTGCAAATATATAATGATCAGAACAGGTTCTAATGATGTGGTGTAAAATGATATAATAAGTGAGTCCTGATAGTGCTGGGAGTAGACTAAAGGCGTGTCCCCATCAGAAAAAAATATATACCGTAAGGCAACAGCTGCAGATGGGAAAGTAGCATTGTTCAAAAACACTAGTTCAATAAAACAGAATTGGACTGATTTGGTACAAAATGCCATGGCTAGGAAACTAGGAGTGTCCCGAATTGATCCAAATACAACAGTGTTGTCAAACCCATTCAATCACTCATCCTCAAAAGAAACATTTATCGATAGACCATGAAGCATTATTGAAAAAGAAAAAAAATGACATTGGTTCGAATCCGTTACAAACCGAACACTGAACCCCCATACACTATGGAAAGGCTTTTGTTGGTACGAGTGTCCAAAGACCAATATCGACGTTTGTGTGTGTGTGTCCATATATCGTATGGCCTGTGTGTGTGTGTGTGTGTGTATGTGTCCATATATCGTAAGGCCAATATAGGTGTGTGTGTGTGTGTGTGTGTGTGTGTCCAAAGAATATAAAAAGACTAAAACCGACGTTGCGTGTGTGTGTGTGTGTGTCGGACCTACAGTCTGCGTGTGTTCCATACCTGACAAGCTGTGACAATATCTAAAGTACAACATAAATAATACAAAGATAAGCTATGGCCTGTCAGACAGATAAGGTATGTAAAGTTGCATCAGTTCTTTAAATACCTGGGGATTTCCATACAAAACATCTACCAATCCGGTACATACAGATTATGTAGCTCAAGGTCATGTTTATTTAAATAACACATGTAATTTTTTGAACTGAATCACTCGACATTATGAAATCATGTAATGTCAGTTGACATCTGTTGAGATCGATAAAATTTAGACAATGTCTCTGCTTACGAGGTTTACATGTGAAATATCTTTTGACATTTGACTAAAATCAAAATCAGGCGTAAAAATTTATTGACCAATAAAGTACCACATTCCGTTCACTTTGTTTTGTTATTTTGTCGCTTGTATACAAACTGCTTGACCATTATATTTTAAATTGCACTTATATCGAAATGTAACCAGCTATAGGTGAAGTGGCAGCAATTTTACCTTTGCTCAAGGCGATATATGCAGGGAGGTATTTTTTTACGCCCAACGCTTGTCATGACACGAGGCATCGGTTTTTAATGTCTCTTCCGAAAGACCCCATTGTGTATTTAGAGGTTGTGTATTGGCGCGTCCATTTAAAAAGACCTCGGAGACCCAAGAAGGCCTGTTCAACATAGGTACGAGACTGTCCTCATAAAAACTTTCACTTTGTAAGGAAGTTGCAGCACGTCTATATTTAGCAGTCTAATTACAGGTGTGTAATGTTGGGTGGTTTTAAGCAATTCAAACAGTTTAACCAATTACAAAGAAAAGACTTAATTCGTTTAGGGACCACTACGTATCCCGTCAACCGTATATCCTTCAATATCTGAGGAATGTGAAATTTATAAAGCAGTTTAAATCTGATACGCTTTAAATACCTACAGTACAGACCTGTCGAAAGTTTAACATGGAGCTTATGCATAGGGGTCTAGTCTCGGCGGTTAAGTAGCTGAGATATGGATAGCTATGACAAAAAGGCTGTCGGGACTTTTAGATGGCAGCTGCCGAGATATAGGTTACAAGGGGTCGAGATGCGCTTTTGACTCGGCTCAAAATCGTTAGCTTTGTGTTAAACTTTTGACGGGTCTGTGTTGTATCGCTAATTTTAATTCCCACCCAATGAGCGAATAAAAATTCATCATAGATCAGTTACATGAAATGGTGAAACGGACATACCACAGACATCACCATATTGAAATGGAATATCATTTCAGGAAAATCACATTTCACATCCGTATCCATTTAATGGTTATTTAACAATGGTCAAATTTCTCCAAAAAATGTATATATCATGTTTATTAAAATTTTATTTAAAATTTGTAGTCATGTGGAGAATTTCTTTTAATTTCATTATTTAAAGATTTTTTAACAAAATTGTGAGAAAGAGAATAGAGAGTAGATGTAGATCTTCTTTCGTGTCTGGGTCGCATTTCGATATTTTTTTATAGTAAATATTAACAGATGGCACACGACATTGGCATCTATGTAAATTAGGACATATTTTCCTTCATAATGTATTTTATTCAATACACATACATATATGATGTCATATGATGTACCTTGGTATCAGGCCCCGGTTTCACGATCATTTCTCAACCACTTAAATCTTGTAGGATTTTTTTAAACAAGATTTTTTTTAGGTTTCATGACATTCTTTATAAACGGTTAAAGTGCCATTTTGAAGATCGTGCTAAGCACATTACTTCTTTATTTATTTTTTCCACTTTTTATTTTTTTAATATTGTCATTTGCTGATTTTGATTTTTTTATAAAAAATAATGCATTCATTATCAGCACATGACAAATTGATTTTTGAATGCATTATTTTAATAAAAATTCAAAATAAGCACATCATGGCAGTACTCAGTATAGCCAGTGATCACGGAGACGTTTAAATTTTGTCAGAATATAGAAAGGCGCGACTTTAAAATTACTTAGTAAATGCAATAATAATAAAGTTTTTTCTTAAGTTTTTGAAAATAAAACTTCTGAGCAAAATCAACGCGATAAAATGAGATCATCGAAACGTTTTAAAATGTCTCACACCACAACTAGTCATATCAATAGCTGTTACTATAAATTTTGAAGATTTAAATCAAGCATCCATGAAACTGACACCTGTTCATCATCTCTACATTGAGAGTGTACAACGGGCGATAACTCGTACACGATATGGCCAGATCGTACCACCTCGTTTTACATTTCACGTTACCAGCTACAGGTGAAGTGACAGAATTTTTTTACCTTTACAATGCGCTCATGTTAGTGTGCAGAGAGATTCTTAATAAGAGGTTTTAAGGTCTCTTCCAAAGGACTTTCATTTCTAAACAGAGTGCTTGGTGAAACTTCGGAACACATATGTATATACATGTAGAATAGCGATACGTACGATAGACTTTTATTTTTCTAGGTTTCTTTTTTTATGCAACAACTACAGTAGCTCAGTTGTTAGAGTATGTTTGTGAGTTTGACATTTTTATAAACCCTGTTTCATCAGTTCATCGCGGTAACATATTTTGTTGTTTTCCAGAAACTCAATTCAATTTTAATTCTCTTACATGGATCTTTTGCGGGACTTACCCAATTCTAAGATCCTGTAAGCATAAAAAAGGGTTGAGTAATAATGTGTTAGATCCAAGTCAAGTAAATTTATATCGAGACGGCGCAAACTATAAAGGGAGGTACACAAATTTTGCCCGTGCTTTGCTCTGCAGGGTTCTTCACATGTCTAGCCTACTGTGATACGGGACCTCGTTTATTTTAAGGTCCCATCCGAAAGAACCATGACTTTCATTTCGTAGTGCCGAGTGCTTTGCGAACGAACAGTCACTACCCACTTTCAAGTCTTGGGTCAGACCCGGTTGGGGTTCGAACCCACTTACGGAGCGAGCAATCTACCAACTAAGCTACCGCAGTGGTCCAAATAGCGCAAAGAAATGAAGTCCTAAAACAAAAGACAAAGCAACAAAGACCACGCCTAATTAGCGAATGGTAGCAGACTTGACGAGATGTTAAGACAAAAGAATACTGAACGAATGCCGAAAAACGGGAAGTGGAAAGAAAAGAAATAACGATCAGTTGAAAAGGACTTAAGATTCCATGTGACATACCAGTTAGATTACATGTATCTCATTCATATTAAATTGACATTTTCAAAATGGTGGAGGAAACCGGAGTATCGGAATAAATCTGCCGATGTTTGGCGATCGAACTGACAAAATACCAACTTTCTTTAACTATATAGGATCTGCCCGAGTGGGGTTCGAACCTAAATAACAAGAAGCGTTGTGATCCGTATGTAAGTGCTATAGACCACTTAGCCACCGAGATCCCACTTAGGATTGAGCTAAGTAGCTTGACGATAAAACGGGAAGAATCATTAGAAATGTAAAACTTTTTTTTAAAATGCTTGGAGTATATGACGGCGCAATGTTAAATGCAGTCCAACTTGCCTTAAAGGCCACCTCTAGGGTCACCTACTTATAAATGCCAGTAGAATTGTATCCCAATTGTTCTTCATTTATATTATTTGAACCTGTATATAAAGGCCACTTTTACTGGTTCCCTTGTGTGGCCTTTATAGACAGGTTTGGCTGTATAGAGATTCAAGATTCAAGATTCTTTATTACACTCTGTACCACGGAGGTGGTATTAGAGGTTAAACTATACAATATATATCTATATACAATGGCGGTACGCATATAACAAAATTATATTACAACAAAATATATATTAAAACGATTTACAATAATTACTCAGTATGATAGATATCAATAGATACATGTTATAAACAGGAAAAAAGGAATAAAATTGATATTTAAGTATAATATTTTAAACCCTCTTTAGAAATTTGCATAAATTTAACAGTTCAACTTTATTTGTACTAGTCATTAACATTTGTAATTTTAGAATATTTGGTCTAATATAATATTTTTCCTTTATATAATTTTTTCTATTATTTTCAAAAAGCTACATTCCAATAAAAAATGATACTCATCACCAATTCTGTTTAGATTACATAGATTACATGTTCTGTAGCTCCTTTCAACATTTGCCCATCTTCCCTTTTCAATTGGAAGAAAATGATTACATGTGCGAAATCTAGCAAAAATTTGTCTTAAATTAAAAGGTAAAATTTCTAAATATTTCTCTAAGCCAAAATCTACTTTATATATTTGTGAGCTTTTTGTTTAGCTCGTATTTGTTTCTGAAACTAAATAAAATTGAAGACTTGATAAGATGCTTGCTCTTTATTGTCACTATGCAGAAGTCTGATATAACATAACATTGTTACAATTAGAATCTCTCTCTTGCTTCACACACACACACACAATAAAGTTTTTAAGTGTAAGACTTCAAATTAAGTCTAGAATAAAATAAAATAAATCTGGTATAAATAACCATGACTGTTTGCTGAAAACTTTAAGGTAAACAAAAGTGCTGATGTACTAGCTAATTTCTAAAGAGTAAAATAAAAATATGAAAAATATTGTCAAGGTTCTTAATTTTTGGTTTGGGGAAATAGCAGGGAAAATTCAAAAGAAAGTTCCACTTATTTATAAATGAATGATGCAACACCTTAGTAAAAATTTAAAAGTTAAAAATGAAAACAATAAACATTGAATTATTTTATAAGGCCTGAACCAGCTGATGGGAGTTCCCTTGGGGAAGACCTCAAGGCTGCCTTCTGATTGGATGAGAGCTAATGCTATGACATCACATGTAGGGGACATCCGCCCAGAAAGGATTAGTGACCACTGGGCTGGATTGCGATATAAGTGAATAATTAAAGTTTCCGACATTTTTACTGAATATCATAAAATGGATAAAAATGAGTTTAGCTGCGTGAATAGGACACAAACAGAACTTTAACCAGATACGCTAACTAACCAATACACCTGTCAGGTGGTTGTCTGACAGTTGTGCTTTGTAACAGTAAAAACATATAAAAATACAGACTATTTGATCGATTTCAAAATATCGAGTGCAATTTGAATTAGTTTGCTTACCGCAAATAAAACAGCATGATTGCATTTCACAGTGCGCTTAAATGGCATAAACTCCTCACTCTGACACAGAACACTCTCATACAGCATGTTGACATTAAAACGTTCATGGGAAACAACTCTTATACAAAACCTCGTCCCCATGTTAAAGAATCATGTTAATAGTTTACAATAAACAATTGAAGACAAAGTAACCATTTCTTCAGTACAATTCTCATTCTGATTTTGTACATAATTTTGTATACTATAACATGCTAAATTTCAAATACAAAAATGATTTGACTAAAAATTACATTTGAGATGAAATGTGAATCGCACTTATCACAAATATTTTCTTTAAAAATTGTAGTTAAACAATAGAATCAACTTAGATCATTCAACAATAATGAATTTAAAGTATTTGTAAAAATTTCCACTGTGATTATAATGAAACACACTCTTCATTACCAATCAATATTTTTCTATTAAAAATTAATTAAAAACAAATAAAATTCTCAGAATAAATTGAAAAATGAAATCTCATAATTGAGAATTTGAATTAGCACTCACAAAATAAAATAAAATGCAAGTACTCACCTAAATAAAATTGAAGACTTGATAAGATGCTTGCTCTTTATTGTCACTATGCAGAAGTGACCATCAAGCCAACGCGACCGCTAAGGACCCGGCAAGTCACGTGATTAGGTGAGGACCCGCATGGGAAATATTAAACTTATTACATTGTTAAGTTGTGAGTTTTCCCTGTGGTGA
The DNA here is from genome assembly GCA_021292105.1 of Anadara kagoshimensis. NCBI lineage: Eukaryota > Metazoa > Mollusca > Bivalvia > Arcoida > Arcidae > Anadara > Anadara kagoshimensis. Next base: position 15,769,099 of record CM037864.1, read on the forward strand.
ACCCGTAAACAAATTTGGGTTGTCAGAGTTACTGAATAAACACAATGTTCCTTAAGCGTCGTCTTAATTACTTGTAGACATGACTCTTGATGAGAAATACAAACAAGTTGTTTAAACTTATGTAATTTCACATAGTGGATTAACTATATGTCTTTTGATATGAGTGCGAAGTCCTGGGAAATCCGGTTTAACATATACACGGATTTGGATAAATTATTATGAGAAACAAAGACAGATTTTGAAGCTAGCAGATGTGGACTGTAAATTACATTCCAAGGATTTCTTAATTCTTTGTCCCAAAAAGTCCACTTTATTTAGAGAGTAAATAATACAAGATAATGCTATTAGTGCTTTTATCTGTAAAAAATTCCTTTATAAATGTTTTATAAAAATTCAAATTAATGATAAAAATTATTAAATTCAAATTAAAATTACAAAATATCTAAAAACTATTATTAATTATTTTACAAAAAATAACATTTATTTTAAAAATTCAAAATCATGAAAAACATTTAGAACAAATTATTGTGACAGGTTCCCTGTCACAAATACCCTTCGCACTCAGTAATTCTTGGCCCAAAGAATACAATGTTTTATCATGATATATATAAAAATACTTCTATGTACAGTTTGCAGATATAATTGCAATGCAAATACAAAAATACAAACAACAAATTAAAACTAAATGTAATACCTTCATGACTTAACAATGTCATGTCAAAATGTTGTTCTATAACATTATATACAACAAAATTAAAATTAAATTTAGTTTTGGTTGCAGTTTTCATAACAAAATGCGACATGATACACATTTATGTAAATCATTTACACCTGTAGTAGGTATATGTTATCTGTAACAAACACAGACTTATGGTTTTACAATTCAACCTCATAAAGTTTGCCTTAAAAAAATGCTATTCTTACTGTAAAACACTGTAATAACCTTGATGGGCTAGTAAAATGTAGCAGTTAAATGACTTTTTTAAAAATATTTCTCAACTTTTTAGCTTTTATGGTGAAATTTTAAACATATCAGGGACAGGAAGTTCATGTTTATTGTTTCTATTCCGAACAACAAAATCTGGCCAAAATACATGTAAATGAGTATAAAATTTCCGAAATTTTTAAATCTGTGATATCACGTGGTGTTGTGATATCCCAGTGTAAAGGACACAGTGAAGCTTCAATAAGGGAATAGTAAAACATGAAATTCCGTCAGTAATTTCGAGTAAAAGTACTGTCTTCTGTTACTGATTTTAGTCCAAATATGGTAAATTAAGGCAACAGTTAGTACAGACACACATGCAGTCACAATAATGTATGGTAATGGGGTACAGTGGGGTGGATACACACTGGTAGAGGACTCTGTTGTGGTTTGCAGGTTCTTATAGTGAAAACTTGGTACTGATGAGTCTAGTGGCAAACTATATGATGAACTAGTTTTTTGTAGCATGAGAACCATGGTAGTCAGTTTTCTCAGCTTACAAAACAATAGCAAACAAGCTGCTGTAGCTATTACAGAAATAGCACATGAAATAATGGTAAGGAGTTCACTCAATGAAGGCCATGTAGAATTTACAGTAATTTGTCCATCTAACAAGGAATCAGATAAGGATGAAAAGATGGTCTGGTCTTTAGCTGCAGCTTTAGCCATTCTTTTCAAGCTTAAATGAGACTGCTGGTCTTGGGCAACTACTTTTGAAAACACATGGTTGAAAATCTTGAACTGGGGAATTGTTATATCAATTGGCTTTGAAAAAGTGGTATCACCCATAATGGAGCCATAGGTCTCACTTGAGAAAAAGTGCTGCAGCAGTGCCAAGTTAACAGGGTGTAGTATGGTAATCTGGTCAGTTTTATTCTCACAAGCTCCCATACGAGCAGGGAGAAGTTGTGCGTCAGTTGAAGCAGAGCACATGCATGGTAGCTGTACAACACAAAAAGCACATCCTTTCACTATTTGTTGACCACTTGGGCAGTTAAGAGCCAACATTTTAGTGTGGTATAACAAGATAGATGATGGGGTTAGCTCAGTGATGGATGCTTTCAGAGTGTTCATTAAGAACCTAAAATCACATAACTTATGTACCAGGTCTTTTTGATTAAAGAAGATTGCAGATAAACATGTATGTGATGCTCTAGAGGTCAGTGGTACTGTAAATGGACACATCTTGGTTGTTGTACCACTACATCTAGATAGCAGGTCTGTACTGACTGTGCTAAAATACTGATTGTTTGTCATAGTCACAAAATATGATGAGTGACTCAAAATTTGAGTCGCATGTTTTGAAGTGTCATTGATCGGAACAGGAAATGACAGTACTTTATATAAATTGAATGGTTCTGGGGTAGTTGAGATTGGAATTTTAACACTAATATACAATTTTGAATGATTTCGAGCATAAAAATATTGAGAAGTTGAATAATAAAAATCTGGATCAAAATTGAGTACTTTCAAACCTTTAAATTTGTTATCTAACAAAGTTTGAATTTGATGTATTGTTTTTGAAATAATTTTTGGAGATATCAAATACGGTGAAATTTTACCTTGAACAAGTTCATGAATAGCTGTTTTGAGACTCTCCAATTGTCTATTGACAATTGTAGATGAATTAATTTGCTTAACAATTAATTGTGAAATATGAAGATTTAAATCTTGAACATTTTTAAGTTCAGCTTCATAAGCTTCTGAAGTATTGTTAAGTAAAATAACAGTATTATTTACAGCTAACATTAAATTTTCAAACCTTTGGTCAGTGTTTAACATAAATGATGATAATTGTTGCGCATGGTGAGCCATGGCATGAGTTAATTTATTTTCATGCTTAATCATAGTGTTCATATGTCGAGCCAGATTCCTGACATCATCCACTGTGGCAGTGCCAAACAGTGATCTTGATATTTTACCAACAAAATCAAGAAGACCTCGTCGTGATCGACTTGAACGATTGGAATCATAGTTTGTTATGTCTGTTTGCTGAATCAAGTGTCTGATACTTGATACAGTTTCATTTATATTTGTTGCAACTTCAGTTTTTAGAACGTTAATCTCACTAAAAAGAGAATTTAATACGTAGCAGCTTCTCTTTATAGAACATTGGTGAAATGTTGGTACTTGTACCTTTCTGGGTAACCGTATTTCATACGTGTGTATCCAGTTTTCTTGACCAAGATGAATCTGACCTTGGTGTTGGAATATCATTCCGTAATTTGTCCGTTGGACATCTGAAGCTATCGTCAAACCATTTGTTAACAATATCCACATGGCAAAGAGGTGCACAAAGAGTCCTACAGATAGAGAGAAACAGAAAAAAAAATGATGATGATGATGATTAAGGGTTGCGCATTCCCTTTAGCACTATTAATCAGAAGACATATACAGTATATCTCCTTGTGATGATAAAATACATCAAGTTGATGAATGGATTTCATCAAGTTGATGAAGTGATGAATGAAAAAGTGATGAATGATGATTAGACAATGATTATGATGAATAAAGAGAAAAAAAAATAGAAAACAAGTGACGTCATTTATCTTTACACACATCTAGGCCTGTGGAATTGTAACAATTTACTGAAAATAGCTATGTTTATTCCTTTTCCGTCTCCTACCCGTGTTGGTTCTGCGGCTGTGAAATTCACGGATAAGAGACTCTGGAATATTAGAGCCAGGTTCCCATGTTTTCTCTGAATAACCCTGCCATTTAATCAAATAATGATTTATTTTGTTTACTTTTTTCATTTTCAGTATTTTTTCAACATAATATGTATTTTCATCATTATTTGATTGTGTGTTATCTGGCATATTAGAGGCCTGTGCTTGTACCTGACTGGCATCTTGGCTATTCAAATCAGTCTGAGTATCTTGACTGACTTGAGGATCTGGGGGAATGGCAAAGTTAGGTGGATTTCTGGGTTGCAAGTGCAGATCTTGCTGATTACCTTGAGCTTGGGGGTCAGTATCCCTTCTAAGGTTAGGTGGATGATATGGTTTAAGCCTGTTAGCATTGATCATGCTTTTAAGTGTAGCATTATTAGAACATCTCCGCAGTTTATAAGTGTGATTACTACCTTCTGCAGCAATGTAAAACGGTCCGTCATACTTGCAGTGCAATTTGGCAGATAAACCTACTGGTACACGGGGAGAGTACAATAACACTAGATCATTCACTTTAAATTTAGGAAGCTCAGTATTTTGGTCATAATGTAGCTTTTGTTTTTCTTGTGCTTTCTGAATGTTAGCTTTAGCAATGGTATTAGCTACTTTCAGGTTATCAAGTAAACCATGTATATGACTTTTAGCATCTTTTGGGAGATCTTGACGTGGGATTAAAGCACAATCAAGTGGTATGTTCATTTCTTTGGCAAACACCAAGTAATATGGAGAATATTCTGATGTGGCAGAAGGTGTCATTCTAAATGCCATCAGAACACCTGGTAAAAGTGTTTGCCAGTTAGACTGATTGACATCCACTAGGGTTCTCAAACACTGAATGACAGTTTTATTTGTGCGTTCAGCTACTGAATTGGTCTGTGGGTGGTATGAGCTTGTGAAGTGCTGCTTAACATTAAATACATGAGTTACAGCAGATACTAACTTGCTCATAAATGGTTGACCACGATCACTAACTAAGATGTGGGGTGCCCCGTACCTAGCAAATATCTCCCTATACAAGATCTTGGCTATTTCTTCTGATTTTTCAGATTTTAATGGAAATGCTTCAGTCCATTTGCTAAAAGAATCAACCACTATAAGTATATACTTATAACCTTCTTCTGTTACTTTCTTAAATGGTCCAATGATATCAATGTGCCATTTAGAGAAAGTATCAGTTATTGGCATTGGTGTCAAAGGTACACGTTTAAGGTGTGTGGGCTGTTTGGCCCTCTGACACGGATCACATCCTTTGATGTAATCAGCTACTATCTGATACATACCTGGAAAGTAGTATTTAAGTTGCATGGCTCTATAAGTTCTGTCGAAACCTAAGTGGCCTATTTCATGATAAGCACGAAGCAGATCATTACGCAGTGATCTAGGACAGGCCAGCTGCCTAATGAACCGCTCATCTTTTCTCTTACCTTTGGCTCTTGGTTGAAAGAAGTGGTACAGTACCTTATCTAGCAAGCCATAATGGTTGGATTCAGCGAGAAGTTTGCTAGCTTGCTTTTTATCTGCAGGCAAAGTGCCATCAGTAAAGTACTGATACATGTCTCTGAAGTCAGGACACTCACTCTGCAACTTACCAATATCATCAGATATTAAGTCGTCACCAGGGTCCATGGTAGATAACTCATTTATTGAAGCTTTTGGCACTGGTGGACTGTCTGCATATAAGAATGTTACTTCTAGTGGAGACTTTATCTATAACACTTACCTCATTGACATCAATCGATGGGATGTCATCCTCTGGTTCCTTGTCATTATCCAACTCAGCTGGATAATCACGCCTGGACAGTGAATCAGCATTTTTATTTTTCTCACCTTTTCTGTAGCAGATCTCAAAGTTATAGCCCTGTAAGAGTACTGACCACCTAGCTAACCTACCTGTAGCTTGTTTGATGTTACTTAGCCATGTGAGAGCACGATGATCTGTGTATACTTGGAATCTGTTATTGGCAAGATACACATGATAATGTTTTATGCCTTCAAGGACAGCTAAGCACTCTAATTCAGGTATACCCCACTTTCTTTCAGCATCATTTAGTGACCTACCTCCATATGCTATGACATGTTCTCTGTTCTGAGAGTCACGCTGACCTAAGATGTAGCCAATGGCAGTATTGCTGGCATCTGTTGTTAGTATAAAGGATTTGTTTAAGTCAGGGTAAATAAGCACAGGAGGTGATGTGAGGGCATCTTTCAATTTTTGAAATGCTTCATTACATGCAGCATCCCATTTGAATTTCACATCATTTCTTAATAACCTATTAAGGGGTGCACATATGTGACTGTAACCATGGACAAATTTTCTGTAGTAGTTACAGAGTCCTAGGAAAGATCTTACCTGCCGTTGGGTTTTTGGGATAGGAAATGATCTGACCGCATCGGTTTTGGAAATGTCAACTTGCACACCATTTTTAGACAATGTGTGTCCCAGGTAACTCACCTGTTTCCTTGCAAATTTGCATTTGCTCGGTTTCAGGGTCAAACCTGCTGTAATCAGTCTATCAAACACTTGCTGTAAGTCTCGAATATGTGACTCAAATGAGCTGCTAAACACCAGAATATCATCTACATAGACCAACGCCATCTTGTAAGTAAGACCGGCTAGCACTTTAGTTAGCAACTGCTGAAAAGATGCCGGACTATTCACAAGACCAAACGGCATTTTTCTCCATTGGTAGACACCACCTGGTGTTACAAATGCAGACTTATGCGCTGTTTCAGAGTCCATGCCTATTTGCCAATATCCTGATAGGAGGTCAAGTGTGCTCAAGTACTGGGCATTGGCTCTGCCAAGAGAATCAAATACATCCTCAAGGCGAGGTAAAGGGAAAAACTGAGGGACAGTTATGGAGTTAAGCGATCGATAGTCAACGCAAAAGCGTAGTTCTCCCCCTTTCTTTTTGACCATAACCACAGGACTTTGCCACTGACTGTCAGATTCCTCTATGATGCCATGTTGAAGCATTTCATCGATCTGACGATTCATTTCATCAAGAACCGGAGGAGATTGTCTGTAAAAACGTTTACGTACAGGATATGCATCACCTGTTTCAATCCTGTGTTGGTACAAGTGGGTACATCCAAGTTCACTAAGGTCCTTAGCAAAAACTTTTCTGTTTTTCTGCAAAAATGCATGTAGTAATTTTGTTTCATTTTCTGATAAATCAGATTCACTAAAATCAAAGTCAAGTGGTGTATCAGTCTGATTGTCAACACTTGAATTTGATACTGAGACTGACTGATTTGTATCCAACACAAAGATTGACTCAGGTTGTACATAAGATGCTGTTGCCACAACTAAATTGGCTGGCAGAAATACAGCTTCATCTCCTGGGTTCATGACATGCATAACCATGTGATCAGTAGCACTATTATGTATAACACTTTTTGCACCTGCTAAACCATGATCAGGCAGTACTGATTGTGGTTCTATGATTACTGTCTGATCATGTTTTAGGTTGGAGATACGAATTTTAATATCTCCATGACTATTAGGAGGAACAGTGACAGGTTCACGCACACGCACTAAGCCATTTTCAATTTCAAATAAGTGAACTTGTTCCTTATTTGATTTATCTGGAAATGCAATTGTTTTCTTTTCAAGGTCTAATATAACTTTGTTTTCTGTCATAAAATCAAAACCTAAAATGAGTGACTGGTATAATTTAGGGAAAACTTGGAAAACCTGGTTAAAAACTAAGTCACCAATAGTGACAGGTAAATCAATTTCACCAATGATTGGATGAAGTTCACCTCCAACACCAATAGCATCTTCAGATGAGGAAGGTTTAATATGTTCCTGAATCTGTAGAAGCTTTAGGAGTTGAAGAGAACAGCAACTTACTGTAGCACCAGTGTCCACTAAAACTTGGAAGTTATGATTAAAAAGTGTGACCGAAACTGTGTTTTTATTTAATTTTGACACTTGACCAATGAAAGGTTTGTTTTTATTTTCAGTAGCTTGTGTTAACTTTTTGTTTAGAAAATTTGAATTTTTAGCACTAGGTTTTCGTTTTCTATTTGTGTTTTTAACATTGTAATTTGAATGCCTATCCACAGAATGATGGATAGGCGCGATTCCCTAAGCAGTTTGATTTACGCTATGTAAAAATTTTGTGATACATACTTTTTCAATATGACCAGATTTGCCACAGTATGTACAGGATTGTCTAACACCAATACATCTAGATAAATTATTACAAGCAGGTGTCTTACCACATTTTCTGCATGTTGATTGTTGTCTCTGCTGATTCTGTGGCGGTGGTGCCTGTTGTCCATCTGTTGTGGTGGATTCCATACCATTGTTGTGGTGGTTGTTGTTGCCACTGTTGTTGTGGTGGTTGTTGTGGCCACTGTTGTTGTGGTGGTTGTAGTTGCCACTGTTGTTGTGGTTGCCACTGTTGTTGTGGTGGTTGTGGTTGCCACTGTGGTTGTTGTGGCCACTGTTGTTGTGGTGGTGGCTGACATTGGGAATTGTATTGTCTTTGACCCGGTTAAATTTTCTTTTCTGTGGCATATTATTTTCATAATTGGTAGCTGAGGCACTGATAGCACACACTTGATCTAGTTGCTTCATTTTTGAATCTATATTATTTAAAATGGTTTTGAAATATGTTCACAAATGTCAGTGACATTTTGAATGCTAGAAATTGGATTGTGCATGTTGCATTCAGCAATTCTCGTTGCGGTTTCTATCGCATCTTTTAGTTCTTTCCATGTGCTGGGTTTGGCTCCTATCACATGGGGTTTTAAAGAGTCTTGCAATCCATTGATTGCTAATTTCACCATCCCCAACTCATTTACGGTGGACACACCTAGGGACAGTTTTTGAACTCTATAAAAGAAGTCACTTCCGGATTCATGGTCATTTTGCTTAATGTTTACAATGTTATTGTCACTGTTTGTGTCTTGAAATCTCTCAAGAAATGCTACTTTTATGTTCTCTAAAGATGCCTTGGTTTCATTAGGCAGTGTATGAAACCAAAGGTTTGCCTGCCCAGTTAAATGGAAGGGCAAACTGCCAATGGCACGGTCCTCGTTCATGCCAAGGCATTGTCTGTAGCTTTCAAAAAGAGACCACCAGATTACTGGAAGCTCGGTTCTTTCGTCTTGGAACTTAATGAGATTAATGTGAGCCATTACCTCTGGTTGGTGAACTGGTGGCTGTAGAACTTGAGGTTGTTGATCTGGTGGTTGTTGAACTAGAGGCTGTTGAACCGGTGGTTGTTGAACTAAAGGTTGTTGATCTGGTTGTTGTTGAGCTGGTTCAATGACTTCTGCCTCTGATGGTGGTGGTGGTGGTGGTGTGACAAGTGAGCTTCTAAGTCTGTAATTATTTGGTGTTGCACCTTTCATTCCTTGCCGGTATAGGGATCTTAAGGTTCTCCTCCACTTGTGAGCTTTTTGTTTAGCTCGTATTTGTTTCTGAAACTAAATAAAATTGAAGACTTGATAAGATGCTTGCTCTTTATTGTCACTATGCAGAAGTCTGATATAACATAACATTGTTACAATTAGAATCTCTCTCTTGCTTCACACACACACACAATAAAGTTTTTAAGTGTAAGACTTCAAATTAAGTCTAGAATAAAATAAAATAAATCTGGTATAAATAACCATGACTGTTTGCTGAAAACTTTAAGGTAAACAAAAGTGCTGATGTACTAGCTAATTTCTAAAGAGTAAAATAAAAATATGAAAAATATTGTCAAGGTTCTTAATTTTTGGTTTGGGGAAATAGCAAGGGAAAATTCAAAAGAAAGTTCCACTTATTTATAAATGAATGATGCAACACCTTAGTAAAAATTTAAAAGTTAAAAATGAAAACAATAAACATTGAATTATTTTATAAGGCCTGAACCAGCTGATGGGAGTTCCCTTGGGGAAGACCTCAAGGCTGCCTTCTGATTGGATGAGAGCTAATGCTATGACATCACATGTAGGGGACATCCGCCCAGAAAGGATTAGTGACCACTGGGCTGGATTGCGATATAAGTGAATAATTAAAGTTTCCGACATTTTTACTGAATATCATAAAATGGATAAAAATGAGTTTAGCTGCGTGAATAGGACACAAACAGAACTTTAACCAGATACGCTAACTAACCAATACACCTGTCAGGTGGTTGTCTGACAGTTGTGCTTTGTAACAGTAAAAACATATAAAAATACAGACTATTTGATCGATTTCAAAATATCGAGTGCAATTTGAATTAGTTTGCTTACCGCAAATATAAACAGCATGATTGCATTTCACAGTGCGCTTAAAATGGCATAAACTCCTCACTCTGACACAGAACACTCTCATACAGCATGTTGACATTAAAACGTTCATGGGAAACAACTCTTATACAAAACCTCGTCCCCATGTTAAAGAATCATGTTAATAGTTTACAATAAACAATTGAAGACAAAGTAACCATTTCTTCAGTACAATTCTCATTCTGATTTTGTACATAATTTTGTATACTATAACATGCTAAATTTCAAATACAAAAATGATTTGACTAAAAATTACATTTGAGATGAAAATGTGAATCGCACTTATCACAAATATTTTCTTTAAAAATTGTAGTTAAACAATAAGAATCAACTTAGATCATTCAACAATAATGAATTTAAAGTATTTGTAAAAATTTCCACTGTGATTATAATGAAACACACTCTTCATTACCAATCAATATTTTCTATTAAAAATTAATTAAAAACAAATAAAATTCTCAGAATAAAATTGAAAAATGAAATCTCATAATTGAGAATTTGAATTAGCACTCACAAAATAAAATAAAATGCAAGTACTCACCTAAATAAAATTGAAGACTTGATAAGATGCTTGCTCTTTATTGTCACTATGCAGAAGTGACCATCAAGCCAACGCGACCGCTAAGGACCCGGCAAGTCACGTGATTAGGTGAGGACCCGCATGGGAAATATTAAACTTATTACATTGTTAAGTTGTGAGTTTTCCCTGTGGTGAACCCGTAAACAAATTTGGGTTGTCAGAGTTACTGAATAAACACAATGTTCCTTAAGCGTCGTCTTAATTACTTGTAGACATGACTCTTGATGAGAAATACAAACAAGTTGTTTAAACTTATGTAATTTCACATAGTGGATTAACTATATGTCTTTTGATATGAGTGCGAAGTCCTGGGAAATCCGGTTAACATATACACGGATTTGGATAAATTATTATGAGAAACAAAGACAGTTTTGAAGCTAGCAGATGTGGACTGTAAATTACATTCCAAGGATTTCTTAATTCTTTGTCCCAAAAAGTCCACTTTATTTAGAGAGTAAATAATACAAGATAATGCTATTAGTGCTTTTATCTGTAAAAAATTCCTTTATAAAATGTTTTATAAAAATTCAAATTAATGATAAAAATTATTAAATTCAAATTAAAATTACAAAATATCTAAAAACTATTATTAATTATTTTACAAAAAATAAAACATTTATTTTAAAAATTCAAAATCATGAAAAACATTTAGAACAAATTATTGTGACAGGTTCCCTGTCACATATTCTATAAATAACAGCCTTGCTTGAATTTTGAATTTGGGAATACCATGTTTGTAAAAATTGATCTTTAAGTTTAAGTTCAACAGCTTTACACAACCAATTTTTGTTTATATTCAACGCTTGACAATTCCAAATATTACTAAACCCAGTATTGTTTAACAATTTTTTGATTTCAGATATCCATGCTATATTTTTACCGTTATTATTCATAAACAAAAGTGTTCTATAAATATAATTTGACAATTTATCTTCACAAAAAATCAACTGATACCAAAAAGACAACATTCTTTTGAAAATATGTATATAAATTGGATGTCTACCTAGCTCGCCATAAACCATATAATTTGGCGTAGTCTTTTTCATGTTTAAAATTCTTTTACAAAATTTAAGGTGAAGTGTTTCAAAAAGTTCTATATTCTCAAACCCCCATACTTCACAACCATATAACATAATTGGTAAAACTAAGTGATCGAATAATCCTAACTGACATTCGATCGATAATTGTAAATTATTAATTTTTTTATAAACTCCATATAGTGCCTTATTTGCTTGATCTAATAATCTTTTCCTAGCTTTATAATATTTGTTGTTTGAGCTAAATAAAATACCAAGATAACAATAAATATCTGTATATTCTAATAAAACTTTATCAAACATTATTTTAGGCAAAATCTTTGGTTTTCTTCTACAAAATAGCATAACTTTAGTCTTTGAAATATTAACTTCTAACTTCCAAAATTTACAATACTCAATAAAAACATTAACAGCATGTTGCAATTCACTGGCACTCTCGGCAAAAATGACTGTATCATCAGCATAAAGAAGTATCAAAATTCTTAGAAATATATCAAGATATTCATTACCTATTTGAGAAATACTCTCAAGACCTTTACATCCTTTTGACAATAAGAAGTCTTCTAAATCATTAATAAATATTGAAAATAAGAAAGGGGAGAGATTTTCCCCTTGTCTAACACCAATTTCACAAGAAAAATACTCTGACATTTTGTTACCTTCAACAACACAAGATTTTATCATATCATACATATTTTTGATTATATTAAAACATTTTCCATTAATATTATTTTTCCTTAACTTAAACCATAATCCATTTCTCCATACCTTATCGAAAGCTTTTTTAAAATCTACAAAAACACAAAAGAGTTTCTTCCTAGAGGCAAATAAAGTTTCAATAATCCCATATAACACAAAAATATTATCAACAGTTGAGTAAGACTGACGAAAACCCGCTTGTGCCCTAGTAAGTATATTTTCATTTTCTACGTATTTTTTCAGGCGGTTGTTTATAATAGAAGTAAACAATTTTCCAAAACAGCTTAAAATCGTAATGCCTCTATAATTATCAGGACTTTTTGGATCTCCCTTATTCTTATAAATTTGCTTGATAGAGCCTATTACCCATTCCTCCGGGATTATACCGGTATCTAATATAAAATTAAACAAAAGTAAATATACAGGTAACATCTTACTGAGAGTAGACTTTATATATTCATTTAACACACCATCAGTACCAGAAGATTTACCATTTTTTAACTTTTTGACATTGTCAATAATCTCTTTTTCTGTAATTTCACCATTAATATCTGCATTGTCAACATCACACATTTCATCCATATCTACCTCGTCTCTGCGAGAGTCATGTCCAGAAATCGAGATCCGATTTGAAGGGTTATCTGCCCCTACATTAGAAGTCGTCCTATAGACGTTTCTATCGTCAAATCAATGGGCGCATCCATCTTGAAACCACGTGACCGTCCGCCATTACAAGACTGATTCCTATTAAACATCGATAGTGTTTTCATACAGTTTGTTTTTTTCTAATTAGCATTCGTCGCATTTTATTTAGAAATAAAGATTTCGAAATGATGACTGATAAACATCAATGTATATTTAGTACTAATCCCTATTATCAGATTTAATTGTTTAACACTGTTGGAAAAGTAAAACCGAAAGTAGACCTCCGGGACATTGTAAGTCGGCACAGGGTAATCAACGACTGGAATGCATTAATGATATAATTAAATTTAATTAAAAATATATCCGATAACATTTGATAGGTGTTGAAAGTATACACAGTACATCACAGGCGCTGCCTGTAGGGAATATAATTTATTAGAACATGCTCCGGGGCTACATTCGATATTAAAAAATAGAATTGGTTAATAATCATTTGTACACTCGATTCAAGTGAAACACTGCCACAGAACACGGAAAATTATCAGAACCAAAATAAAAATGTTCACAACTACACTGTAAATACCATTGGCACAGTTGTACATAAACATTTCTCTCCGATCTGCAAGTCCAGATGGAATTGTTTCAAACGAAACATTGTTGGAGATAAAATGCCCATTAAAACCAATTAGTGAATTGACCAGCGATTCGAAGAACTATGACATAATAAAAACACAACAGGGTTATGAAATTAACAAAAAGGAGAGAAAAGGGTTATTATTACAAGGTTCAGATGCAAATGCACTGCACCAATATAATAAAATGCAAGTTTTTTGTATGGAATTCTGATCCCATGAAACATGTCACAATTGATTTGAATTATGATGAGGAATTCATCAATCAACTCTAACCCAGAGTAAGATCATTTTACTTTAAACATATGCTTGTCCGTTTAGTGGATGATTTTCAGGCGGGAAGGTTTATCCTCTGTGATGAATACAAGAAATTTTATACAAAATCATATATTTAGTTTTTTAACTTTTTTATATTATAATCTGATTAAAGATGCTAAATACTCTTCTAGATAGTCTTTATGATGTTATTGTTCAATTTGAATAAAGAATCTCAAATTCTTAGCATATGAGAAGTCGATCAGGCCAATTACTTCTTGAACGTCTTGAGAGTGACAGTCCATGGGTTGAACCCCGGTCAAGTCAAGAAATTTTGCTCCCGGTTCTTTTGTCAAATACCGGTACATGTTTTTTTCAGCAGCAATTTTTTATATACATTTGTAAGTAACATGATGAGTGAAACGTGAAATAATCTTGACAAGTGTGTAAACAAGCATTTCTGAACTCAAGACATTAAAAATTACAACAAATGTGATCTTGATTTACTTTATTATTATTATTTTTAAAAAATTTTAAATCAACATGCAACATGCTGACAGCAACTTTTAGTCCTCCTCTAGTTCGGCACATATTCGTTTTTTTCATTCGTAGATCTTCTTTTGGTTGTTGTGACAACCTACGATAACACAGCGTTTTCCTCCTCCAGATACGCAAGGCATTTTAACAATGAAATTAACTTGCTAAGAGTTACAATTAAGTTTCGATTTACACACATGTATATATTACGTCGCTACTGTAAACAATGACTGAATCAGTCTTGTAATGGCTGACGTAATACCGCCCTCTAGTTATAAAGAAAGATAACTCCACTAGTATCGAAAAATAGAATCGTCTATACTGACCATCTTTATATACAGATACAGGTGTGTTATAAAGATGGTAGTGTTGTTCAGTCGAGCGTGACCTGTTAGATAATTCCAATTTGGGGCAGAGACAGAGAGGGTTTTATATGTCTCTGGGGAGAGCAATAACAAGTGATCAACAAAAATCCAATCGGGGTTTTATATGTCTCTGGCTAAACGCAGACGGATTATAATCAGTATTTAGACACTAATGACTTGAATGCATCTCGTATTTAAAATGATGAAAAAAATTAACATCCATATGTCCAGCTTATTGAAAATTTGCACGAAATCATAATTTTACAAATATTTCAAGTATTTGTTTTAAATTCGTTTTGTCGGGGTCTTATATGCTTACTCTTAAGTAAAAATAAAAATTAAATCAGCGTTTTTAAATATTCCATTCTAGCTATATTAATGTTTTTACATAAATAAATAAAATAAATAAATAAATAAATAAATAAATAAATAAATAAATAAATAAAATTATTATTATTATTATTATTAATAATAATAATAATAATAATAATAATAATAATAATAATAATAATAATAATGGTTTAAGATATTTTCTCAGCATCAACAATGCAATCTAGCAGAGATTGAAATAAGAAATAAATCTTCTTTTTTTTATTTCATTTTAGCTTGATTATATACTTGTTAAATAAATAAATAAATAAATAAATAAATACTATGATTTTTCTTATGTTTATTTTTCAAAACAAGATGTTTTGATATTAATCTAATTGAACCGACAAATCCAATGCTGAATAGTTAATTGCAATATCTTATTTTATTCAATTTTATTTTATTTTATTTATCGACCTGAACTGTGAAAAGAATGCAACATAAACCTGACACATGTGTAACGTTTTGGAGAGAGAGAGAGAGAGTCACAAATATTGTTCAATAAATATGATCAATATACAATAATATTACTTTTTATTTTAACAATCAGGACATGATTGGGACATGGTCAAAATGCAATATAATATTCTAAAAGTTCATGAGAACTTAAAAAAAAATCTTAACATAACGTTTCTATGGAACAGTAGGGGCTCATGCGTGACGGTTTACCGACTTGTTTCAATAATCAATTAATATTTCCCAATCAACTAAAAATCGAACCTAACTAATCACTTTACCTAGATTATGTTATTTGTGTCCAGATAGGCAATTAACATCGCAGATTTATTTAATTTAGAGGTAGTAACTGCGTGTTCTTTATTATCATTATTATTATTATTATGACATTCATCTGAACTTTCCAGTTAATTTTATTATATTATTAGGTTTAAAATGGCAGTTAGTCACTTTCATCATTGCGCATTAAAGGTGCAACCGAACATAAGTTGAAAAAAACACTGATTATTTTAGACGGATTTGTTCCGTAAAGCCGATAAACGGACGTCAAATGAGACAGATTTATTTCCCTTTTAAAACCAATTAAAAATAAAAACGTTAAAAAATTGTACAAAAATTTTGACTTTTGTAAGTCAGAGCATCGTGCTATAAAAATATACAAAAAAGATAATCTTGTGTGCTAAAAATTAGTACTCTCTCTCTCTCTCTCTCTCTCTCTCTTGGCCATGTCCCTTGGTTTAAAAAGATAAATTAGATAAATTCACGTATGATTAATGGAATCACTATTCATAGAAGTCTCTTCATAGGTGAGACTATAATAAACTGGTTTCTTTCACGCCTCAGCGATCAGGTAAATAACCCTATCACCTAAGACTGGTCAGTACTACCTGGATTCTTTCATGCTTCAGCAAACTGGTAAATTACATAATCACCTGATCGCAAGGGTGTACACGAATTAATTAATCAGTACCACTAATTAACTGGTCAATACGCTGGGTGATTGACAATTAGCTGTGAGAGAGAGGAATCCGTGCTATTTTCTATTTCTTAAATAAGAAAAAAGCTGTTTATAAAAACATTGTAACTTTATATATAGCAATGGTTATAACAATATAAAATTACAGTGATAGGATCTAAGTTTTCTGTTTTGTTTATTCTACCTGAAGTACAACAATAGAAAGAATTATAAAAAAAAATGTTGAGACTATTATTTTCCAGTAAATAAAAATTATCCATTAGAAAATACATGTATCTACATTTATTAAATGAGTGGGAATCTAGCTATATCTAATGTCACTGATTCATTTATCTACTGAATGGTTCGGATTTATGGAGAAATTTTCATTGTTCAAATTTTAAAGTTCTAATTAATACGAAATTTACCAGGCCCGTACAAATTACTGAAAAATAATAATAAAACAAATCAACAAATTTTCTTATGAATTCTACAAATAATATAATCCAACAGTTCCCGTGTAGCAGTTGTCTGTACACTCGACTGAACATCCAACTAAACAGTTGTAAAACCCGTTTTCACACAATTTTCAATTTAAAAGTGGAAACGGTTTTTTTAAAGGTATTTTTATGAATTCAATATTTGAATATTCAGGAAGATTTATATTTTCTAGTGGTAACTATAAGATTTTCCTAATTTTTGTCTTTGAATTAATAATTTGTGTTCAAAAACACACAATTTTCAAAAAAATGACGGAGTCGGCATAACTGTACTTTAAATATTATGAGTATGTCACCAAAATTTGTAATTAAAAGTGGAAACGGTTTTTTTTAACACAACTGGATCATTTTTATATTTGAATGTTCATGACAATCTGTAGTTTCTTATGGTAACTATAAGATTTTCATAAAATTTATTTTAAAAACGAAAAACAAGGTTTAAAATCTCCACCTTTTACTTTCCCATAGTAAAGTAATGTACAGGTGTGACCGCAGGTATAGCTGTCTTTAAGATTATTTCACGCATGCGCAGTTACGGGTCGATTTTGATTTCTGCGTATGCATCATTATCAAAAGAATTTAAACTCTTAAAATATTCATAAAATTCCCCCAAATCAATCTTTTCATTTTGCTTTTTATTAACATTTCTATTTAAAACCTTCCAATAATCCTTTGGATTAGTGGTACGTATACTTTTTAATTTAAGTTCTAAATTTCTTTTATAAATACCGTAATGTTTAGACAGTGTTCTTTTGTAAGATTTACAGGCTACATTCATATTTTTCTTAGCATTTTCAGTTTTAACATTAACAAAATATTTTTTAGCTTTAAAATATTGTTTTCTCTTCTGAGTACACTCATTCCCAAACCAAGGTAAATTTTTCTTTCTCTTGCGATAATTTCTTTTAAACCCAAACGATGCCCTAGCAGAATTAGTAAACACATTACATATTTTCTGAACAACATTATTTACAAATAATTTTTTGTCTGTTGTATTATTAATTAACTGAAAATCATTTACAATATCTACAATATCCTCATCAAAAACATTATTTACAAAAACTTCAGATTTATCTGAACACCATTTTATAGGAGTTGTGACACACTCTGTATTATTTACAACACTTTCTGTTATAGAACATTTTAACCATAACGAAATTGGACAGTGTATATCTGAGTACATCTTATTCAACTCAAGTACTGCAAAATCATCTATTATATTAAAAAGTTCAGGGGAGCAGATTGCGTAATCGATCAGACTAACACCTTTCGATGTAACCCTCCCTATGTTTTTATCCTGTCCCACCCTACCGTTCACAATAAACAAGTTACAACCCTTACACAGTTCTATGAGCTTATAGCCGTATCTATTTGGTTGTCCAGTATCACTTGAGTGTCTGTCTAGGCAAACGCCAAGGTTCTCTAATATTTTGGGACCATTCAGGTGAAATCTAATATCATCATCGTCATTATCAAAAATTTCCATTACAGTATCATCAATATGGACAAAGTCAGTCAGTTTATTAGTGCGAGCATTAAAGTCTCCTAATAAGCACACATGGGGAGTTATTTGGGACATTCTTAGTATTTCATTTTCAAGCTCAGTAAAACTATCAATATCAGAATAAACGGATTCAATGGGTGGTACATATACTACTCCAAAAATTATATCTTTACCATTAAACAATTTATGACCTTTTAACCATAACACTAGTTTGCATTTAGAATCAATCAATTCAAAGTTCTTACAAATCGACTCCTTAACTAATATACCTATACCTCCACGTCTAGTAGGGTTACACCTGGCAAAAAGATGATAATTATTAATATTTAAATCATCTGTATCAAGTAACTTAGTTTCTGAAATAAAAATCAAGTCATAATCGCATATAAATTCATATAAGTCTGGTGCTGTAAGCTTAGATCTTAATCCGCAAACGTTTAAACCACAAAGCTTTAAACTTTCGAGACATATACTAGTATTAGAGTTAAATTTGTTAACAGTGTCACTGTTGATTTTAAGACCACCTCCGGCGTGTTCCTAGTCCGTGTTCCGTCCCGTATCTTCTATCTGTTCTGTGTCTTCTCTCTGTTCTCTGTTCGCGTCTCCATTTGTACTAGTCTCCTCCATATTCAGCTCTATAAGTTCGGTTTCCCTTGTATCTCTTGTTTTGTCTTCATTCGACCCGAGTCGCTTACGTTTCGTATCTTGTTTTGTATTGTCTTTTTCACTGTCTTGTGATCTTGCGCGTAGTCTTTCACTGTCTGACGATGAGAACCTGTTCCTCTTTAGCCTCCTGTTATCCGGGACAAATGAAATTGTAAATCTGTCCTCAACATTTGCAACTTCTCCTGATGCGTCATCCTTGAGTTCAGGATCTACATATAATTTGTCGTTTATGTATAACCTATCGGCGACTAGTACCGCTTTATTATGCCAGTCCTTAGCCTGTCTTAGCACTGGATAGAGTTCTTTTCTTCTCCTTTCAATTTCTGGAGGGAATTGTTCACTGATGCCTATGCCAGTGCCAGCTAGATGTCGTGAGCTTTTTCTCACCTTTTCTCTCTGTTTAAATCTACTGAACTTTGCCACTATCTGTCTTGGTTTACCTCTTATTCTTCTTCCAAATCGATGCACCCTCTCAAACTCGATCTCCTCTTCTATACCTATCTGTTCTTTTATAAGTTTCTTAACTTCTGCTTCTGTATCTTCGTAACCTGTATATTGATCCTGGTTTTCTCTTACTCCACTGAATATTAAATTATCTCGCATTGACCTTGACTGCATATTAACTATTCTGTTTCTGAGTTCAGTATTCTCTTCTTGAAGATCGACCATACTTGTCTTTAAATTGTGCATTTCTTTGTTGTCCATCTGCAACTTCTTCAACTGTACTTTGAGAGTTTTTATCTCATTATCAGCAGCTTTAATTTTACTTGTTGAGTCATTGTGCTGCTCGTCATACTGCTGAAGTTTTCTGTCTATTTGTGAATGATTTAGGTTTACCATCCCGATCGACTTTTCTACTGCACTTACTCTTGTTGATACACTTTGTAGCTCGTTTTCTATCATATCTAGTTTGCTTACTTTCATATCTATAGCATTAAGTCTACATATTATGTCCTTGATATAATAAGTCACATCCATTTGTGCAGCAGCCATGGGATTTATAATTGGCTGTATATGTTGCATTTGGGTGGGTGGATGATCTGTATCAGGTATAATTGGCATCTCATTTGTCTTACCAATTCCTTCAAATAATGTTACATGTGCATTTGCAATTGCTTCACTCAAATTATAAACACTTGCCATCAACACAATAATAACAAAAATTATGTATAGTCTTAATCGATTCAAAGTTATTGTTATATATATACTGTATATATACTGGTTTTGTTTACCTGTATATAACTATGTGATTTGTTGGTGAGCTGTTTTCACTATATGATAGTCTATTACATATTTCAATGATAAAAATCAAGTTTATCAAATTTCAAAAATGTTATAAATTCATACCACGGTTATCTATGGTGCATGATTTATGACGTTGCTGAAAAAGGACACATTTGATGGTCTTCAAACTGTTCAAATACCCAATCTCTATTCTCAGGTGAAACACACAACTATCTCTTGCCGCCATATTTTCTCAAATGTGAGAAACACCCCACAATGGCAATGACAAAAATTTATAATATGACAGCAAACCCAGGGGAAGATAAACTAAATAATTGAAGACCAAACGAAAGAACAAATCAATGCAACACATTAAGAAAATAGAGAAAATTCAGTCTACAATAACATAGACTTTTTACTGAAAATGTTCTCATCTATTTATTTATTTTTTTAAATTATTTATTTATTTATTTATTTATTATATTTTACATTTAAACAAAAAAATCTTGTTTTCAATTTATTGTACTCTGTTGTGT
This sequence comes from Anadara kagoshimensis, assembly GCA_021292105.1. Taxonomy (NCBI): domain Eukaryota; kingdom Metazoa; phylum Mollusca; class Bivalvia; order Arcoida; family Arcidae; genus Anadara; species Anadara kagoshimensis. Next base: position 15,789,989 of record CM037864.1, read on the forward strand.
CATATGCTACTTTTAAATTGTGTGCTATTTCACAAAATTAAAAAGCAGCACATAACATGACATATTTAAAGAATTAAAAATTAATTCTGTCTACAATTTAAAAAAGGAAAAAAAAAACTAATTGGCTTTATATACTTGACAAAAGCAGTAAAACGGTTTTACTACATCTTTTTATGCAATAAGCATTATTTAATTTTCATGGACGATTTAATTCAAAAGAGTGCAAAATTTATGTTACCTTAAAAACGGCTTATTTTTTCAACGGTCGCGTGTGCACACGGGAATGCGTAATTCTCAAATAAAGACGTGAATTTTAATGAGGAATGAGAAAATTGATTATCCAACCATTTTCTCTTTCACACTTCCCTGAACACCTACACGTGCAAGCCGTCCTCGAGGACAAAAGAGCGTCAGTCGGGCAGGTGACAACGCTCCATCGGCATGTGTGCGCGTTTTTCGCGCGTTTTGCCATGCTTGAGATTCAATTCAATTTCTTTATTCCGTAAGTTAATTATAACTTATTGGATTTACAATATATATAATTACATAATGAGATTGAATATCGGTATTTCACAAAAGAAAAAAAATATGATCATTAAAAATGAAATAAATTATATGTTTCGGGCCTTTCGTCATGCAAGATTGGATATTGATCTGTCACAAAGAAACCAATCATTTAAAAATTTGAGGAAGAAAATAAACCACATTATTATTCTTTTTTAGATCTTATGATAATTTGGATTTCCCTTCTGAATTACAGTATACATTCACTGCTTGTTGAATTGATTAAAAAATAATTTTGCATTTGTAAAAAACTATTATTAGTATTTTCTTTTCTTTGAAAATTAAATTCTTATGTTGGTAAACTAAGTCGACTTTTCTTTGTTAGGAAATTATTTTTTATGTTACATTCCTAAGTAACCGTTTTTTCTTTGTTTGCGTTGATATTAAGAAAAATTAAATTTTAATGTTGAATTTTAAAATAAAACTGTTTTTTTTTTTACTTAATATGAAATTTTGATGTTGCATTTAAAATCAGACTGTTTTTATATTTTATTTTACATGACATGTTACATTTTTGAATACGACATTTTTTCTTTGTTTGAAAATTAAAATTTTCGAAATACTGTCATGTGCAGCTCCTTATCTTAATTTCTTCATGAGAAATTTTTAAAATCAAGAATTATAAAAGTGTCGTTTAAAAAAAACAAATAAAAAATGAATTAGAAACAAATGATTATCAGATATAAAATAAAATATTGAATAATTCATGTTTTTCAGTTAATAAATGAAAATGATGAAATAAATTACACGAGTGTAAACATTTCATGAGTTTTTAAAATAAATAATCCCCCGGGATTATGAAAATGGAAATCATTTCTTATCACATATTGTTTGTTTTTTCCCAAACTTTTTTTAAAAAAATATATATTATTCAACATTTCATAATTATTTTAAATTAAAATCTCTGGGGATTATGAAAATGGAATACATTTTATACTAAATGGGTTTTTTTTCTGCCTCTGTAAACAATCTAAACTATGATTTTGTTTACAATTGCGATAAAATAGAAATTTTAGAAACTGTATTTTTTATTAAAATCGTATAAGATTGCAAAAGAAAGCAAAATCTTGATATATCTTTTTGTTTAATAGATCTTATTCTTAGGATTGTGCTAATTTATTCTTTGTAAAATTTTACCAAGTAACAAAAAAGGAAGAAAAAATAGTCATACTACTTGTTGAAAATTTAAAGAAAATGAAATAAAACAACAAATAAACGAACAAATAAATAAAAAAATAAATAAATTTAGTAACACTTATTACATCCTTATGCACAATTAACATTTATAAAACTTAAAACCTGAAAATTCAAACCAAAATTAGCAAATATCTTTATATTTTTACTCTTTATTTATTATTTCTCTTGGTATTATTATTTGTATTAAATACTGTTGTTTCAAATTCAAATTCAATTTAATTTTACGGAATAAAGGGAAATTCAAAAATTGATACCAGTATTCCCTTTTTTCGATTTTTGGAATCTCTGAAAATTTTAAGAGGCCATTAAAAAGTCTGAATAAAAGTGACGCCATTTAATTGCACATCTTCACTTTGTCGGTGTGTTTCATCTGAAATCTCAACAACCAAAATAACTCCTGCACGCGCCAACGTGATAGAATTTGATTCTACATTTGAGTTCGCCACAGGTGCAAAAATCAAAAGGTAGCCCTTTTCAATCCACGCACATGCTCTCGGAATACAGCACAACTGTCGCGCGCGCACAGGCTACATTAATATGTTAATTTTTCTTTTGTTAATTTGCCCAAAATAATGTCGTTTCCATATTTACACCTTTTCATCAAACTTTGTCTATTTTTATTTAAATGTGAGATCCATTATTCGTCTATTGTTTAAATTCTGTATGTTGATGGGACACAAGTCCATTATTGACCTTTGATGTTAGCACGCGCCGAGAACGCGCCAGATGTCGTCTGCATTACGGTACATCTGTCGGTTAACAATACCACCGACAGGTGGGGCTATAAGGACAGAAGAAGTACCGTAACAATACGGACGCGTTAGTCTTGCGGTTCATGAGTTTAAGATACCGTTTATATTTGCCGATTCAGTAATCTCGAGTATCCGGTGATAAACATTGTCATTTACCAGAATTATGAATGGAAATCGATTAGGCTGTTTTTAGTCTGACCGCGTTCAATGGAGAAAAGTTCATTGAAAAATAATAAAAAAGCCTCTCCGTGTTTAATATTAAAATCCATTCTTATTTCTTTACAATACTAACACTTCTGGCTTATTGAAATTATTCTAAAAACGACCAATTAATTCTTCCCTTGTAGGCGATATTTGCTACTTTGGAGGTTTTTATTAAAAAAATCTTGTAAATTTTGACATACGTAATTTACTTTTTTTAACATGTACCCGACATGTTTTCTTTGTTTGGATTTTTTAACTTAAAAATCTTGCGCCAGTATGGAAATTTGATTTTAAAAAACTCATCATTGTACGTTATTTTCTTCTTTCGCCAGGAATGATGGTAACACTTAATAAATTTTGCGCATAATAAAATTTAACGTAAAAGGATAAATAAATAAATAAATAAATAAATAAATAAATAAATAAATAAATGTCCTTAAGAATGCTAAAAACATGGAATTTGTTCAATTTATTTTTAATTTAATTCGGTTTTCATTTATTTATTTTTATTACTTTTGAGAATTTTACGAAGAGAAATGTCTTTAAAAATAGAGGTAAAGTCACAAAAGTTAAAAGTGGATTATAAAAGAAGATGAAAGATGTGTATACATGGAAACACAGATGTTTTGCTAAAAAATACTTTTTAAATTTCAGACATTTTATATAAAGTGTGATACAAAAACCGTGCTTTTCACGTGTTCAAAGAAATAACAAATAAAAAGGTGAAATACAAACAGATATGTTGGTTGAAATAAAAAGGGAGAGTCACAAATGAATTCAATCGATATAAATCAATAATGGAAAAAGGATCACGCTAAATATAGCATATACAGCCGAACCTGCTTTTAAGACAACCTCTAAATAAGGACCATTGATTTTAAAGGCCATTAAATTTTATCCCAATTGATATTTACTCATGTTAATTGAACCTCTATACAAAGGTCACCTGTCCATAAAGGCCACTGTTACTGGTTCTCTTGGATGGCCTTTATAGACAGGTTTAACTTATATAAAGGCATCTGCTTATAAAGCCACTTTTACTGGTTCTCTTGGATGGCCTTTATAGACAGGTTTAACTTATATAAAGGCCATCTGCTTATAAAGGCCACTTTTACTGGTTCTCTTGGATGGCCTTTATAGACAGGTTTGACTGTATATAAAGGCCATCTGCTTATAAAGACCACTTTTACTTGTTCCCTTAGGTGGCCTTTATAGACAGGCTTGACTGTAGTAACCAATTTGAATGGACAATCTTGTAGTGAGGAAAAAAGACAATTGTACGAAACCCCTTTAGAACTAAATAATGCTATATTTTGTAACTGAGCGCGCCACTTTAGTTTTGTAATAGGGCCCACGGTTTTTCATTAGGCATTGAGGTTCCTCAGACCATCATGTAAAATAATCAAAAGCCCTGTGGACTTCATTAGGAGTTGTTACATAGCCCCTACACTATCTTCCTTTTTTGGATGTCCAGTGACAGTTTTGTGCAAATGTAACTTAGTTTAAAAGTTCTCCCAAGTAATTATTAATATACAATGTGTGTATCTAAGGTCTACTTTTGAAGGGTTTCCGTAGATTTTTAATGATTAACAAGATTCACCGTACAGTTTTTCTTTGTAATTTTTTGACTGAGTGGTCTAAACGCCGAATGATGGATCACGTCGCCTCACACCACCTTATATCGAGTTCTACTCGGGACGGATCCTAGTGCGCGTGTGATATGATTTGTCAGTTCGCTTACCGAGCGTTGGAATACTCTCAACCGCCCCAGCAAGGGTTTGGAATGGAGTGGAGGTTGGTGCAAAATAACGTTTTCACGTCTTTCACAATAAAGCTTCAAACTGGACATGTACACAACGAGTGCTGTTTTAATTTTAAAATGCGTGAGAAACTAAACTTTTATGCCACGGGGGAATGCCATATATAGTTTTAGATGTGTTTTACTCTATTTTATACCTAAAATTGGTTTGCCTTGTAATTTTAATTTTACAGATACCCAAAGGGCCAGTTTAAGAAATGCATAATCAGACACAATTTTAAAACCGTTTAAAACAGCTTTTATCCATTCACTATCCAATTATCCAGTTTATATATGATAAGTTGTAACATTCAAAACGATATCGTATTTAACTAATAGCTTAAATCAAAACAAATCACACAATAAAACGTGTCTTCGGTAAATTGGACTTGAAACGATTTAATCTATTTCTGTCATGAAATTTGAAATTTTGTAAAATGGCCAGGTTAGAATTTCATCCGTTACAGAGAGCAATTTATCTACATTGACTGTGTGTAAGGATGCAATTATTTCTGCAAGACCGATGATTGAATTGGTGAAAAAATGGTGTCAAAAACATTGATCGATTGAATGGCGTTTTACATCCAAGTCGAGAGTATTTCAATATATCGAGACGTCACCAGCAACCTATAAGTGAAGTGGCAGATATTTTGACGTCAGTCCGACTAATCAGCCCATTAAACGCCCATTATATTTTTTTTACCTGTTAGGGGTTTGGTGGGCTGGTTAGTCGGACTATTTTGACGTTTGCAATGCGCTCAGTGCGTTTTAGGTAATTTGGTTTTACTAAGATCGACCCAAATCAAACAACATATGTGGATTGAATGAATCTCACTCGAGACTTATTTCACTTATACTGAGGCGTCGCCAACTTATTAAAGAAGTGGCAGAAATATTTACCTTGCGCTCGAGTAATGTACATAGAAAGTTCTTCATAGTGCCACGTCTACCGTGAAACGATGCATTCCGGGGCCTTAAGTTCTTTTCTGAAGGAACCATGGCTGCAAAGTACATGACGAAAAAATAGTCACTTATTTCAAGTCTTGGTTAAACTTGATCATCAACATTATCGTCGTCGTTGTCGTCATCGTCATCATAATCATCATCATTGGCATTTGTATCAACATAAAAAATGAACTTAGAAGTCGGGTCGGCAAGCGTGTTTGAACGCATTTCAGAAATACCGCATGTCGGCACGTCGCGTCATTCTAATATCAAGATTACATGTGAATTTTAACAGCGTTTGAAGTTGAAATTTTAGTCGCTCTTGTGCACGAGATATCAAGTTTTATCTTATCTTCGTAAGCGAGATTTTAATTTTATCATACCGAGTGTTTTACGACAGATAACACAGGCATATAGACTTTAATTTGTGTACTCCGTCATGCTGAGGTCATAACGAACAGCGTCACCAACAAAAATACACAAAAAATTCCTTATCGTAAAAAAGTAAGCAACATCAGAAAAAAATGTCCATTTCACGCTGTTTCCGTTAAGAATTTGATTTCTTTCTGTGTAAAAAAAAATTAGCAGTTGATATGAAAAGGACAGGTGTCGCTTTATCAGCTACTCGGAATTTTTAGAGGGGATCCGAGTGTGGCGAGATAAAACCGGGGTTCCACATTGGGAAAAAAAGATTCAAAACAGATCATGCGTTTTACGATAAGATTTACGTCAGATCAAATTCTCAAATTAACGAGAATTTTTGACAGTAATTTCAGCAGATGTTTACAGAATTCATCTTTTGATCAAACTTAATTTCAGATAAGCACCTGCTTGAAAAACACGTGTACTTGATTCACAGAGTGATAGTAAAATATCACTGATAACACTTGAGTTTTGTTTTCGTTTTCAACGTTTTTATTTGTTTTCTGTCCACCACAATATTTTAACTCATGTTTATGAAAATGACTACGTAGTTTTTTGGTTTTTTTGCATGAGCCTGTAAAATTTAAGAGAAATACCGTGTAATTGCTAGCGAGTTTGCATATATTCATTTTTTGTTTTGTTCCTTTGCTATTTATGTTCTCGTTGTTTTTTCTCTTTTTTAAAATATTTTGAATCATGTTTATGAAAAGGATTAGTTATATTTTTAGCACGAGGAAAAACTATACCGCGGAGAAGGAAGAGTGAGTGAGTAATGGTGTTTAACGTCCCAGTCAAGAATATTTCACTTATATCGAGACGTCGCCAGTTATAGGCGAAGTTGCAGAAATTTTGCCTGTGTGTTGCGCTGATGGCATTATACAGCAGGGTTCTTTAGCATGCCAAGCCCACCGTGACACGGGACCTCGTTTATTTTAAGTTCCCATCCTAAAGAACCGTGACTTTCATTTCGTAATGCCTAGTGCTTGACGAAAGAACAGTCAGTACCCACTTTCAAATCTTGGGTCAGACCCGGCCGGGAATCGAACCCACGTCAAATTTAAGAGAAATACTAGTGAGTTTGCATATATTCATTTTTTGTTTTGTTCCTTTGCTATTTATGTTCTCGTTGTTTTTTTTTTCTCTTTTCTAAAATATTTTGAATCATGTTTATGAAAAGGATTAGTTATATTTTTAGCACGAGGAAAAACTATACCACGGAGAAGGAAGAGAAATTATTGATAGCCAGTGTAATAAAATTCATAAAAAATTCAATCATGTTTATGGATTAAAATATTTTTAGTTATATATAGTTTTGTGAATATATTGTCATAAAATACACCCACTCATATACCTTTCTCCATTCACAATTCCAATTTATTAAAAATTCTCTGAAAGTGCAAGTGTACCTTGGAACAGAAGCATTGTCGTTAAATGTCAGCTGTTGTATACTTCTCTGCACTGAACTCACAAAAAATGAATTTTATTAATTTTTTTCTCTTTGTTACGGAATGATAAAAGAATTGGATATTTTACACACGTAACATTCTTTCTTTTCCACAACAAAAAGAAAAACTAATTTCCACTCCCATATACATGTTTCAACTTATAGCATTGTTAGACAACAAATCACCGCTTGCATTACTCTTTACAACCGTCACAAGTAAACAAAGGTTAACTTGACGTAACGCGGTACGAAAATAACAGAAAAGGACTAACCAATCAGAATCCTTGAAACAATGGAGGATTTAATTATTATGCATCAATTGCAAGATCCCATAATGACGAGATTGGTTTGTCAGGGACATGGATTGGGACCTAATGGTCTAAAACGCAGGCTTACGAATGGCGTCGCCTCCTACCGTCGAAGTTCGAATTCAACTCGGTAATAAAAGGTTTGTTATTTGGCCTTTCGATGGTCGGTGGTTATCTTTACATATATGACGTTAGAGTATAATGGGGTTCGCCGCTGTACCATGCATGTTATCAATACCTCTCAACGTTTGTGCAGAACGTTTTGGGAAACGTCAACGTCATAGATTCCCGAAAAGACGTCGTTTTAGCGGGAAATCATCATTTCATGCGATTCCATATCCATGTAAATAAATGTTATGCATAAACGTTAGAGGGTATCTCGTGGTACAGCGGCCTCTAATTAATTTTTGTATCGCGACAGCTTTTCGGCATCTGCACCGGTCACTCTGTAGCTAATCTTCCGACTCCTTTTGGTTCATGGCAGTTTTCGGTCACCGGTCACTCTGTAGCCAATCTTCGACTCCTTTTGGTTCATGGCAGTTTTCGGTCACCGGCCACTCGGCAGCCAATCTTCGACTCCTTTTCATTAGCTCACTGTTACACTTTTGGTAGATATCTGCTGTACCCCGGAGAACTACTAGTAGCTACTTTGATAATCCAGTGAAAACATCTTGACCAGGGAATAAAAAACGCAGTATACATTATGGACAGTTAACATCCACATAAGAAAATTTGACAGGTCATTGACAATTTGATGATGTCATCACTCTCTCCTGACCAAAACCACAGAATACAGTATTCAGACCACCTGCTGGACAATCGTACACCTGGTCACTTGATAGTGTCAATTTTCTGACCACTAAACAATCCACCCCTATACAAAATTATAAATTAATTTATTCATCACCAGGCGTTGTAATTTCCTGCTAAGCTGACACAATTCAAAGTGAAATACCAGTGGTCATTGGCCGTGGGTTTGAGGGTTAAGTAACCGTAGATCTGGACAATGTCCGAGAAAGTTTCAATTTTATTCACACAATGGTCAAACTTTCTCCACTTTTGTCGTAATTGGATTCTATTTTCTGACAACTGGACAATCGGAAAATAAACCCTATTTTTCTTAATTGCTTTGTAAATTATTCAACAGTTCTTTGTATACCCGTTACTGTAAATAAATGGTGTAAATTGGACCATGGTCAGTGGCCAAAATAAAGAGATAAGGTGTCCATTTTTCGGACATAAGTGGTCAAACTGTGAATTTTTATTAGTATAATCTGTTAAAAGTCGTGATCGTTAAAGTGGATGACCGATTATCTCTGATTCCAACTGCTAATTTGTGTAAATGTGGGTTTTTTCAAACTATGAAAGCATGGTTCATGCTTAGAACAGAATAGTTGTCCAACATGCAATTATAGTCGCACAGTATCTGACAAGCACCCACATATCCAATTTTGTTTTTTCTGTGTACTTTTCTCCACAGAAGTTTGTACTTATATGTATTTATACACTGATTTTTTTCCGGGGGTGGGGGTGGGGGTACCTACATGTTTATTTATATATCGCTATACATACTAGTAATGTCATATTCAGGGAGACTGGTATATATTGGAGTACCGAGTATTTTTATTGTTCTGGATTCTTTAATTGTATGCACCGTACAATCGTGTCTATGTGGTGTCGGTGGCTAAATGGTTTAAAGCGTGTGCCCCTCATCGTCTTGATTTCAACCCCACTCGGAGCAGATCCTAGTACGATGTTCACCGGGTCGCTTGGTGAACGTTGGTGGTTTTATCCAGGTACTCCTGTTTCCTTCACCTTCTGTTAACTGACCGCCTCGAAGTAATAAAACGTTCTTTATTAGGACATAAAACTACATGTACATCACTCCGATATACGCCCACATGTCCACATGCACAATATTACATGTTCTCTAAAACCGTGAATTATTTTCACATATCAAATTAATTAAACGCTTGGCAGGGTGTAGCTAGCTATACAGAAGGTGCTTGTTCTTCCGGAACACCCGACAGCATTTCTCTAGTGGAAGTTCAAGTGTTTTAACTTTATTTGCCAGTTTTTCGAAAGTTTATGCTTTGCTGTTGGGTTTATGATTCGGCCATGGTGTTGATTTCAACCCTTTACACTTAAACGTGATCAATGGAATCAGATGAAAACCACGAAACGTACAATATCCGGTTCTGAATTAATGTCGATTTCTTAGTTAATTTACCCATTTCAATATCCGTAAGTCTGAAAAAAGGTTGGCAATTTTTCAAATACCGTTCCTATATGTTTTTGTATTAATTTTTCCTGTCAAATGTTTATTCAGAAACAAAGGAATAAATCAAAAAGCAAAACAGCAAATTCAATTTTCTTTTATTGTTATTGTTTACAAAAGCTTTTCGTTTGTCTAACTTTAAATAAATTTAAAAAGTATACCAAAATTTTAAAGAAATCGCCAAAAAGTGCAAATACATAATCTCTAGGTGACCGTTTTAATCATAGCGTTTAATCAAATTCAATTTTGTTTTATTGCAATTGTTAAAAAATCTATTCGTTTACTTAGTTTTTTTTAAATTATAAAATAAATTTTAAAATTATAAAATAAATTTAAAAATTTTACCAAAATTTCAAAGAAATCGCCAAAAAAGTGCAAATACAAAATCGCCAGGTGACCGTTTTAATTATATCTTATAATCCAATTCAATTTTGTATTATTGGAATTGTTAAAAAAATTCGTTTGTTTAGTTTTTTTTTAAGTCATAAAATAAATTTTTAAATTTTATCAAAATTTTTAAGAAATCGCCAAAAAAGTGCAAATACAAAATCGCCAGGTGACCGTTTTAATTATAGTGTACAATCACAATTAATTTAAAATGCCTTCAAATGTTTTATGTTTACCCTTCAACAGAATTAAAATATTTACAAATTTTATCGTGATATTTAGTCTATTTATCAGTCTTTTGTTAGTACTGTTTATAATTATTTGGACTGTGAAGTAACTGTTTCTAAAGTTGTCATTATCTAGTTAAAGAGCACAGGTCCGTTAAATATTCTGTGACACATTACCGTGGGAACTATGTACTAAACACAATGCAGATCTTTAAATTATTTATTTTCTTCAATTTTCAGATTAAAACCACGTCGATGCATTTTTTACCCAGATTGTGGGCATATCTATATACAATAGGATAATGAACCGATTAGAGATTTGCCTCTGTAAATGTTGAGTAGAGTCGAGTAATGGTGTAATTACGCCCAAGTCAAGATATTTCAGGTATAGCGAGGCCCGTAGAGGAAATCGTAGTGTCAAGAGAAAAATCATCGACCTTCAGTTAGCGAACTGACAGACTTTCTCTCACTATGATTTGCTTCGAGTTAGATTCAACCCTAGGCGAAGAAAGTCGCTGTGGTCCATAACTGATGGGGCATTCGCCTTTGCAAATTTAAATGTTTGAAAGCTAGCACTGCTGAACCGCAGATTGTGACGTATTCGTTTGTGGTTCAACATTGCGCCCAAAATCACATATTAGCGATATGGCAATGTATAGAGCTAACAGGGAAGCTCTAATCTATCCATTGAGGATTGCAACGGATAGACCGGAAAGATCTGTACGTCAAGATGTCGCAGTTACTATGTCATATACCATTTTTTGAATTTAATCATAAAATACATTCAAAAAAGTATTTGTCATTTACCATTTTTTAATGTATTTATGATTAAATTAAAAAAAAGTTATATGACAACTACTACTACTAATGGTGATGATGATGTTTGCGAAATGGGTTTTGCGTCATTGTCAAGATAGTTTTACCTACATATTCCTGGACAGTTACTGGCGGAGTTGTAAAGCGCTTAGACCAAGCAGTAAAGTGATACACCTCTTGTCAAGTTAGACTAACTTGCTACCCGTTCTGCTCGAACCCAGTCACATCCTACAACTCCAGTGGCGTGGTAAAAGTTTAGATTGCTCTCAACGACCACACGGTTTGAATTGAATGTTGTGAACACAACGTGATCTGCAAAGTCGCAACCTGCATGCACTAGAGTGGCGTGCTTATGATGACTGTGTCTTCAGCGATCACCAGTGTTTTAAATTGCATACACAAGACGTAACCTGAAAGTGCATTTTTTCTCGCGAGACACTTAAAGCCAGTATAACTATAGTTTTGACGTATTTACACAATTCCGTTACTAATAGAAAAAAAACCTGAATACAATCAAGCCTGTCTATAAAGGCCACCCAATGTAGCTAGTAAAAGTTGTCTTTATATGCAGGTGGACTTTATATATATGAATAAAGATCAATTGGAATACAATTCAACTGGCCTATATAAGCAGGTGGTCCTTATATAGTCATAATAGAGATGGTCTTTAAGGCAGGTTGGACTGTATTTTGTATTTAATTGTTTTTATACGATCGTAAGCGTGAGACAATGGGCTATACGCTTGCTGATTCATCAATATTTTTTGTCTGTTTAAAAAAGTCAAATTATGTCAAATAAAGTGCAACCTATGACTAATAGGACTGTCTGATTCGCATGAATAAGTACAGCATATACATATATATCTTGTATTACTGTTTTAAGGGCATCGTTTTGTTTACCCCATTATCTGACGTTTGGTGGGAATTTTTTGGAAATTGTAACAGCCTTCCCACGGTTGTAAATTAAAACTTATCATTTTCATATAGCTTACAGAGCCAGAAGAAAAACGCATTTTTAAGATAATTGAAAGAACTGTATATTAATGGTTTTTGTTTGTGTTAAATTTAGGCGTTTGCTTTGATATGGCCAACTAAGAGTAGAGCCTTGTTACGCCACATAGCGGTGTTGCCGCATACGCGCCCAACACGTCTATGCGGGTAATTTCAACGCATAAGGAAGTCGGCCACGTTTATGCGGTGGCGTTCAACGCATAAAAATGTGTTGTCTATATGCGGCGCAAGGGTGCCTTTTTGGCGCATAAAGAGGACTAATTATAACTTAAGTAAATTTTAAAAAGTGCTTATATCTCGATAAAAACGTTGGTGGTGATATTAATTATGACGACGACGGTGGCAGTTGAGATTTTAAATTATGTTGTCGTTAATAATACATGTATTAATAATAACTGTAAGGATAAGGTGGGGGGGGGGGGGGGGGGGGGGGGGGGGGGGGGACGATGAGAGCGCGACGGTGATGTTACCGTAATATTGATGGTCGTTAAATTGTGATTTTGGCAGAATTTCGACTTTTGCTTTTAATAATAATAATAGTAATAATAATAATAATAATAATCACGATGATAGTTATGGTGGTGTTTTAGTGAAGGGGGTAATAATGATGGAGGTGTAGGTGATGATAGTGAAGGATATCATGGTGTCGTGCTTTAAATGTTTTCTTTATGCGGAATGTAACCTTTTTGTCGCATAGAAGCGTTCTCTTTATGCGTTAAAATCCTCCGCCTAGACGTGTTGGAACACGTTTATGCGGCAACACCGCTATGTGGCGTAACAGAGCCTGCATTGCACAACAGTTGCTTGTGTAATTTGTAACTAAAACACCTAACATGGAAACAGGCAATGCAAACAAGACCATGGCACAATGCAAATGAATGAAGGTTATATTACATGTACTATTTCATACACCTAACAGAACCAGGAGAAAACGCATTTTTAAGATAATTGAAAGAATTGTATATATTTATGGTTTTATTATGTTTTTTATGTTATTGCCAACAAAGAGTGGAGACTGTATTACATAACAGTTGGTTGGGATTTCTAACTGAAAAATATGCACTTGGCAACAGCCAACATACCAAGAACACAATACAATACAAAATAAATTATAGGAATAGTCAAGAAAGACAAGACAAGATAGGACGCGCACACATTCGTACGACTGATTTTAAAATCGTCTACTTTGGACGAGCACTGGCCGAATAAATCGCCTGGTTCAGGTTATAGTACTATTAGAGCCCATTCATTTATTTATCAGTGGTCCATCAATATTGTTTGGAAATAAAAAATAAACTTATTTTACCAAACAGCGACCTAACAATCCCTGTACGTATTTCTTCATCAGAATAATCTATCCTTCTCATTTGGTTGAACAAATTCTCTGGCTTAAGTTTAAGCCTTTGAAATTCCGTCCATAGTACCCAAAAACTATACTTAATTACGTATTTTTGGTAAATTAGGCAATTTTATGGGTTCTTTTTAGTTTTAAGATCTAAATTACGTAAAAAGAAAAAAAATAATTGCAATGCTTTACAGTAGGGTATGCACATTCAAATAGGTGAGGTTAACATTAGTGCAATATTTTGGAATATTTTTGGACAAAAGCATTTAGCTAATGATTCCATCAAGTCTGTCCAATAACGTCAGAAGAAATCTGACCACTATACATGTTTTATATCAAAGAATGTTATGCACAATATATATGTAAATTGAACATACTTGCACAAAAAAGTATGCATGACTCACGCTCAATTCGTGCGAAAAAATTCGTTCCTTTATCAAAGTACAGTACAGACATGTCGAAAGTTAAACAATGAGCTTACGAAACAGCGTCGAGGATTGGCTGCCGAGTAGCTGACATCTAGATACATAGTGACTGAAACAACTGAGAGATCGATAGCAGCTGCCCTGTTAGAGGTAACGATGGGGCCTCGACAAACTGTCGAATCGGTACCAATTCGTGAAATTATTATTAAACTTTTTGAACAGGCCTGTACTCTCTATCTTTTTTTATAAAAATTTTTGCGTTCTTCAGAATTTTCATTGAAATAGCCTCTAACTGTACCCAAGAAAAAAATCTATCAAAATCCGAACACAATCTTGTTACTAATAATAGCCGTTAGCCAGCCGTTCTTTGCAACCTGTCGCTACTTAAACCTCATTATTCTTCTTTCATTCCCATAAGTCCCAAAAGATCAAAGAATTAATGCAGTGGACAATATCTATCACATGCTATTTGTTAAGAGATAAAGGCCCATGGGAATTTTATTTGTAATATTTTTGTTTAAAGCGTCAGGTTTATGGTCATTTAATAATTCAGGCCTGGGGTCATTTTCGGACATTATTTGTCAAGAAACAATATTTTTTGATAGACTGTCTATAAAAAGAAAATAAACAACATGGTGATCAACGTCTTTGATATTGTGTTCAAGTATGATTAATTCTACAAGTTATCCCTTGCATGTCAATCACTTTTGAGACCGTGTTTTGATCAGTTTGATGTACGACATGTCGTAAAAATAAACAAATGACACATACCCCTTTAATCAAGAACAATTAATTGCTGTCGGCCATTTTGCATTGACCATCTTTATATGCAATATGACTAACCAATGTTACTTACATTTTCTCTTTTAATTTTAGAGGAATTTTGCATGTAATGGAAAGTTTAACAATTTTATCACCAGTAGCAATTTAATGGCCGACCAAAGTTGTTGACATTTTCTTTTATTTGAGAGTTTTGGCATGAAATAGAATTTTTTTTATTTTAATTACAGGACAAAGTTTCGTAACCGATGAAAAAATGGCAGACCGACGTTGCTTATTATTCTAGAGTCCTGGGCATGAAATGGATCAACAGGGCAATGTTTCGTTACCTTTTTGGAGACTTTTTGCATTGAATATACACTACAGAAGTAATTTTTCAGCTAATTATGATGCGACATTTTTAAATCAGTAAAAACAAAAGTACGCATGGTTCAATGGAGTCAATTTTCAACGTTGTAATTTATCAAAGCAATACGGTAATTTGATAAACTAATCACGTGTATCCATATAAAATCCTATAGGTTTTTTGCAACTTCTCTTACCAACTTTTTGCTCCAATAACCGAATATTGAATTCCAAAAATCATTATGGTTTTATTTTAAATGAAGAAATTTTATTTACTTGCAACGTGTCCTACTACATATTTTTAATCAGGATATTTCAGTTTCTATCTGCTACTTGTCTTCCGAACATTGGTTAGAACAATGCTTTAAATGTTTTGCTTGCTGGAACAGGTCTTGAACAAAGGTTGTGAAAACAAGCACCAATTTCAAAATCATTTATTAACTAAGAGATCCTCGAAACTTAAACACTTAAATCAGACAATTTCGAAATCCTAATGATTTTGTCAACTGTTAAGCTTCAGAAAATCAGGAATTTGAGGTGTCAATATAAAGATTGATTTAACTTAAACTTATAACATATATTTTAGTTTTGTCAAAACGTTTATTTGTAAATCTAAAATAGAATGTCGAAATTTCAAAATTTAAGTTTAAGAAAATTCTTAGTTAAAGAATAGTTATGTCTATTACAAAGGACCATAGAATAGGTCCGAGACCCGATGCACCAGGCAAAACATTTGAAGCCTAGGCCATTCTATCGGAATTTATTTTCCCTACTGAAACATGTCTGGGACAAAGGGTGATAGAACAGGTCACTAATTCAGTCATTACCTATTCTGTATTTAGATGTTCACATAAAATGATAAGACATTAAATGTACAGTTTTAAATAAGTGGGTATTTTATTGATGAAAAATGACCGGACTTGCTTTTTATGTCCATTTTTTAATATTTAACATTCCTCAAAAGATTTATAAAAAGCGTTACCACTCATGAAACTTGTAACCTAGGGTCATCTTTGGTCATTTCATGCCCATTTTTCCATTTACTGGTCAATTTGGTCGGCCGAGATCAAAAGAACCTTGTCTTCATTATTAAAAGATAGGCTACCTATTAAAATTGATCAAACACGCCTATATCCAATATGTCGATATGAATGAAATATTGTATATGGAAGACTAAACAATGCATTCCCCGGGGCTAGGTTTTACGTCCGAATTACATCTCTTTACAAGAAATATAATACCTTTTAAACATGCTGCGATTAATATCTGCAAATCCATGTTCTAATGTTTGAACGATTTAAGCTTTGACTATCGGATTTGGGACCTTATCATTGGTTTCAATCCTCATTGATAGGTTTTACAAGCAATGGGTGATAAGTCTTTATCTAAATTCCAACATACTTATCCCATTGCTTTTACGAAGATATTCGAGTCCAATAATATTAATAAAATTAGTTTATGCATACATGTTTTGTAATAACGCTAAGGAGTGGAATCGAGAGGATGCCCAGGGTTAACAAACAAATCGTTTCTAAGCTCAAAGAGATAGAATAAACGAAGACGCATGCAATTCTTCAAAACTGGCATTAACTTCGGAGTGGAGTGGAGGGCATGTTACTCACCAGACAAGATCTTTCACTTTTTTGTCCTTTCTAAAACTTTAACCACTGCGGTAGCTCAGTTGGTAAAGTGCTCGCTCCGTATGTGGGAGGTCGTGGGTTCGAACCCCGTCCGGGTCTGACCCAAGACTTGAAAGTGGGTAGTGACTGTTCTTTCGCCAAGCACTCGGCATTACGAAAAGAAAGTCACGGTTCTTTCGGATGGGAACTTAAAATAATTGAGGTCCCGTGTCACGGTGGGCTTGGCACGTTAAAGAACCCTGCTGTATAATGCCATCAGCACTACGCACAGGCAAAATTTCTGCACCTTCGCCTATAGCTGGCGACGCCTCGACGTCTCGATATAAGTGAAATATTCTTGACTGGGACCGTGGCCTTAAACACCATTATTCACTCACTCACTCACTTTCTAAAACATTAAGCCAACTATATGCTTTGTTTTAAATTATTGACCATTTATTTTGTTGTTTTAATCTAAGGCAACTGATTTTTTTCTTCATTTTGAACAGTTGTTCCTTATGGAACATCAAAGCGACTATGCTTAAGTTTTACTGACCTGACGATTTCAATTTCTTGCTGCATTTTGTTGGTTTCTGTCATTGAGCTTGATTCAAATTGATTCAAATGCCAATAAAAGATTATAATGTTATGTATTATACATATAGTACTGGTGGTCTTTCAAAAATTTGACGCGAGACACAAATGACCACCGTCGCCAGACAACGTCGAAAAAATGATACAGTATGCCAAAAATGATAATAGGTGGGCGAATCTACTGACCAATTACTGGACATTAAGATAACGGACAATAAGTTGTTCATTGGGTAGATATTGAATTATTTACATGCTTGGTTTCCCCCTTTAAACACCATCAAAGTTATTTTCTCAGCTCGGAGTTGGCAGATTTCAGGTTGATATATCATTAGAGGGTGGGTACGAATAACTTGGCATGCAAATTTTAGTAATCATTGGCAATAATGATAAATTAACAATGAAAAATAGGTGTTTTAACTGACGATGACCGCCGGTCACCACATCTTGAAAATCTCATATGAGTTAAGAAATGTATAAAATATCAAAAAGGGGGAGGTGGCAATATGAGAATCTTTAGAATCTGATGATGGGAAAATGCCTTTGGGTATATCTGTATACAGAGAAAATGGGCGTTTTCAGATACACAAATGTAAATGTGATGGCTCTGTTTCTCTACCTGGTTTAAAAAGAATGAGTTTAATTTCAGTTGAATTATCACATTTGTATGCTACTAAATTTAAACGTATCCATGATTTGAACCAAAAGCCAGTCTCTTCGTTGACTTTTTTTAAATCATGACTTTACTTATGCATCTTGAAAAGATTCATTTAGTGTTGCTCTTCTAATTCTTTTCTGGGTTTTTTTTCCAGTTTATTCTTTCAATTTTACTTGTTTGGATTAAACATCTCCATCATCGGTTGGCTTTTTAAACACAACCGGAGAAAACAATACGATTTTGTGTTATTAAAAAAAACTGGGTGAAACATTATTAAGATTATATGTACTTGAACTTGATATTCATTTCAAGTTACACAATTAACTAAGTATCTGTTGGTCTCGTTTTTGACATTTTCATATAAGCCGGTAGATTTACCGTGGCTTTTGCAACACTGGGTTGGGGTAGGGTGGGGTGGGTGGGTGGGTAGGGTGGATGAGGTCTCCAGTCAAATTAGCAACAATGGAAGATATATGTAACTGAAAAATGCATGTTCATGCACATACTTAGAAACAGCCAACGCAATTAAAAAGACGATACAAGTTTATGACAAAAACATGCAATCTGCTTTTTTGTCAAAAACTTTACTGAAATCTAAAAACGACAAAGGCATGCAAACATTGAGTAATGGGTTGTATTTCGGATCAGGTGGTTCAACACTTGTCAGCATTAGACAAGTTGTTTCAATGATCTTGGAGACATTGCAGATACAAGGCGAAAGGTTGAAACAGGGTCAAAATTGTCATTTAACACTGATAGTTCATGAAGCGTTGTTTTTCTTTTTCGAAGTGCATCTTTGTAATATCATAGATTATGAATATTCATGGAAAACTCTATGTAATGAGTTTATGCCCTCTGCTACAGGTTGGTAAAACTGAATTGAACTGTCTTTTCCTTTTTGTTTAATTGCGCGTACCTCAACATATTGGTCAAAGCTGGGTTGCTTTTTAAGACACGTTTTTTTTTGGCATTTTTAGCATATGGCCATATCCCTCTCAACAGTTTGGTGCAAAATCGATTGTATTTTCTTTTTGCATATGTTTCTGCGTATGTCCTTATTGTCAAACAACACCAATAGAGCATATAAGAGTTTTTCTTATTTCTCAAAGTTGTTGTTGTTGTCTCCGATAAATAAACAAGGCACCTGTAACTTATTAGAGTTACGTTTTCATTTCCGAGATTTTAATTTTTCTGTGACGACCGTTCATATCACCAGTTAATTACCAACTCTGTAAACTGAACCAATGACAGTATCGGTTTCTCGTTATCAAAAATAAATACAAAATTTCACCAAGAAATAAAATGGGCAAACATATTAATTTTATTTGTGCTCACTTCAAACATAGATGATGGTAGTTTTCCCAGTCGCGGTCATCAAAACCTCATTCAGCTGACGAGACTTCAAAAGAATGTCCGTTATCTCTCGTTAAAAATACTTGCGATATCTAACGTCTGTCACGCAGGTCGTAAATAAACTCAGAAACGCAAACTAAGAGATAAATTCTTATCCATGTTTTTTATGTCCAGCTTTAGAGACATGTTGATAAAAGTTTTTACTTATATCATAATCATGAATATTCATGAAGTTGAACTGCTTAGTGCGTTTGCATGTATAAGTTTTTGTCCTATTCAGAACTTTAACTGTTTAAATGCTTGAGTTGAGAGTTGAGTAATAGTGTTTAATGTCCTAGTCAAGAAATGATTGAGCTTGTGTCCTTCTCAAGAAGTTGGTAAAACTGAATTGAAAATTCTTTTTATGTATACACGAATGACCGCCTCAATAGATTGGTAAAAAAAAAACCTTTTGCATGTTTGCATGATGTCGTTTGGGGTTTGAGTCCGACCGGGTCTGGTTAAGACTTGAAAAAGCTAGCGACTGCTCTTTCGCCAAGCACTTAGCTTATAGAGTTGAGTAACGGTGTTTAACGTCCCAGTCAAGAATATTTTACTTATATAAAAATGAAAGTCGCTTGGCTCTTTAGGAGAAACCTTACTGTGCTCTATGCCGTAGGTGTGACATGCTAAAGAATATTTCCAGTGTACTTTGCGCTTAGAGCACGGCAAAGGTAACTATTTCTGCCATTTCACCTAAAGCTGGTGACGTCTCGATATAAGTGAAATAGTTTTAACCAAGACGTTAAACCTCATTTTGTCTGATGCATACAATTCAGTAAATGCATATTTACATGCACCTAGTCGTAACGGTTCATCAAAATCGATAAATAGATAAATTCTTGATAACGAGAAGAGATTACACGAATACATAATCGATGTACCTATTTGACTATACTGATTAGTTCACACGTAGCTCCGGTGGCGCAATCGGTTAGCGCGCCGTACTTATAGACAGTACCTTCCCTGTGTTCACACAGGATGAGGCATGCGGAGGTTGTGAGTTCGAGCCTCACCCGGAGCACTTATTTTTATACTCCGCTTATAGTTATATTGACACCAGTTTAAATACCCAGGCATTTTGGTATAGAATGTATTTTAACGTTGAGCCTAGGGTGGAGTAAAGCAGTAATGATTCTTTCATTTATTTCGTTGCGATCAGTTTTGGGATGGTAAACCGGAGTACCCGGCAAAAATCAACGAACAGACAACTTGTGACTTTCTTACGTTAGGATCTGCTTAAACACCACTAGACCTCCGATGCCCCATTTGCTCAACCCGAGTTTGGTTGGTTGCATATGCATTTAAAATAGAATTAACTGCTGGCGAGATAAGAAGTGTTTTAATTTTTCTAAAAAAATCAATTTACACACGTGTCCAGTTTGACCAGCGTCGACTCAGTTTTAAAGTGCTAGTTCACTGTCCGACAATGTCATAGATTGCCATCACAAATACCATTACCAGTACAGTATGATAAGACGACCAAGAGACTCAGTCATGCGGATGGCCGGTGTCGTTATGGTTTTACCTTCAGTTTTATCCTCAGACTAAACTTGTACTGTCGTTGGCTGTTACAAGACACATATTCCTGTTTTCAGTGGCAAACTTTTCTTTCTTTTATTCTATATGTTAGCGACAAATAACTCGTTCTGATTGGAAAGGTTGTTGACACATTTATCTACATACAATAGTATACGTGTACTTTTCAATGCATTTTCCCAAAAATACATCCAAATTCACCGTGCATAATTATGCTAAATGTATCATGACCATATAATTTCATATATGCCATTTATTTTCAAATAATCCCATGTCACTTACTATAAATGCCGTTTTCCCTTCCGTAAAACTTTTTAAACATACTTTGTGCGTTAATGGCACTCGAAACATTAATATCAATTACGGCCGTTTTTTCGGCCCAAGAGGTTCCATGTTACTATGTGCCGAATTCCCTGTCGTGAACGATTTTCGAACATTTTTCTGTGTTAACTTTACTGAAACATTAAAATCAATCGTGGCAGGTTTTTCGGCCTCTTTTTTTTTGCATCATCATCCTTGTTGAGAACAACTTAATGTAGTACAATATCGCTATTATATATCACAGTGGATGGAATGTAAATTCCCTTTTTGATATCAGATACCTAATCTTAAGGGTGGAAAGTAATTTTACTTTTTAAGTTTTTATCTACAGTACAGACTTGTCGAAAGTGTAACGGTTAGTTAACGCATTACTGTCGAACCGGCGACTCATCTCGGCTCCCTTTTTTAGCTTTATCTCGGCAAAGCTGTTTTCTATCTCAAGGCAGCTTTTCTGCCACTATGTATCCATAACTCAGCCACTCAGCAGCTGGATTTCTTCTCTTCGTTAGCTCAATGTTAACCTTTCGACAGGTCTTACTGTACATGGGCAATGAAATATGTATTCAAATGAAATTACTCAGCGATACAGTTTCACAATTTTAAAACATTTATATACATGCGAAAATTGACACATTAAAATACATAATTGTAATTTTTAAGTGGTAAAAACTAGTTGCATGGTTTATTTTATGTCCCTCTGAATTTTAATACCATATGTCATATGCTTATGATCTGATGAAATCAAGGTCAAAACGTTAGTAGTTGAGAAATGTATATTTGACACCCAAAGCAAGATGATTTCACTTATATCGAGGCTGTCAGTTCTTGAATGAGGGAGGAAACCGGATCGTTTAGAGAAAACAAACCAAACTGACAAACTTACATCAGGATATGTCGGGAGTAGAAATCGAACATATGCGGGGAGAGGCGCGCCTCAGACACTTGGCCACCGGAATCATTTCGTGAAAACAGAGAGGAAAGCAAGACTTCTGGTCTCGAATGGTGCATGATAATGATGATGGAGTTAAAACTTCACATCTCGGCTCCTTTCTGATAAAGAAAGACTTCTCATTTTCATTGGGCTTTCCGGATAAGTTAGAAAAGGTACGTTTCTGTCCTTCCTTGGAAGTGCAATTCTTCAATATGAAATACATTTTTTGTCAGTGTGAAGTGGATTTCGTTTTCAGCTAAACTTTTTATTCTGGTCATCGGTTATATTGGTATTTCCTGTGATGATGCCTCGATATATTTAAAACATCATTGACATCGCTTCAACTGCAAGCAAGACTACAGTATCCTTTGCCTTTTCATCTTCATCATAGCTCAATACAATGAAACTGTCCAAAGGCAAGCCCAGACAATTTGATCAATGGTGCAAGGTTCTGCTACCAAATGATTTTTCTTACCACGGACTTGATACCATCCCTGGTACCAATTGGTTGATTGATTGAAAGGGGTTTTACGTCCCAGTCCAATATATTTCACTTATATCGAGACGTCACCAGCAATAGGTACCAATAATACGCTCCTGTCACTGTTTCACTTTTGCGTTATGTTAACAAAATACGATTATTTGCATTTCTATCATTTTTTTAATTTTAAAACAAATAAGCTAATTTTTCATAGCTTTTAACAAACAAAATAAATATTAAATAAATTACATGTTATACACATAATAAATAAAATAAATAAATAAATTATTGAGGTCCATTTTAAAATCCATAACACTTTGGGATATTGCACCAAGAGTCTTTCTTCCGAAGACCATGCCATGTAACTGGATTAGTCCTTTATTGGAATTTTCCAATTCACCGAAGACCAGTTTTCACTTTCGAATTTAATTCGGCTAATTATCCAATGATAAAAGCACTTTACTTTCGCTCCTGTTGAACCAACACTTGTCGCGTTTTGATGCATTAAGCCTTGCTTGCGTTTTGGGTGTCGTCTGACCATTGTCACTATGCCGTGTAAATAGCCACTTTGTCACATTTCTGAAAAATAAAAGAATACAACATTATTTTAGCTATTCATAATTTCGCACTATACTGAGATATCAGATTGCTGTCAAAATTTTTATGATTTTAAAAATTCACATTTTTACCAAAATTTCCCTTTTATAAAAAATAGAATCTTGATGCAATGAATTGGGATATTTCATGGAAAATCACTATAGTCATGGGTCAATATTCATTATATATACAGAAGAATCGCAAGTCTAGTCACTGAAATTTGTTGTAAAATGTGTTGTTGTTGTTGACGACTGCAAACGAGCCATGACGACCTTAGACGGTAATTATGTCTCATCTTTCCGACAAGGCAAAAATGTAAAATGTGCAGTTTGAATTAATACAAAAATACCTACCAGAAAGAAACTTGTGGCTTTGTCCAACACTTTCCGGCGACGTTAGTCCACCCGTACTGTTAAGACGAGAGGTTGATTAATGCATCGGGCCATCCCCATGACGTTTCTCCCATATCCCGGGTTCCATTCCCTCCTTTCCCTCGGATTTCGATGTTTTACTGGGTGGTTTGGAGATATACGTAGTCCTCTGTTGCCAAATCTGTACAATTGACGTAGATATTTTCCGTTGATGGCAGCAGAAGTGGAGAAACGGAAGTGATGTCATTGACGTAGATGCGTGACGCTGTGTGTGGATGAGACTTCAAGCGGTCACGTGATGGGATGTAGGTTTCAACGTATCTTGGAGTATCGTCATCATTGGTATTCATACTTCTAAATTCTAAAAAATAAATAAATAAATTGGTGAGATATGACATTCATCGCATCACCCTACCTCAAGGCGAAACATGTCCCCAAAAAATTCGGTCGGTATTTAAAAAAATCCAGCCCGAAGCAGAGTTTGCCAAAGGTAATTTTCTTCTTTTTTGAAAATCTTGATGTAATCGGTGATGAAAGATTTTAACTCGAGAAACCGAAGAGGCAATAAAACACACAAATGAAAAGATTACCCCACATAAGAGGTTAAAATACACCATAAAATTGTAATAAAACTAGGCCGAATCCGATTCTTTTTAGTACTATTGCTTAAGGTGAAGATTTTACTAGTTTTAAATTACGTATTTTATCACGAATACTGTCCATCTGATGGGGTTTGAGGGTGATCAACCTGCTACCAACCGTTTTTACTGTTAGAAATAGTTAACACCTGTGCCATTTTTTTATGTGATCTCTTAAATTATTACATAGATCAAAGTCAATCCAAAAACACGGCGAGACAAAATGTGAAGTAGGGAACCCACTTCTTTTCTCTGTATTATTTATTTAATCTTCATTGTAAATGGGACATTGTAACTGGTTTTTAACTTTTTTTATAAATAAATAAATAAATAAATAAAAAATAAATATGACTCATTGTGAAAATTATCTATACCAATGCTAATTAAATAAATTTTCGGGATTTTTTTCTAACACAATAAGAAAAATTAGAAACTAGAACAAATTAATGGAAAGAATGTCTTCAGAACAAAAACATTATTCTTCTTTAAAGTAAGCTTAATGAGAAACAAACAATAATAACCCCCGAAATATCCCTCCTCAAAATAACCCAGGAGAGGGGAGGGACAATAGATTCGCAAAAGTTACGTTAATACAAAGTATGCAGGGACACGACATGCATTAATGGACTTGTAAAGCCTTAGAAAAATTGTGATGTGTATATTTTTACGGCGATTTAAAAGCTAAATGGGTTAAAATAACGACCTTTGTCAAAATATTGGTTTTACTTTTATGAAAAGCTTTTAGAGAAAGTACGAGGAATTTTCTGATAATAGGTAATTGAGTTTTCTCCGATTGATTGGGTTTTAAAGAAAATCTTCACATACTTGTGTAAGATTAAAAGGTTTTTGTTAATCAAAAACCATACCCCGACTTTTTTGTCACAATACAACACACCCGATTTAAATAAAACAATTGATTTGCGGTTTATTGGTTAAGAAAATGTATAATTGTCATTTTTTTTCTTTCTTTTCTTTTAAAAAAAAACTAAGACAGATAGGAGACTATTGTATCGCGAAATGAGACCCGTTATTAAGTGACAGTTCAAATTTTGAAAACGAAGCAGTTGTGTAAATAAAATAATAAAAAACAATAAACAGAAAATTTTTAAAGTGAAACCCGATCATCATTATCTCTTAAAGTTGAAAAATGTGTTTGTAGATGAAAGTGAGAAGATATATAACTGTTCATATGGAACAATGAATGATAATAATAACGGAATACCGAGAGAAGATGAATGAAGAGAGAGAGAGAGAGAGAGAGAGAGAGAGGGGGGGGGAGATGGAGAGAGGAGAATGACATGAGAGAGAGGGGGGTATTTATTTATTTTTGAGACGCAATTGAGTGGAGAGAGAGAGAGAGAGAGTTTGATTTTGTACATACCTGGTCGGTAAATAATTTCTTTTGTTTCTTTTTTCTTGCAGACAAAACAGGCAAAAACGATGTAGAGGGCTATAGCTGTAGACATCAAACACAAGAGAGCCAAAAGGACCATTGAGATGTTGTACCATCCTTCGTCGTCAATCAACATTTCAACCTGTTCCGATGAGGCTGTGGTCTTCGTGGTGGGTGCTGATGGTGTACGACTCTTTGGCTTCGATTTCAGAAAATTAAAATTTCCATCGAATCCGTCCAAGAAAAGAGGTCCACATTTCACGTCATTAAATTGTGAACATGGTTCTTGGACTATGTCGTTTCCTTCACATGTACTGCAAGCCACACAGGATTTTTCCAAAATATCGTAATACTGTCCAATTTCACATCCAATCAGGTGTTTACCGGAAACCACAGACAAAATTGCAGACGACAGCAATCCAAAAAGAACTTTAAATTCCATTTTTCTGTTTTGATGTTAAATAACTTATCCAATATGCTTATAAATGATAATTATTATACTTTGATCCAGTGACCTGTAAAAATAATAATAATAATAATAATGATGATGATAATAATAATAGGTTTCCATAAATTTAAAATAATTAGTAGCCAAATTTCCAAAATTTGTGAAAATATAGTCCTTTTAAAAGTATTTTTCCACAAAATTGCTAAAATAGGTTACTTTTTAAAAAATAATCCTCAGAAATTAGTAGCCAATGACGATGGTTTTGGCTACCAGGAATGGAAACATAGTAAATAATATCGCCTACCAAGCACCAGACATTCTACGAGATGACTTCTGTCAGATTCAAGTAATAATGACACCACAGAAAATAAGTCAAATTAATAATCAAAATCTCTTACTAACATGTCAAATACATCAGGCGCTGAATTACATCAATATTATCTAATGATCGAAAGATTGAATTAATTTGCCAGACCTCTTGCAGTGCGTGTCATTAACAAATCAATTTGCTCGGCAGGGGAGGTACAACTGATCCCCCTGAATCAAAGTTCACATCCACATGTTACATAGATATACATGTCAACATTTGGCAAGTAATAATTAGTCTAGAAATGAAAAAAAACTTTTTTATGGTAATTAAAAAATAAATAAAATAAAACAAAAATAATGACACAAGTTATTCGAAGTAATTAATTTGACACTTAATAAATTTTATCCTTAAAATGTGATTAAAAAGTTTTTATATAACCAAAAATGTCCATACTTACCAAAGTGAAGACAAGATAATACTGAATGATTTTCTAAGTCACTCGCTTCTTAAATAGCAAATCCTTAGTTGACCTTTTCAACGTGTTATAGCTCATCAATGAATCTTTTGTGAAAATGATAACATGTCCTGGCTTGATCGCGTCTTTATACCTGCCTGGATACAATTTGCCTGTTGGGACCGCCCCTTTATCTATATCGACCAATCAAATCGCTCCGATATATGTCATTGTGCTCGAGGTCACAGCCCACTGTCCTAGTTCTCACAATGCTCAACCATATTTTGTTTATTTTCTATTTTTAGACGTGATGATTTTGGGAATTTAGAAAAATAAATATATTAATAATGTAAAACTAATGAAAAAGTTAAATTATGAATTAAATTGTAATTTGTTTTTAAAATTTGAACCAAAATTTTAATCACTGCGGTAGATCAAAGAAAAATTTGACAGGTGCGAAAGCAATAAAGACGACGAGGGTCACGTGCCGCGTGGTTACAGGTATACACAAAACAACGACAGCTGGAAAGCGTGTTTGGAGTTGCTCTTTCAATTTCTTCACCCATATCAAAAAATTGTATAATCATGAAAATATACATCAATATATAATTATCCTACACATGTATGATAATTGGTATAATTAGAAATAAAAATTCACAAAAATAAACATCTGTTTACCGAGAAGTAAAATATCTCCATACCATTACGGAACTAAATAACTTTAATCTCAAAATCGGCGATTTTTAATCATTCAGTCTGCATTGAATATTTCCAAAAATGTGGTTGTACCAGTTTCTTGTGAAATAATTTGCTGACTGTGATATTTTTTAGTTATTTGTTATTTTAGAATCCATTAATAATAATAATAATAATAATAATAATAATAATAATGTTTTTTTAACTATTTTATACTGATACTCGGATTAATAATAATCTCGGATTAATAATAATAATGTAAATAATAATTTAGGTTCTATCACGTTCAACTTATGAAACTTGAAAACTGGTTGAGAGAGAGAGAGAGAGAGAGAGAGAGAGAGAGAGAGAGAGAGACTGTGGAGTTGTTTATTGAGAGAGAAAGTTTATTTTTGACAGTCTTTATTTTTTTAAGATTGTCATCATAATTTGTCGCCAGAACGATTTTCAAGTCTGAAATCGACAGACTATAAAACAAACAACGCCCCAGCATGGATGTCAGACAACTGATTGATTTTGTATCAATATCGATTATCACATTTGGAGCACTATTCTCCGGCGCGATTACCCTTGTCATGAGTTTAATTGGTAAACAATACCCCCGTGATTAAATCTATTGTTTAGCCCTCACGACTGGTGTCAGGGCGGATCAGAGTCGCGGGCAACTGCCGGATTAACCCCGACAGGATTAACAGAAGGGATAAGCTGAGTTAACATGTCTGATTTTTGGAGTTTTTGAACAGGTGGCGATGTGACATTAATCCAATGGACAAATGTTAGAAGTTTTTATACCAGATTTGATAACATTAGCATATCAGTGTCATTTCTTATGGTGTTTGAACAGTCTGCAAAAACACATTTATTTTTAATTCACACATATGTGTTTACTAAAACAATTCAAGAACATAATTTAGCAAATAAACAAAATAAAATTGCTATAAACACAGTGTCATATTTTGTATTTCTGTCATGTGTTAATTTTTATTTTTAATAAAATAGTAGCACTTGAAAATTCTGCCATACTTCAAAATTAAACAAGTGTGTCATTACATTAGTTTTGCCATATTGAATGTTCTTTCATTATTTGCTGTATTGAGTTCTTTTCTTTTTTATATAGTTTTTTTTCCTTAAACTTTATTAAAGTTGAAACCAAGTTATAGTAAATAAACGTAAGTTACGAAATTGTTATTTATTCTTTTTATAAATAATGTATAGTTAATATTTAATTAATTTATTGAAAGTAACATGTGGGGTCTCAACTCAACTTTTTCTGAATATATCGCCTTTGATCATATTACATGATTTTGAAATATTTTAATGAAATACCTCAAAATAACTGGAAATATTTTATTAGTTATTAAAAATAGAAAACATTTGAGTTAAAAGTTTTTGTAGAATATTTCCGCTTTCTAACAAATACATACAACTACCCTTTGATCAAATCAGGAGTTTTCTTACCAATTACTCAAACTTAAGTGAAAACGTCCAAGAAAAAAACACCGACAATCGTTTATGGAAGAAAATGTGTGATTATCAAAATTAAGAGCAAATTTTGAGTAGTACATTTATACAGCACCATAATTCAATCATATCATATTTATTACGATTGATTGGTTTTATAAATCCACTATGCTGTACATAATAAACTTATGTAATAAAGGATTATTAAAATGAAATCTCTCTCTCTCAGTTTGATTGTGATTGAAGAAAATCCAGTGACTGCATTTTGATGGACTGTACGAATCTTTAAATAAAAAATGCGTAAAATCAAAACACATATTCATTTTTTTATAAATAAGATTATAAATTTACAGAGAATTCTTTTTATTTCTCTAAATTTTTTCGGAATTCTTAAACATCTCACTGACAAATTTCTGACACACAGGCCACAGACTATCATATTGACCAGAGACCGACTGAATCAGAATGGCCAGTTTTCAATTACATTAATAAAAATTAACAGACAAATTAAGTGTCTCTTTACAAATTGATTGAAAGAACTTCTGATTCCCCTCTCTCTCTCTTCCCCTCTCTGTGTGTCTCTCTCTCCCATCTCTCTCTTCCTCTCTGTGTTTCTGTGTGTGTCTGTCTCTCTCCCTTTCTCTCTTTCTAAGATCGGGGGATTACAGATTAAACATATATAAATTTAAAACTTAAACCCATCATTAAAATATTTCGCTTTAATGTAGAATATCGTTTTAAATAGGAATATTTTTTGTTGTTGAAAATATTGATTTTAATTTTCTTTTATTTATTTCTGAAACCTCTCAATTGATCTCCAAATTCCTGACACACAGGACAGACTATCATATTGACCAACATTGACCAGAGACCGACTAAATGTGATTGTCCAGTTTTCAATTACATTTAATAAAATTAACAGACAAATTAAGTGTCTTTTTCTTCAGGATAATTGAATTAAAACACGCGACTAAGGCGATAATCTGATAATCTTGAAATGGAACATAAGGAAATGACTCCTTGGGGTCATGTTGGGACTTTTATTTTGCGAAAAAACATATTTATTTATTTATTTATTTATTTATTATTTATTTATTTAAAGTATGAAAGTAAAATGTAGGGTCTCAATCAACTTTTTTGAAAATACCGCTTTTGATCATATTGCATAATTTTGAAATTCTTTCATCAAATACCTCAAATTAACCGGAATTATAGTAAAAATAGTAGAAAACATTTGAGTTAAAAGTTATTTTTTTAGAATTTTCGCTTTCTACACAAAAAAAAAAAAAAAAAAAAAAAAAAACCCAAAACCCTTTGATCAGACCAGAAGTTTTCTTATCAATTGCTCAAAATTAAGTGAAATCGTCCAATGAGTTTTACAAGAAAAATACACCGACAATCGTCTACTGAGAGTAAAATAATGATTGTCAAAATTAGGAGCAAATTTTGAGTAGGATAGTGTACACAGAAACACTTCATATTTATGACGATTTAATGTTTTATTTTAAATGAAATAAGTTGTAATTTAACTGATACAAGGAAGTTGAGTAATGATGTTTAACGTCCCAGTCAAGAATGTTTCACTTATATCGAGACGTCGCCAGCTATAGTCGAAGGTGCAGAAAGGAAATTGATTGAAATAACTTCAGATCTCTCTCTCTCATCGGAAGAGAAAGAAACCAATTTACTGCTTTGTACAGATTAAAACTATATAAACTTAAAACTTAAACCCATCATTCAGACATTTGGCTTTAATGTAGAATATTGTTTTAAACAGGGATTTTTTGTTGTTGAAAATGTTGATTTTAATTTTCTTTTAAAAATTTCTGAAACATCTCGCATATTGATCTACAAATTTCTGACACACAGACCACAGACAATCATATTGACCAACTTTGACCAGGACCGACTAAATGTGATTGTCCAGTTTTCAATTACATTTAATGAAATTAACAGACAAATTAAGTGTCTTTTTCTTCAGGATAATTGAATTAATACACGCGACTAAGGGGATAATCTGATAATCTTGAAATGGAACATAAGGAGAATGACTCCTTGGGGTCATGTTCGGGGCTTTTATTTTGCGAAAAAAAACATATTTTTATAGCATTATTTATTTATTCTTAAATAATTCATAGCTAATATTTAGTTAATTTATTGAAAGTAAAATGTATAGGGTCTCAACTCAACTTTTTTTTGAAAATACCGCGTTTGATCATATTGCATAATTTTGAAATTCTTTCATCAAATACCTCAAATTAACCGGAATTATTTAGTTAAAATAGTAGAAAACATTTGAGTTAAAAGTATGTTTCCGCTTTCTAAAAAAAAAAACGCCAAACCCTTTGATCAGACTAGAAATTTTCTTATCAATTGCTCAAAATTAAGTGAAATCGTCCAATGAGTTTTACAAGAAAAATACACCGACAATCGTCTACTGAGAGTAAAATAATGATTGTCAAAATTAGGAGCAAATTTTGAGTAGGATAGTGTACACAGAAACACTTCATATTTATGACGATTCTAATGTTTTATTTTAAATGAAATAAGTTGTAATTTAACTGATACAAGGAAGTTGAGTAATGATGTTTAACGTCCCAGTCAAGAATGTTTCACTTATATCGAGACGTCGCCAGCTATAGTCGAAGGTGCAGAAAGGAAATTGATTGAAATAACTTCAGATCTCTCTCTCTCATCGGAAGAGAAAGAAACCAATTTACTGCTTTGTACAGATTAAAACTATATAAACTTAAAACTTAAACCCATCATTCAGACATTTGGCTTTAATGTAGAATATTGTTTTAAACAGGGATATTTTTTGTTGTTGAAAATGTTGATTTTAATTTTCTTTTAAAAATTTCTGAAACATCTCGCATATTGATCTACAAATTTCTGACACACAGACCACAGACAATCATATTGACCAACTTTGACCAGAGACCGACTAAATGTGATTGTCCAGTTTTCAATTACATTTAATGAAATTAACAGACAAATTAAGTGTCTTTTTCTTCAGGATAATTGAATTAATACACGCGACTAAGGGGATAATCTGATAATCTTGAAATGGAACATAAGGAGAATGACTCCTTGGGGTCATGTTCGGGGCTTTTATTTTGCGAAAAAAAACATATTTTTATAGCATTATTTATTTATTCTTAAATAATTCATAGCTAATATTTAGTTAATTTATTGAAAGTAAAATGTATAGGGTCTCAACTCAACTTTTTTTTGAAAATACCGCGTTTGATCATATTGCATAATTTTGAAATTCTTTCATCAAATACCTCAAATTAACCGGAATTATTTAGTTAAAATAGTAGAAAACATTTGAGTTAAAAGTTATATTATTTTAGAATGTTTCCGCTTTCTAAAAAAAAAACGCCAAACCCTTTGATCAGACTAGAAATTTTCTTATCAATTGCTCAAAATTAAGTGAAATCGTCCAATGAGTTTTACAAGAAAAATACACCGACAATCGTCTACTGAGAGTAAAATAATGATTGTCAAAATTAGGAGCAAATTTTGAGTAGGATAGTGTACACAGAAACACTTCATATTTATGACGATTCTAATGTTTTATTTTAAATGAAATAAGTTGTAATTTAACTGATACAAGGAAGTTGAGTAATGATGTTTAACGTCCCAGTCAAGAATGTTTCACTTATATCGAGACGTCGCCAGCTATAGTCGAAGGTGCAGAAAGGAAATTGATTGAAATAACTTCAGATCTCTCTCTCTCATCGGAAGAGAAAGAAACCAATTTACTGCTTTGTACAGATTAAAACTATATAAACTTAAAACTTAAACCCATCATTCAGACATTTGGCTTTAATGTAGAATATTGTTTTAAACAGGATATTTTTTGTTGTTGAAAATGTTGATTTTAATTTTCTTTTAAAAATTTCTGAAACATCTCGCATATTGATCTACAAATTTCTGACACACAGACCACAGACAATCATATTGACCAACTTTGACCAGAGACCGACTAAATGTGATTGTCCAGTTTTCAATTACATTTAATGAAATTAACAGACAAATTAAGTGTCTTTTTCTTCAGGATAATTGAATTAATACACGCGACTAAGGGGATAATCTGATAATCTTGAAATGGAACATAAGGAGAATGACTCCTTGGGGTCATGTTCGGGGCTTTTATTTTGCGAAAAAAACATATTTTTATAGCATTATTTATTTATTCTTAAATAATTCATAGCTAATATTTAGTTAATTTATTGAAAGTAAAATGTATAGGGTCTCAACTCAACTTTTTTTTGAAAATACCGCGTTTGATCATATTGCATAATTTTGAAATTCTTTCATCAAATACCTCAAATTAACCGGAATTATTTAGTTAAAATAGTAGAAAACATTTGAGTTAAAAGTTATATTATTTTAGAATGTTTCCGCTTTCTAAAAAAAAAAAAAACGCCAAACCCTTTGATCAGACTAGAAATTTTCTTATCAATTGCTCAAAATTAAGTGAAATCGTCCAATGAGTTTTACAAGAAAAATACACCGACAATCGTCTACTGAGAGTAAAATAATGATTGTCAAAATTAGGAGCAAATTTTGAGTAGGATAGTGTACACAGAATCACTTCATATTTATGACGATTATAATGTTTTATTATAAATGAAATAAGTTGTAATTTAACTGATACAAGGAAGTTGAGTAATGATGTTTAACGTCCCAGTCAAGAATGTTTCACTTATATCGAGACGTCGCCAGCTATAGTCGAAGGTGCAGAAAGGAAATTGATTGAAATAACTTCAGATCTCTCTCTCTCTCTCAGATCGGGAGAGAAAGAAACCAATTTACTGCTTTGTACAGATTAAAACTATATAAACTTAAAACTAAAACCCATCATTCAGACATTTGGCTTTAATGTAAAATATTGTTTTAAACAGGGATATTTTTTGTTGTTGAAAATGTTGATTTTAATTTTCTTTTAAAAATTTCTGAAACATCTCGCATATTGATCTACAAATTTCTGACACACAGACCACAGACAATCATATTGACCAACTTTGACCACAGACCGACTAAATATGATTGTCCAGTTTTCAATTACATTTAATAAAATTAACAGACAAATTAAGTGTCTTTTCTTTCAGGATAATTGGATTAAAACACGCGACTAAGGGGATAATCTGATAATCTTGAAATGAAACATAAGGAAAATGACTCCCTGGGGTCATGGGTGGGACTTTTATTTTGCGAAACAACATATTTTTTAACAAAAATTTATTTATTTATTTAGTATATTGTAATACTGTAAAAAAAAAAACAAATCTTATGAATTTTTATAAAAAATGTAGTTTTTCGTTGGATATATCTCCGTTAATATGAAAACAATTTCCCCTTATTTCAAAATCAGCATCAGTATATAACAACGAAGCTAGAACGTAACTTTTGTGTCCTTTCTTTCTTTTCTTT
Source organism: Anadara kagoshimensis (assembly GCA_021292105.1). NCBI lineage: Eukaryota > Metazoa > Mollusca > Bivalvia > Arcoida > Arcidae > Anadara > Anadara kagoshimensis. The sequence goes on from CM037864.1 coordinate 15,824,579, forward strand.
CTTTTTTTTTTTTTTTGAATTTTAAAAAATACAGTATTTATGTTCTAATTTGTGAATTTTTATAAAAATATAATTTTAAAAATTAGTTGGTATGCGCTAATTTTTATGAAAAAAGTAAATACATGGCACCTATAAAGCTTGTTATGTAACACTTTTAATATAAAAACTTGTAATTTAAAAATTAGCAGATAGACACGTATAAAAAACCAACGTGACAACAATGAACCATGCATATCAATTTGACGAAAATATTAAAGTAATGTGATTTATCCACTTACAATTAACAGACGGATTAAGTGTCTTTTAACGGATTAATTGCATTAACCACACCACTAGTGAGATAATCGGTCGATTTCAATATGGTGAAACATACGGTGCATGAATGACGCCAGTGGGATAATTTTTGTCCCTTTCGGGAGCTTTTTCAACAGATCAAGTAATTACACTGGCTACATCAATGTCTGGGCTAGACAACCCAATTATTTAATTATCTGATTTTTCAACTTTTGTACCCCGGTATTACTACTTTAAAATATGAATGTTTAAGTTTGAAAGTGTCTCATAAGTCAATTTTAATTTTCTGGTTGTTTCAGTATTTGTATTATTTCTTTCAATTATGAATGTTTACTGAAGTTTGAAAGTGTCTCACAATGTCACGTGTTTCACTGTGCGTCTAATAAAATATTTTGTATTAAAGTTTTATTATTTAATTCAACTCAATACAACCATTTGGGAATAATCTCCAAAATATCATTTTATACAAAAAAAAAAAAAAAAAAAAAATTGGGAAAAAATACGACATAGCAATGTAGATTTCCTTGTCACCAATTTATTGAATCTGGAGACCCCCCCCCCCCCCCCCCCCCCCGCATTTCCCTGGGAGAAGTTCACTTGTTCAAAATAATATGTCATTTTCAAAGTTTTACTTTGCTATGGGATTGTGATTTGGACATCTATAGGTATGGTTTTTTTACATTCATCTATTATTTAAATTATGTTTCACAGAAATGCTTGATTCCGTCATTTTTAGGCGTTTTCAGTCAAAATATTTTTAGGGGGTGGTATAAATGGAAGCCCTTCCCTAAATTCGATAATTTTTGTAATTGTACTGGTTTCCTGAAACTCAATTTTCTCCAATTGTTTTTCAAAAAAAGAGAAAATTTTGTAATTGAATGCTAATCCCACCATTATTGTTAAATAAACGACTTCCAGGTGGGCTTAGAAGAAACAACACAAAATTCAAAGATAAAGGGATTTTCTTAGATTATAAAGTAAACGTTACACAATTTTTAAGGCATTTTAGTGATAAACCATAAATTAAACGTATGAAAACAATGATTTACTCCACGGACTTCAAAGTAAACCACCTTTAACACCTGTAAGGTAGATTAAAGAATGAAAAATATATAAAGAACACATTAGCGGGTGCTTTACCACTCGCCTGTGGTAAATGGTCATGGATATGGAGGGAAAAAAGCATTCCCGATAGCCGAAATAGCCATTGGCTACTAATTTCTGAGATATTTTTTCTTAAATTAAAGTAGCTAACAGATTTAGCAAATTTGTGATAGATCATAATATAATTGAAACAGGGCCGTAAATATTTCCACAAAGCGTAAATTTGTGGAAAAAATAACCCCTATTTTTGTACCCTCAATCAAAATTAATAAAATAAATAAATAGATAAGTAGATAAAAAATGAGGTAATCGATCCTTTTTGTGAAAAATTGTTTAAATTATTTTAAAAGAAACCCCTACTCTCATACGAATAGTTGGAAGGGAGGCAACTCAAGCATTAAAAAATATGTACAAAAATTGTTGCGTCATATTTCATATCCTCGTTAGTATAGTGGTGAGTATCCCCGCCTGTCACGCGGGAGACCGGGGTTCGATTCCCCGACGGGGAGAGATATTTTTTTATTCAATACTTTCTAAAAATTAAATTTTAATGATTTTTCGAATAATGTACTCGCGTTTCAAATTTATTTTCTTTTATTTATTCTAAAAGACAAAAGATCAATCATACGGACAGCTTTAACATGCTCAGGTTGGTAGCGTGTTCGCTCTGTATGAGGAAGGTCGGTAAATCGAACCCTAGTGGAACCAGACGCATATAAGTTTCTTTTGGAACTGAGCAAGACTTGAAAATGTCTGTTTTCAGTTTTCGCCAAGGAAATAAAATCCGTTAGTTCTTCGGAAGAGACATTTAAACTGATTGGCTTACTGCGAAGATAAAACTACTTCAACTAAAACTGGCAATGTCTCGATATAAGTAAGATAACCTTTATTCATTCCACCTATCGCATTGTAAAACATGTTAGTATGTCACGAAAGAAAGTCCAAATTGTCAAGTTTTTTCGTAATTTTGTCCTGAATTGCGTTAATTTTTCAGAAATAATGTTTTTACGTGTTTTGCCTCAATAATAATGTCATATACCATTTTTTGAATTTAATCATAAACTACATTCAAAAATTGGTATATGACAAATAATAATAATAATAATAATAATAACTACGCTGATGATGTGCGTGTCACATGTTAATTCAAAGCGGCAGTTTTGTTAGTTACATAATTCTGTCATGTGCTACTTTTGAATTTTTATGAAATAATACATTCAAAAGTAGCACATGACAAATCTGATCCAACTCATAGTAATCGATTGCGTTATTAATAATCACATCGCAAAACTGTCAAAAATTAAAATGAATTTCAAAAATGTTAATACAGTTTGTCACGCTAACAAAATTAGACCACATGTAGAGATCTTTATGTAATATTACGTCAGAATTGAATTTATTTTACTGCCGACTATCCCATAAAATGCGACAGAATTTCTCGTTGCTAGGCAACGGATTTATTAATAATTCAAGAAGAATTGAAATTTTTGAATTTTATGGTCTTTAATCTGTCTAAATTATGACACAATATTCTGACACTATATAAACTTAATTTACCAAATAATTTGATTTATTATCAGCGAAACATTTTGACCCCTCTTTTTCTCATGAGGTGTGTGTGTGTGTGAGAGAGAGAGAGAGAGAGAGAGAGAGAGAGAGAGAGAGAGAGAGAGAGAGAGATGATATTCATAACGGTACTGTTTCCCAAGTTGTAAGGAAATTGAGGGTTTGAGAGAGAGAGAGAGAGAGAGAGAGAGAGAGAGAGAGAGAGAGAGAGAGAGCATGAGATTACATCAATTTCAGTCGTGTGCCCCCCCCCCCCCCCCACACCCGATCGTAATGGAAATTGAGGGTTTGTGCGAGCTAACATCTGAAACAATTTTCGACACATCAAGTTTAAAGATCAGAAATTGAAACATATTGTTTATCAATTCTTGTAGGTATCTGTTACCACTACGGTAGATCAGTTGGTAGAGTGCTCGGCTCGTGTTTCGGGTCTTGGGTTCAAACCCCGGCTGGGTCTGGCCAGCGGGACTTGAAAATAGGTATAGTGAATGTTCTTTCGCCAAGCACTCAACATTTAAAAAATGAAAGTCACAAGGAACTTCGGAATAGACCTGAAAACACTGAAGCAGGCGTGACAAGTTAAAGAACACTTCCTGCACATTGCTCTGCGCACTACGGTCAATTTTTCTTTCACTTCACCTTTAGGTGGTGACGGCTCGATATGAGTAAATGTTCTTGACTGGGGCTGAAAACAATAAATCAATCAATTAATAGCGTTTGTTGTAAACGACTAGGCCGAACTTTATGCCTTAACAGTGGTAAGTTATTATACTCCCCGCTTAAAAAGTTGAGGGGGGGGTTATATAGTGATAGGGGTGTCCGTCGGTATGTCCGTCCTTCCGTTACACCTTAGGGTACCTATCTCTTAACCGCAACTCCTCCTAAACCTTTCAATGGATTTTCATGAAACTTTTACACAATCTTTGTGATATAATGTAGATGTGCACCTAAAATTTGATCCGATGGATTTTTTATGTGGGGGAGCGGGGGTATTTTTTTGTGAGCTTGTGGCTCGCAGTTTTTGTAGTTTTTTGATGGGGTCAATATAAAAATAACTTGCGTGTACCACCTTTTAGGCGACCACTGCGGTAGCTCAGTTGATAGAGTGCTCGCTCCGTAAGTGGGAGGTCGTGGGTTCGAACCCTGACCGGGTCTGACCCAAGACTTGAAAGTGGGTAGTGACTTTCATTTCGCCAAACACTCGGTATTGCGAAATGAAAGTCACGGTTCTTTCGGATGGGAACTTAAAGTAAACGAGGTCCCGTGTCACAATGGGCTTGGCATGATAAAGATCCCTGCTGTATGATGCCATCACCGCAACGCACAGGCAAAATTTCTGCACTTTCACCTATAGCTGGCGACGTCTCGATATAAGTGAAATATTCTTGACTGGGACGTTTAACACCATTACTCAACTCAACTCCATCGCTTAGGCAGATAGTTCGGCTTAATAATAAATAACTATGGTATCTATCGATATCTGACCATTTACACTGGTCTAATCAGTCACAAATCCCTATAAACCCCCTTTCAATAACCGGTAATCCCTCTCCCGTCTGTAGTTCAAGCCACTCCATCAAATTTTATTTATTTTGGATAATCCGACAATGTAACAATGTAATCTATCAATTTAAAAGGCATTTTAACTCGAGAATGGACAATGAAGTAGCCGAGATTTCCATCAATCAAGCTGGTTTTTCAATTCATCCCGACAATTTATGGACATGTTTATCAGTAAAAAGTTTTAAAAATAAAGATCTCTTTGATAAAGATGTAACGCCTTTTAAAGATATTTTAATAAACTCGAAGGCCTTAATACACCCGTGACATAACCGGAGTTTCGGAGCAGAGCCGGAAGATTATGGATGAGAAACGCTGTCAAGTGGAGGTTTATTAAAGTTTTAAAGTTCACAGGTGTGTTTGTATAAGTAGCAGGGAGGGTACATCATAATTTTTTGATGTCAGAAAGTTATATTATACAAATATTTCTCCTCAAAGTGATTGAATACCTTGTCTTAAAAATAAGAGATAAAGATTCATCGTTATAGAATGAAATAAGTCACAAGTCCAAAGCGAGAGGTTACAACTTCTTTTAGAAGAAATCACGCGCTTATGGCAATTGTCATATAATAATTTTTTTGAATTTTCTGAGTGAAATATTACTATTCAAAAATTTATAATATGACATTCAGAAATATTCAATTTATGCAGTTTGTATGACACAATGATGGGCGGAGTATAGCTGAATTCAACATCATTGTCATTTCACTTCTGTTCTAGAGTAGTGGAGAAGACTGGAGTGCCCGAAGAAAAAAGATCTTAATTGAACAGCTTAATACCAATATTTAATGAACATTAAAGGTTCAAGAATAAGTGTCATGTATTCAAAAGTAGCACATGACATAAGATTCCAGGCCCCGGTTTCACAATCATTCCTTAACTAAGATTTTCCTTAACTCGAATTTAGCAAATTTTTGTAATCTCTTTTTGAAACTACTGGTGAAATTTTTGTTAAAACTAAATGCAAATGTTTTAATTTAGAAGTGATCTTAAAAATGACATCTTAAATTCCTCAATACCTTGAAAATTAACAAAATTATAAAGATTTTTAAATTTGCAAGATTTAAGTTAAGGAAAATCTTAGCTAAGTATTGATTGTGAAACTGGGGCCAGATCTTACTAATGTAGCAGATAGCCCCGGTGGTCGAGTGGTTAAAAAGCGCGCCTACCCAGTGATCATAACGCTTATTACCGCCTAGGTCCCAATTGCACCAATGTCCTTATGTGATTAAGTTTGCCTGTCTGTATCACGAAGATCCAAGATTATCACCGGACACTTCGGTTTTCTCCACTATCCGCCCCTGAACCGACCGCGTCGCTGATACGAGTGAAAGAATATTGACTGGGGCGTAAAACTCAAAAACTATTCCACTCACAATACGTAATCGGTTTAATATTAGAAGCTTATGAGTTATATTTTATGCATTGGAGTATACATTAAATGCAGAAAATAAAAGCTATTATTGAAAATAGAAAATTCGTGTGAATAAAAAAGATTAAAGTGAGAGAAAAAGAAATCGTGTTTTTATTTTTCATTTTTTCCAGTCGCACTAATTAGATACGCCATGTTACAAACGCATTTTTAACAAAAAATTAAAGATCGACCAGGTTACCGAAGAGGACGCTGTAACATATGGTATGCAGTTGTAAAAATTCTTGCAATGTCACGCCGGCTAGAAAAAAAAAAGAAAATTGGATTGCATACAATGAATCATTCTTGAGTCAAGCGTGTCATCACACGGCCATAATTGTAACTGTTATTATCCTGCAAATCAAATCGTTTATTTATTTTTTTGCTACATAATCTTAAATTATTTCTATAAATAAAGGACCTGGGGCCTTTAATTTAGAGCTTCGACGTCTGAAGTTCTGACGATATAAATTAAAGGTTTCACTTTAAGTGGCATGCATTTTTATGCTCCGTTTTTGAAATTTTAATTTCTGTACAGTTTTGTGATGCTATCTTATGTGTTGGGCCGACAGTGATTTCTAAAGTGAAAGACCCGGACTGTATGGCGTTTAAATGGATAAAATCAGCAATTGACAGTAAAAAGACACTTTCATCTTTTTGGACTTTGTAAAAAAATAAATAAATAAAAAAGATAAAAAGTACTGTTTTAAATCTCCGTTCGTTTGACTTGTCGCATATGGAAGCAATAAGGATAAAATACAGTACAGGCCTGTCGAAAGTTTAACCACTCGGCTAGCAAAAAGAACATCGAAGTTCGGCTACCGAGGGGGCAAAATATAGATAGCGAGTGCTTGATAAGTTGCCGAAAGATACAGTAGAGGCCTGTCGAAAGTTTAACCATTAAGCCAACAAAACTATGTCGAATCTTGAAAGCCGCGTGACAGAGATATAAGCACTCGACTAACAAAAAAGATTTCGAAACTCTGCTGCCGGATGGCCAAAATGTTGACAGATATTGCATGGCAGAATAGCCATCGACAGATAACATCCAACTGCCCAAAAGCTGCAGAGATAGAGCTACCGAGCGGCTGATATGTCTATTCTGCACTAATTCGTTAGTTCAATGTTAAACTTTTGACAGGTCTGTACTGTATTGGTTGCAGAATCACATTACATCCACAAAATTCAACTTCATTTAAAATATTGTTTTTTTTTTCGGTTTTAAAACTTGGAAAACCTTTGTGATTAGAGATTTTTTTTAATGAAATATATATCAAATTGTGCAATGAAAAAATATCTTTGGTTTGGTTGGTATGCGTGCATTATGATAAATGGGAAGGGAAATAATATTGTATTTGTTAGTCAGTAACTTGTTTTTAAATATGAATTAGGATATTAAACTAGAACATAACCGAAGTTGTAGAGCAGTTTCATATATCAGAGTTTTCGAAGAGGTAGTCCTGTTATATAACCAACAAATTCTAATAAATCCCTATTATAAAACTTGAACAATTTTGAGCGCCATCGTCACAAAGAATTACAAGTCTAGGTAATCCGAACTACCAACAAAATAATGTCAACTTACATAGCTTATCTAACGATAAACAGACAAAAGTTTTTTTCTCTTAAAATAATTTGAAACGATTTTTATTACAATGATAAAAGTTTCAAAACTGTTAATCTGATTTTATTGAGGAGTCGCGTGTCATATATATAGGAACCACCGCAGAAATACCCCCAACAATATAACATTTGTCAAAGTCCAGTGGAAGTTCTTTATACCACACTTCGGCAATAGCCGCAAGACAGTCTCCATATATTTTAAGTGTTAACCGTATAGTCAAAGGGGAGACAATCATCTCTTTTTTTTAAACAAAATACGTGGCCAAAGGGGAGACAATGTACTATATTATCAAAAGTTAACGGTCAAGGGGGAGATAACTTATTATATTTTATAAAAGTATTATTTTTTAACTTTTATGCTATTCAGTTGGATTTTAAGAACTAGTATGGATTAAATAATCATTTTCTGTTCCAAAGATTCCACTGATAAAATTGAATTCCTTGTATTAAGGTGTAGCGGGACTGAGCTAGTCGTGGTGTAGTTGGGTTGTATATTGTTCCAGGTAACTTAGATAGTTTAATATAAATTCAAGTATTGTAATATGGGTACTTATTTTGATATTCCCGTAAATAAGATCATATCACCTAACAAACCTATGAGGTTTGCTGACTTATACTTGAATTACAAAACAGGTATATACCGAAACTTTTGTCTTTTTTCATTACAGAGAAAAACCAATGTTGTATATATACCTAAATCAGTGGCGTAGCGTACATATATGCTTGTATGCTTGAGCATACACCAAAATTTAGCCTTCAAAAATCTAGAAAAGTTAAAAAAAGACAGAGAGATTGTCATCACTTGCAACTTTACATATTCATAGAGATGAGGATGTAAATATTGAGAAAGTTGTCAACACTTTTGCATATGCGAAATCTTTCAAAAGATTGAATAGATTTACATGAATCACTGACTAATGTAACTTCAGACAGATATTCCATATAGACTGCTGTACTGTTTACTATTTTAGCTAGCCTATAAAGTTTAAATAAATTATCAGAATTGTGTTTTATTCATACATTAAATAAGTTTAATGAAAGGTAAGGTTCTCAGAAATTAGATTAATAACAAGAACCAGTATAGGTCCTTATTGAATTATTTGAGTTGTTCATATGGTCGGTCGCCATGGAATCCAAAATGACTCGCATTTATTTTTACATTTGTTCTTAAAACATTATAAAAACACAGACCATGGGATGTAGTGAACATTTTTTTCAAAAATATATCTTTATTTGTAAAATATTCAAAAAATGACATGAATGACATTATTTAGACTAACAATGCAGCATGTTAATACAAATTATCAGCAAAATCTTCCGTTTTTTTAAGTAAAAGTGGTCAAATAATTAACTCCCAGAGAGCAGGAGGACGCGTTTCCTGACTTCTTAAAATAAATTTTTCCCGGGGGAGCATGCCCCCGGACCCCCCTAGTGTTTCGGGGACTTCGTCCCCTCAATTCAGGCCCTTAGGGCCTGCACACAATTTAGACAACCGTTAAGCATACACATTGATTTTTCGTTTGCTACGCCACTGTAAATGTACCTAAGATAGGTGTAAATTACACCTGGTTGACCTGCATACTAATTATTATCACACGGGTAAAACAAGGTTGTCTTTCAGGTGTGCAGTTCGGGTTTTACTTATACTCATGTATATGTATAATAATTACCCTTCATGCAATGCTCTAAAATTGCATACAAGGCATGGATAACGAGAGGGCATATGTGCAGTGTTTGAAAAACAGCTAATTTTCGATATGTAGAGCAAAACCAGAGGGCTGTAGAACACTTATTTCTTTACATTTAGTTGGGCTTTTATATTTTACTGGTATATTCAATATGTATAACATTGAATATAAATCATTAAACATAAAAGCATAATTAACAAAAAAGCCCTGGAACAATAGTAAGCCTTTATCACTCCCCAGTTGAGTATAGGCCACTGACAATTCTTCTCCATCTTCCTCTGTCTTTTGCTAGTTGGTGGATGTTGTTCCATGTATATTCTTGTTCTAGCATCTCTTTCTCCAGTTCTCTTCTCCATGTAAGTCTCGGTCTTCCCCTTTTTCTTTTTCCTTAAGGTGTCCATCGAAGGGCTTGGTTTTTCATGTTGGTCTTGCCTTTGCACAGCATGTGACCCAACCACTTCCACTTTCTCTTCTTTATTTCTTGAACAATAGGTGTTTGTTTAGTTCTGTTGCCAAAGATCTTCATTCGGGATTTTGTTGGGCTACCATATCTGAAGGATGGACATTTGTTTATGAATATCTGAAGCTTATTGATGTTGTTGACTGCAAGACAAAGCTCCGGATATTCAATAGCAAATCAGTCTTGCTATATGGCTCAGAAAGCCCCATCCTAACTAGAATATTCTCAAATTATTCCAACACAATGTAACCTCAGCATTTAATTTCAGATTTTTCAAATGGTGCCATGTACAAAAACTTTCCTCTAATACCACCATATACATCAGAAATTTTGCATGTAAATGTTAAATATGGCCCACTAACAATAGGGTCATTTGGTAAGATAAAACATAAATGGCCCCTTCTAAAATGAACAGTGTACTACACTATGAAAACTTACTTTTCATTTATAAATATTAAGGGGAAACAATCATTTAAATAACTTTGAATATACTATACTAAAATGAGTGAAAAAAATAATATAAGTGGAATAGGGTCAAGATTCTTTCACATATGTTGAGACAGTATGTTCTTGAACAATTAAGGTAGAAAATGAACTAGTGAAAAAAATTGCATTTTTCCTCACTGAATTTTAGTGGAGTAGAATTGGATAATGTGCTTTTGAGCCCCAGTCAAGATTTTATTATATCAAGGCAGTCAATTTTGGGCTGGTAGAGAAAACTGGAGTGCCTGGGGAAAACCACTGACAAACTTTCTCAGATTAAGAACCTTCCTGAGCAGGATTTGAACCTAGGCAGTGAGAGACTGTGATGTGATTAATAAGTGCAAGCTTTCGACCACTTGGCCACAATGACCTTTATTAAAGTAGAAAATGTTGTCCCATTTCTTAATCCAGTTACTGATACCACTATGATTTAACTCTAAACTTTAAATAACCACTGGAGATAGGTGGGAACAAAATATTTTCTCTCATAGCAGTAGCTCAGTTGGTAGAGTGCTCGTTTCATAAGTGTGAGGTTGTGGGTTCGATACCCACCCTGATCTGAACCAAGACCTGAAAGTGGGTAGCGACTGTTCTTTCGCCAAGCACTTGGCATTAGGAAATGATAATCACAGATGGGAACTTAAAATCTCACATTTTAACTGGGTTGAGATTTATTTGTCAACAAAGATAAACTTTGATTGTGATGACAATAACATACAGGTTGTGACATCATTGGTTGCAAATGCAAACAATATACATTTTTCAGATAATGTTTACCATAAAAGTTAAAAAAAAACCCAAACAACAGTCATATATTTGATATGGGATAAAAAGAATCAACCAGTTTTCCTTACGATGAGATACTTTTTTCCAGACGTCAGCCAGCCTCAGTCTGGAAAGTAAAGAATCTCATCTCTCAAGTTGAGATTTCTATGCCTCGACTACAAAACTTTAATCCAGTAGAAAGGATATCTACTAGAGTGTGGCTTGTGGAGTAATGGTGTTTAACATCCTGTCAAGATTCACTCATTTATATATAGTTAATCAGTTAATGAATGGCAGAGGAAACCACAGTACCCGAAGAAACCTAATGAAAATTGGTACAACACAAAAATAAATTTAAATTTATAGTGTGTGAAAGAATTTTGAATACTGTAGATTGGGAAATTTTTGTATCATCTAATTTTCGTGTGAACACACTTTAATATTTATTCGCGTCTTTAATTTTCGAGTGATCGCGACTCTGTAGTTAAAATTTTTATTACTGCTTGTTTTTCGTGAAACTTTTATTTTCGTGACTCCTTTCACACGCGAATTTACGCTGAAATAAAACAATCACGAAAATTTCCCAATTTACAGTAGGGTGTAAAACACAATTACTCCACACCACTGCAAACCAGAGACCAAGGTCATTAATCTTGAGTTTTGAAAGACAAATTATTAGATTAGTTTAAATCCAGATGAAGGAAGGAGAGAATCTATAAATTTTTGAAGATTTATTTATTTAAATTAAAAACATGTGTTGCAACAATTTACCAGCACATAATAAACACAAAATACAAATGAACACGATTTGCAAAAGATTATGTTTTCCCATAATTTCTAGGGAGAATGAAAATGATGAAAAATGCACATAATTCTAAGAAAAGAATTCATTAATTTTTACAGATTTATTTTTAAATAAGAAACACTTGTTGCGCCAATTTACAAACAGGAAATATAAATACCGGTAAAATACGAATGAACATGATTTGCAAATGATAATGTTTTCTTCCCATATTTTCTAGGGAAAATGAAAATGATGAAAAATGTACATCTTTGACTTTCAATGTTCGTTAGAGTATGAAGTCTTAACAACATCTATATAAATCAACAAAAATCAATAAATACAGTACCTAAACACAAATTGCTACATGTACAATGTACAAGAAGTCACAATTTCTGAATTTTTTCCTCTAGAAAATTATTTTCACAAATGCAAAAAAATAAAAAATAAATTTGAATTCAGAAATCTGTTCCACTAGGGAATTATTTTTATTTTCATGTGAAATCAGTTATATTCATGATATCCCAACTTTTTGATTCAAAGAATAAATACCATTTTGTAGAGTTGCAAATTTATGGTTTGTGATTTCCATTTACAGCAAGTTTGTAATATATATACCATTCTGTTAAGATTTAAATCTGTGGGTCAGGGTATCCACTAAACAATAATAATTGGAACACCTCCATAATAAAGGATTTCACAGTCAAAACAATTTTTTTTTTAAATCTTTTCTACTAGGGTACTATTTTTCAAATCATCAAAACTCAAAACAGCAAACCTAAACAAAAATTGCTAAATATACAATATACTATAAATATCTTGATTTTTTGAAATCTTCCCCTCGGCTGGGGTTCACATTTGCAGAATGAACTTTGCATGTTTTACATCTTTCAATCAACTCGATGAAAAACATCTGTATGACAAACAGTTATTTATTTCAAACATCTCTTGCTGTACGGTGATTTAAAGAAATGTCCAATTCATTGGTCCAAGTTCATCAAAGTCACTTTCCATACTGTTGGAGAAGTATCTCATTTTTCCAGGGGAGCGTAGTTAAGCAGCTTTTCAATCAAATCCACGTGAGCTAACAGCATTCTTCTACAGCAGTATCTTTTTAAACCCAGTGCATCTAGTGCATCACTGTTAAGAAGCAAAAAATTAAAACAAAAATTACAAAATGTACACGTAAAAACATATAAATCACACCATACAGCTGGAAACTTAGATTTTAACATGTGAACTTCCACCAGGAAAGTGAGACCCGGTGCTCCTGATGGGTAAGAGGCAATGTGAGTGAAGTAGAGTCATGGAGTTAAATCCCCAGACAATTTTTTTTATTTATATCACAGTCATCAGTTCAGGGATAGTGGAAGAAACCAGAGTGCCTGGAGAAAAAAAATGTGCATGTATTAATTTGAGTGGAGCAATGCTATATATTATGGTACAGTCAAGATTCTTTCACTTCTATCGAAGTGGTCAGTTCAGAGATGGTGGAGAATGCCAGAGTGCCTGGAGAAAAAGAATATTCATGTATTGAGTTACATGTAAGTGGAGTAAAGTATTCAAGCTTTTTGCCCCAGAAAAGATTTTTACACTTATGATAATGAGGCAGTCAGTTCATAATGGAAGACAAAAGAGGTGTGTACTAAAGTTCAATTTATTTTAGATCAGACAGAGTTCAATAAATAATATATATATAAACTTTACCCTTCTGTGTATTCCACTTGTAGTAATCCGAGATAAGCTTCCCATTTATTTCCAATCACCTTTCCACAGGTAAAACACCTGACAGGTATAATCATGTTTCTGGTTTGCTAATTACTTTTCATTGAAAAACCTGAAATGAACAAGAAGTTAAAATGTTGAATAAAATCTACCAGTGATTTGTTAAGTGTTACAGACCAGAAATGGCCCATCTATTGATTTTTAGCTCTACTGACGACATATTTTTCTCTCACAGATTTGACATGGAAATCTCTGTTATTTTAAAATTATCCATGTGGGATTTCTTTGTCTCACCCTAGGACAAGCAAACTTTCCCAAACAACAATTTTTTGAAGGTCACAATCACAATCATAATAATTTACTTGAAAAAAACAACAAAAATTAATAACATCATTTTAAGAAGGCACCGATGGTGGCCAGAAAACTAACTGAACATTTGAAGCAGGTTTTTTGTTTACAAATCATGTTCTTCTCGTATGCTACAAATGTGTGAAAAAGATAATCCTACACCAGTAACAGTGTAAGACAGAGACATCTCAAACTCAGATGAATATTTTCAATGTCCAGAACTCGCTAAAGCTTGTTCTGCATGTTCTGCACAAGAAAATATTACTCTTGTTTGAGATATCTCTGTCTTACACTGTTGCCGGTGTAAGATTCTATTAGTCTCACTCTAGGGCGGAGAAAACTTTTCCCACCCAACAATTTTTTCAATGTCACAATCACTTACTCATGTTTCTGTGATGAAGTCATAATCATTTTACTTGAAAAAAATCAAGAAAAATTGATAACATCATTTAAGAAGACACCGATAGTGGCATCATTTGATGCAAACCTTTGATTACAAATGTGCAAGAAAAAGAATCCTACATCAGTAATAGTGTGAGATAGAGATATGAAGTATGAGATAGAGATATGAATATTCTCGTTATTTTGTTAATGATAGAAAAATGAAATAACTGTAAAAAGATCAATAGCACTGAGCATATTTATCTGAAACAAATACATCATACGAAAGTTTTATCCATGTTAAAGACAAATTCTCTGAAATTTCCCAATGAAACTGTCTCATACGAGTGTCATACGGAATATTTGAATAAATTTTTTACTTAATTTTGAAGAAAACATATTTAACTTGAAAGAGTAAAATCTGCTGGCTTCAACTGGAGGTGGTGAATTTCCGCATAGGAGTTCAGGAGTTTGTTCTGTCAATGAAAAGGCTGTTGAGGACTGATATAATTTGGTGATAAGTGATCCTGGGCTAAAATCGTCTGGCAAAAATCACTAGGCTACAGAACAATCCTAATTGAAACGATTAACGAATGACTCACTGTGACGTCTAACACTATTGGACTAGTTGTCAGACTATTAAATCAAATTTTAATGTTTTGCAGGGATCTGAAAACAATGAGCATATCAATGAGAAAACCATCTAAGCTTCAGGAGCATGACACAGGTTGGAAAGTTCCAGGTGTAAGAGAACGCCAAAGTTGAAACTGGAGATTTTACACCAAATGGAGTAATTTTTACCGTTTGGGATCAAAATGTCGGGAATTACGAATAGTAATTTTCATGGATTTTGGATTTCAAAAATTTTGTTGTAAAATTGCATATTTTTTCCTCAAAAGATTGCCAGCAAAACAGAGAACTTATTCAGAAGAAGTCGGTTTTAGTTTTTTGTTCAGATATTTTGACACCCGTAACCTCTAGAAAATGTCGCAAAGTGGGTTAAAACTGCAAATTTTAGCAAATTACAAACCAAAATATCAACAACACGTTGTTACTGCTCACGCTGTTCCAAATATATTATTTCAACTTCCGGTTTTAACTTGTCTGTATTATGTCTATCCCTCCGACTCTTTGCGCACCAGAAAAATACGTTATAGACGATTCTTTCTGTGACGCCCATTAGCATTGTTTCATATTGATATTCCACTTATGTCGAGACGTAAACAGCTTTCTCAAGTTCTGAACGGAAAAATGAATGATTGATTGAATGGGGTTTTACGTTTTTTACTTATGAAGTTTACGCCGTATCTAAAATTTTATGAAAACTAATTGAGGTTTTGCAAATTTTACTCGCCTTTTATCTTCTCCATACAGTACAGACCTGTCAAAAGTTTAACATTGAACTTAATAAAAAGTGGTAGTCAAAGCTCGGCTGCCGAGAGGCTAAGATATGGATAACTAGTGAAAGAAAAGCCACCAAGAGATGGTAAATAACTACCGAAAAACTGTCGAGATATAGCCAATATTAGCTGCCGATTTCACACTAATTATTTAGCATAGTGTTAAACTCTCGACAGGTCTGTACTGTCACATCATGATCTAGAATACTGGTATAATATACACCAAGCGATGCGCCACTAACTACAATTACTGAGACGTAGGTCAGAGGTCAAGTTGACGGGATCAAATTTCTGATGTCATATTATTTTTACATGCAACGTCATTCTTCAGCTTGATACAGTTTACGAGGTCCTACGTCAAATGAATGTGCAGACTATCTTATCTAACTTTGGTATAGTGCATTAAATCTACCATATACCGGTATATGTTTTTGCTTAACATTTCATGTAGCCCTTAAAGTATCTCTCCGTCGATCTCGGACTCTAATTTCGATTTGTTTGAGATATTTGACAGGGCTTTATAGCGCTTTCCAGCTTCTAGAGACCATGGCTATATATTATATATGAATGGAGTGGTGACACGGGACCTCGTTTATTTTAAGTTCCCATCCGAAAGAACCGTGACTTTCATTTCTTAATGCCGAGTGCTTGGCGAAAGAACAGTCACTACCCACTTTTAAGTCTTGGGCCATACCCGACCGGGGATCGAACCCACGACCTCCAACTTACGGAGCGAGCACTCTACCAACTGAGCTACCGCAGTGATTATATATTACAATATATGAACAACGAAAGAGAGAATGCTGCTTTATGTTAGCAGCAGTATTTTTTGAAGCCCTCTACTGTTTTTGCATACGCATCTTCTAATCTTCATCCAGGTGGTTTCAGACGAGCACTGTGTTGAGGAAAAAGAGTTTCTAAACTGCTTAGCGCTGATTCTTTTTAGTTGAATTTCAAAAAATGTTTTTATAGAGAACATATTTGTTGTATTTGTTTTTTTATTGTCAGGTTTCCTTTTCTATGCAGCAACATGCCTGTCTCTCCTGCTCATGGTGTATTTGTTTCACTGTTAATGTGTTATGGTAGAGCTTGTTCCTATTACTGGAACTTTTTACAACGAAGCAAGCTGCTTACAAATAAACTGTTGATGCAAGAATGTTGCAGGGCTAAGCTTATCACCACTGTGGTACAGCGTACACGGGATATTAAAGCATAAAATGAGCAAAACAGCCAGTGTAAACAACACCAGCGTGAGTCGAAAGCCGATTTTTTACTTATCTGTTCATTTTAACATGTGACGGTGTATTGGGTCATCAATCGGACACATAAACGTTTCTATTGAAATAGTTAACTGCATCTGATACACTGTTTAAACTTTGAAACAAATTGATGAAGCGCAAGTGCTCACCTGTGATTTTGACGTCGCCGGGAGTTTCTGTTCAGTATTTCAATTTGCACTTCTTGATTAAAAATTCTGAAGCGTACAATTCCTTTAGGATGTTAAGAACAACACGTCGACCAAATTTTAGCTCAATGTATTGCAAAATAAAGGAACAGGAGACGTTGAAAGATTGACGCGGTGTACTGGGAATTGATTCTCATCATTGTTTTAGTGTACTGGGAATTGCAAAATTACGGTTACCGAGAATCGTGTATAACATTATTTTCAAGTCCCAATTTTTAAAGAAATTGGGGATTGCGAATGTATGATACAGTTTGTATGCATGGTGCATACAATAATAAATAAGTTTCAGGGTGCAAGTTAATATTAGGTGTTCATAGAAAAGGCTCTAACCTTGATTTCAAAATTGAATTAGGTAGATTGCCAATATTAAGAGACATATAGTGATTTAATATTTTCATTAAAATGTTTAACACTTAAGGATATCAAAACTAATATGGTACCCACACTAGGAAAATATGACCTTCAAATTCAAAAGTAAAAATGTGGGTTGTGGGATTTAAACGCAACAGAAAGACCCTTGTTCTAGAAGGTTTGTCATTGATGCAACCCCAGAATAGGTCAATAAAGTTTATGATATTGTTACGACTGACAAGCGAGTTACAGAATGGTATGTAGCCAGTTGGCATTCCACAGGAAATACATGTACATGTATTACATTTAATTCTGACAGAAGATCTTGCAATGAGAAATGCTTTCAGTTGGGTACCAACTTACCAAGGCATCTGAAAATTGGCCAGAGGCACATCAAGTTCACTTTGTTGTGTGCTTTTTTCAGATATTAGTTACTATGGATGAAACGTGGGTTCATCATTTCACCCCAGTGGCCAAAGTTTACACTTGATCACCCTGAAAAAAGACCAATACTGTTGGGTATGACCTCGGCTTCCAGTGATGCTGATCATATTCTGATGGTAGGTTATCTCCAAAAGGGACAAACAATCAATGACACATACTATTCATCACTTATAATGCAGTTACGGAAAATTATTAAACTCAAGAAATGGGGGAAAGCTCAGTAAACATGTGCTGTTCCACAAAAAGTAGACTATTTAAATCAGACAAATCTTAAGAAATGATAGTGAAACTACAGCCAGTTGGTGCTTGGTATATGCATAATACTTTATTAGTATGGTTAGAAATTGTTCTTGTCTAATTGCCGATTCAAGGTAAAATATATCACGTTTTAAACAGCATCACTGATGAGTGGCCGGAATTGTGCACCGTTATCAGTAATTAGGTTGCATTTACATAGAACATACTGGCTTCAATAAATAAGCTGTTCTTATTTAGAGGTGTTCTTAACGTTAATGTCACTAGACTCCAAAATAGACCATATAGCATTATGATAACATTTATTTAGAATGTGTAGAACTTTTCATGGCTCATTTTACGAGGGACCATCCTATCCCATTTCCGATTGAGTGACCTAATGAACAAGACATCAGTCTACAAATCCAAGTTCTCTCACCGCTGTGTGTTCGAGTCCCGCTCAGACCACATGTGGGAAAGTGAATTTTTTTGCCGTTGGCCTTTACTGGTTTACCTGGTATCAGTATAATGTGCCTGGGGAGTAGCACGCTTTTATGTGGCATACTGACTCTGTGAGCTATACGTTAAAGTCGCCCTGAGTGCGCCCTAGTGCAAAGCAGACCATAAAACACACTCGCACTACACATGCATACACGAACTTGTTCATAGATTAATAAAAATAGTTGTAGCCGCGAATAGCTGGAAAATTGCTGATGCGACGTTAAGCAACATTTAACCAACCAACCCATTTCCGATTGTCCAACACGGCCATTATTGTTGTGCCTTGTTTCAATGTTTTATACCTGGATACAAAATAACACGCGAATCGAGGTGTCGGTATAGTTTTAGGCACTTTTTTGCAGAGCGTAACGGAATACATATTTTTGAGTTGCACATCCGATATTAAGGAAAAAAAAATTGTATATAATATTTTACCTAGTGCATTATTTCTGAAATGCTATGGTTATTCGCGTAGTAATATGATAAACTAACAGGCCTAAAATGACAGTGTCTAAAAACTGGAAATTTTGAATACATGTACATGTATATGAAATTTGAGCTTTCATCGTGGATTTGCAGAAAATCGAATCGGTTGACATTAGGATTTTTTCTATATTATTTGATAAAACTATATTTGCTTTCTGAACACATGAATTAAAAAAAAATCTATCGAGCGGATTTTTGACAACCAAAGTATCGGTATATAGCGCCTTGTTGAAGCGTCAAAAGATGATATTGTTTTGCGTCTAAAGACTGTATATGAGATTTGGGTACAATAATATGAGCCAGACAATAAAGAACAGAGTCGTCAGTGGATAGGACCTGGGTCTCCTAGGCCAAGAAGGTTAAGAAGCATTAGTCTACTGGCAAGGTGATGGCCACAGTATTTTGGGACGCAAAAAGTGTTATTGTGTGTGGCTTTTAACCAAAAGAGAAGTACAATAACTGGAGCGTACTATGCAGACTTGCTAGACCACTCGAGAACTGATGAACCGTGAAACCGCAACAGGACAACACAAGAGTACACAGTTGCAAAGTTACAATGAAGGCTGTGGGGCGAGACGGGTATGAATTAATACCACATCCTGCCTAGCTTGTAGCGACTTTTTCCTGTTCCCAAAATTGAAAAAATGATACCCGAGGACGTCATTCTAGATCTGACCAAGAAGTCGTAAAGGCAGTTGAGGAGAGGGTCAATGGTAATGGCCCTGCCTTTTTCAGTTCTGGGGTGATGGATAAGTGCATCACACTAGAGGGCACTGAATTACATTAAAAGAAGAGGTGGATCTAATCCGGAAAAAGGTTAAGCTGGTTTCTTATTGATTCGCCCTCGTAAATAGAAATTCAAAACTAACACATGACACTATGAACTATGTTTAACATATTAAAAATGAAAAAAATGTGTTATACACATGTATTGTTAAAACTATTTATTTATAATTCAGTTCCAAGACGTTTACTCTCGTCACATTTGTGGATCTGTTTTCTTCCGACGACTGTCTCATCTTGACCTTTGATATAAATAAGTCATATTTAGCTGGTCGATTCGATCTAATGACATTAGGTTAAATATTTTAAAAGATTTCTCAAATTGTAATCTTCATTTTCCTGTTCAGTTCCAAACTACAAAGTTATTTCTTTACTTTCACTAGTTGCATTTGCTATGTCACTGTCAAACTTTAACAATTTAAGAACGGATTATATTTTGACATTACACATGGGCCATTGTAATGGTTTCGTAAACACTTATAGATCTCGCTCAGTCTAATATATCGGGGAAATATGGGTTTAGGTGTGGTCTATGGCATGACTAATAATTACAGATGTTGAAGATTTTCACTAGATAATTTATTGTTTTGTTTGTCATTGAAAAAGAAGTATAAATTTCTATATAAATTCATTAAAACATGAAAATTACACAGCTGGCAAGATATTTGACCTCTCAATTCCCAGTACACCTATTTGCTCCTATATTGCCAATACCCAGTACACCTTTTTGCAATTCCCAGTACACCGCGTGTTATCCTCCAACGTCTCCTGCTCCTTTATATCTCAATATATTGAGCTGAAATTTGGTGGACTTGTAGTTCTTAACATCCTAGAGGAATTGTACGCTTCAGAATTTTTAATTATCGGGTAATATTTGAAATATTGGAAAGAAACTCCCAGCGACGTCAAAATCACAGGTGAGCACTTGCGCTTCATCAATTTGTTTCAAAGTTTAAACAGTGTATCAGATGCAGTTAACTATTTCAATAGAATTATTTATGTGTCCGATTGATGACCCAATACACAATCACATGTTAAAATGAACAGATAAGCCAAAAATCGGCTTTCGAGTCACGCTGGTGTTGTTTACACTGACTGTTTTGCTCACTTTATGCTTTAATATCCCGTGTACGCTGTACCCCAGTGATCACGGCCCTCGAAAAGTTTTATGGCCGTCATCACTATATTGTTGATGGATATGACGTCTCTGTATCTAAAATTACCCTGGGTATATTTGGCGTCCCATAGTTCCATGTTCCTTTTATTCCCAATTGTGAATACAAATGTGGCGAATGTTGCTAGCTAAACAGGAAGTGCTTACTCTTCCAGAGCATCCGGCATCGCTTTCCTGTTGAAAGTTTACGTGTAATATAATTTGCTAGCTTCAAAGTTTTTACTTTGCTTTTGGATTGTGGTTTGGACATGTACTGATATGTTTGTTTTTGATTGATACACTTATGACTAATGAATGTACATAGGTATATTTTACCGACTTAACGATCATAACACATCCTTTTGTTTAATGTTTAAGGAAACGGGTACTGCTTCAATCAGTGATAAAGTTGGAATTATTACCGAAAAAGGGTTTGGTCCTGATGCGCTAAATCAAACAGAAACCATTATGACAACTGCGTTAAACTAAAATTTAAAACAAAAGCTTGAGGATTATTCTAAGTTCTTTATTGGTGTAAACGCTACAGGAAACAGTGCGAAATTTAATAAGTATATGTTGATAGAAACATAAAAAACATAAAGCTAACATAGTAGTAATTCTTCATATTAAAACAGAATGGCAAAGAAAACATGTTTAGTGGAGAACAAACCCTTTATAATGTCATGTTCTATAAAATCACTCGCTGAAATATTGCAATCTCAAAGTCATATACAGTCGAACCAGCATTAAAATCCAACTCTTAAAACGGCCATCTGCTTTTGAAGACCAGTAAAAAATTATCCCAGTTGCTCATTAATCATGTTATTTGAACCTGTATATAAAGACCACCTGCCTATAAAACACTTTTACTTGTTCCCTTAGGTAGCCTTTATAGACAGGGTTGACTGTACTTATCCAAGCAGAACCAAGAACCAAATACACATACACATTCCTACATACACATATATATGCTTCCAAAGATTGCTACAAACAATTCTTTTCGCTTACTATTACTCAATGGAATTTCTTACCACCTTGCATTCACCACAGCCTAATCTTTGTGGGATATCTGTTCCTGTTCGATTTTACCATAGGTGGCCTCACCAGACAGGTTTTTACTGTACTTATCCCAGCAGACCCAATAACCACAAAAAGGAAAAACATACACGCACATTTGATTCCAAAGATTGTTACAAATATCCATCTTCCCACTTATTATTACTCAATGGTATATCCTAGCAGCTTAGATTCTCCACAACCAAACTGCTGATCCTTGTGGGAACAATTAACGCCTGTTGTTTTTACACCACTTCTTCACTAAATCTCACTTTACTTGCATATAACTTTAATCACTACATTTTTTAACATAATTTCATGCCCAATAATTTTTTCCAAAGTCCACGCATGCCAACGAGTAATTTTCAAACTTTGAATGTATTGTTGTATGTATTAAAAAAAGAAGAGGAAAATGAGCCGATAACAGGCATGCATGGTATGGTTTTTCATTTCTGTCTTTAAAATTTTATCAGCTCTAAAGTTTTTACTTTGCTTTTAAATTGTGATTCGGGCATGGATTAGTATGTTTGTTTTTGATTATTTAGCATCATATATTGGTCACAATTACCCTTCCGGGGCACCCGGCCTCACTTCCCTGGTGGAAGTTTACGTGTATAACCTAACTTGTCAGTTCCAAAGTTTTTACTTTGCTTCTGGATTGTGATTCGGATATGGATTCGTGTGTTTGATTTTGATTAACCCACTATGGTAAGCCTGTTCCCACTACGACAACTTTATACATTACAAATAAATTGTTGACGTAAGGATACTGTAAGCCTAGGCTTATCAAGGCCCTCAAAAACTTTTATGCCCGTAATTACAAAATTGTTGAAAAGCTATTAAGTATGATATCTCTATACTTATATCCAAAATTACCATGGGTTTATTAGTCGTCCCATAGTTCCATATTGCTTTCATTCCCAATTTAGATTACACACACGGCGGGTGTAGCTAGCTAAACAGGAGGTGCTTACCCTTCTGGAGCACCCAGCTTTACTTCCCTGGTGGAAGTTCACGTTTTTAACCTAACTTGTCAGTTTTGAATTCTCTACTTTGCCTTTGGATTGTGGTTTGGACATGGATTGCTATGTTTGTTGTTGACTGTTTACCCTAACTTGTCAGTTTCAAACTCTCTACTTTCCCTTTGAATTGTGGTTTAAACATGGATTGCTATGTTTTTTTTGACTAATTCATATAATTTTATACTTTTGCAGCAAAGATAAGTCATATATACATATACATGTATTTACATATTTTATATAGTATTGTCATATACTATTTTAAAACGTTATCAATAAATAATGTTATATGTCCTGTAATTCATAAAAATTATCTGTTTCTTGAATTTATAATTCTTAAAAAATTAAGCTATGCTTTAATCGTTTAAAGTATTGCTTTAGGTGGTTTTGGTAAAATGCATTGTGCTTATTCTATTCTTCTTATTTCCATATTTTATAAATATTTGGATTTTCAGAATTTCGTTCCGAGCACTATACTGATGTATTATATTTCGAACGACCGCTGCTGCAAAACAGGTTAGTATAATATAACAACATAAATGCATTAACAAAATGGTATACGACAATAGAAAAATCATTAACAATCTTAAAAAACTTAAACGCATGTCTTAATATAAAACTAAGCATTAGAAACACAAACCCTCACACGAACGCACGAACACTTAATAAAAAAACTTTGATTTAAAACATTGAAATTAAAATAATGGAATTGAATTAAATTTTACATCAGTTAAATCTAACTAATAATGTTGGATTGTATTAAGAATCAAATGATGGACGAATACTTAGAAACATTTGTAAAACAAAATTAATAAAAAACAAAAATAATTAAAAAAAAAACAATAATAAAAAAAAAAAAATAAAAAAAAAACATAAAAATAATAAAAACCTCAATCAGCGACAGTAAATTCCATGTTTTACGCTCGGAACTCTTTAAACGCATAACAGTTATCTCTTGATTCTAAGGATCTTTCTACAATTCACTGTTGGCCCTCATGTTTTGAAAAAATGCAGAATATACATAATCTATGAGTGTTACTTTGAAGCTATCATGGTAAGTAGCTTATTGTTAGAATCTTTCTACCATACATCGTCGTCGTGTAAAGTAGACCCTCACACTTCTCGTAGACAGTCGCAAGTTGTAGAGTGTCTTCACTTGGGAATGAAGGCACAATTAATTTCTCCAGTTTCTTTGTTGTCGTATTCAGTACCATAAGCTCCCTATTCCCTTTGGATTCAACTGTCAAAACAACATTCCCCATATGGTTAAAACTTCCACAAGGAGAATTCGAAGATTGTTTGAGATGACTTGCCGGGAAAGTATATCTGAGCCTGCGCACCCTATCTTCCTTATTAAATATTGTACAATGGCCTCGCCCATCACTAAGTTTCCCTACAAGTAGAATTTCGTGATCGTTTATGTCTACATCTCCTGTTCCCCCTTCAACGTCACTGCAATGGATCGTTTCAACCAATTTGTTATGAACCAATCTCTTAATATTCTTATCTCGAACTATAACTTCTTCTTTGTCTTTCTTCACACAGAATGGTGTGTATTCTCTTGTAGCTGTAGACCCATCTTTCTTGATTAAAAGTCTTGTCCCAGGGAATTTTTTACTATGCGTTTTTTTGTCGAAATGTATAGTTGTTTCAACAAGCATGTCTCTATGCACAATAATATATTTATTTTGAAGGTGTTTGGATGTATGTCCTTTCGAAGCTGTCTTGTATTGCAAGAAGAGAAAGTCGTTACATACCATGGCTGCAGATGGGAAGGGTTCATCTATACGATGTACATTTGTAACTTCACAAGCTTTAACCACTACTTGTTGTGAGTATTCCATTGTGCCGATATTGTAACTAAAAACAAGCCGAATCAAACTTTGGTATTCACCTTCATGAAAATCGACTCTAATTCTGAAATCCTTGTGCAAAGATGAGTTTAAGTCCCTTGTCAATTTTTCCATTTGCTGGTTAAGGTCATTCGGTAAATTAGCAATGTCGGCGTCAGTTCCATAAGTGAAAGCTTTCTTTGTCAAATCCATCAGTGCTTGTGCTTCCGTTTTAATTTTCTCAATCTTGTCTTTTTGACGACGCAGTCTCGCGAAAAATTCGTTTTTGTCTTCCTCTATACTCTTCAGAAACTCTTCTCTCTTTCTGTTGAGTTCTGCAATAAGCTTATCAACTGTGTTATTCACCTTGTTTGTTACTTCCTGAAGGTCTCGTAAAAAGTCACTAAATATGGTGGTGACATTACGGCTGGCAGCGGTTGCGTCTTCTATTAGTTTAGCTATTTTTTCTTGCAAGTCTTCAAGGTATTTCCTGCAGAACTCACCGCGTTCATTTATGTGTTCGCATTTGTGATCCGAGTGTCCAGGTTCTGTAACCTTGCAAATGAGACAAATGACTTTATTGCAATCGTGGCAATACAGATTTGCAAGTTCTGTGTCGTGAGACTCGCAGACGATTTTCCTTTGCGACATTAATTCATCCACATCGAGATTGTCTACCTCGGACAATAGAACAACGGTACAGTGAGGTTTTAAAATATTGTGAGATGGCATACACTGCTTGCAGATTACACATGCACATGTAAGACATTTTGATATCAATTCCGAGGTTTCTTTACACAAACCACATATCCCAGTGTTCATATTTTTGACCAACTCATCCTGTTTTTTCAGTCTTTCAGCAACACCTTGGTAGAAATGTTCCGTTCGGAAACCTTGCATTCCACTTCGAGGCAAAACTATCCTTACTCGACAAACTGGACATGGTGGACAATTACATTCGTTTCTTTCTAAATAATCTGTCAAACAACTCTCACAAAATACATGACCGCATCTTGTTACTTTTGGTTTTGTGAGTAAATCTTTGCAAATAGGACACTCCAGAGACTTTCTATCATTTTCATCAATAACAAGGGACTGCTCCATCTTTTATTATCAGCACATAGAAGAGAATCTACAAATGATCTATAAAATCTGAAAATAGAGAAAAAAATCAAATGAACAATCTACCATCGAAAAACATAAATAATGGGAAGAAAGGAGAATATTTAAATTTATCTAACGAAAGTGTCAGCCACAAACAGACAGTAATTAGGTCGTAATTATTGATATTTACATGATGCTAACCTAAATCAGGATGTTGCAGTATCAGGTTATACCATGTACACTCCCCATATTTCCGTGTAATGTCAAAACGAGTGTAAACTATTTATAAACCTGTTTAAAATTTGTATCACTAAACGACCGTTTCGGAATAAAATTTCTCATCAGTAGTGTTATGACCAAATGTGCGAAATCTTTCACAGTAACTGTGAATCTTTGCCTTTCATAAACAATGACAAAAATTACAAACATACTAATCCATGTCCGAATCACAATCCAGAAGCAAAGTAAATACTTTGGAACTGACAAGTTAGGATACACACGTGAACTTCCACCAGGGAAGTGAGGCTAGGTGCTCCGGAAGGGTAAACAAAAAAAATAATCATAGGTGGCTTACTATTTTTAAGACTCTGATGAAGAAGTGTTTTTAGGAAGCACCGAGCCATGTGACCCCGGTTTATACTCCTATATGAAATACTCGTTAATGCTAGTTAATTTAATTTACACAGCATTAGTTTGGGCAGGAAACGTGCATCAGGTGAAAATGTCAAATAAACATTTTTCAGTGCAATATTATCCTGTATATATTTATTACCCCAAGTGTCATTTTCCCTTAAATCTCAATTTTGATTATACGCACGACGAATGTATCTAGTTAAACAGTAGGTGCTTATCCCGCCTCGTCTCGCTAGAGAAAATCCATTTGTTTACCCCTATTAGTCAGTTTCAATTTTTATACTTTGCTTTGGGGATATGGTTTGGACATGTATTGGTATGTTTCTTTTTTTGATATATTTCCTGTAACTGAAGGTAGCGTTTTCATGGGAAACATTCACCTCCTCATCGAGTGCCCACACTGGCTTCCCCAGGTGATATAACGCGTACTAGAAAACCGGCAATAATAGTCGATCAGTGAATAAATATGATGTCTCTGTGTCCAGGATTACCCTGGATATATTTAACGTCCAATTGTTCCATGTTCCTTTCACTTTCGATTTTTATTACACACGTGGCGGGTGTAGCTAGCTAAACAGGAGGTGCTTACCCTTACGGAAGCCCGACCTAACTTTCCTGGTGGAAATTCACGTATCTAATCTATATTGTCAGTTTCAAAGTTTTACTTTGCTCTGGATTGCGATTTGGAAATGGCTTAGTATGTATGCTTTGTGTTAAGTTCTGAACACGTTTCCTTCGAACATTGTCTATTGAAATTATGGTAATATTAATTAAAACATCATTTAACGGTTCAAATTTTGATCTTTTGAAATTTATACCAATTGACTACCTGTAGCTTAGGATATTCGATAGCGTTATTGCAGCTATTTGCGACTTGAAGCCAAGAAAGTTGTATATAATATAATATACATATTGTTTGACTTCTTCTCATATTTACTTTAAAAAACCCCTCAAAACGAAACAGCCAAACATAAAAAGTAACACCCCTATCACTATATACCCCCACTATTTAAGCGGGGGGTATAATAATGTTGTTCAGAAAATTCCTTGAAATTTGGTTAATAACTACACAAACTAGTATCAAATATGTTGTTCTCAACTTAAACTCGCGATAAAATATGTTTATCTGTATTTTTTCATCTTTGACATTCCTATAATTACACGTGCAAATGATTTCATTAATAAACAGTCAATTGAATGCAAATTCGGGCATTTAAACTTCATCTAGTGGATGGATAATTTCAATAATAGGTAGGCTATTGCCTGAACAGTCTCTTTAAAATCAAAGAACAAAACATTCTAGAATGATTTTACTCTTAAAATTCTTGTTATAAAATATTTCTAAGGTGTTCTCAAATTTTCAATAATTCAAGTTTAGGTGTTGATTCGCGGTATTCACAACACAATCTAACAGTCCTAAATCAGTAGTCTTTGTTTTCAACTAATTCATATAATTTGACACTTAAGTTACCGGAAATGCACTTTAAACATTGGATTTTCAAATAAGTAATAGTATGAAAATCACTTAAGTTACAGGAAATGTACTTTAAACAGTCATCACAGTATTGTTGATAAATTTGATGTCTTTGTGTCCAGGATTGCCTTTGATACATTTGACGTCCCATGGTTCAATGTTCCTTTCACACAATTTTAATTACACACGTGGTGGGTGTAGCTAGAAAACAGGAGGTTCTTACGCTCCTGGAGCACCCGTCCTCACTTCCCTGGTGAAAGTTCACGTGTCTAACCTGACTCGTCACTTCCAAAGTTTTTATTTTACTTCTGGATTGTGATAAGGACATGGATAAGTGTGTTTGTTTCTGTACTATCAAATTATCAAATTCAATGCAGTTCATATTCATACTTTAGGACTGTGGTAATTACATATTATACCAGTTTTAATATTACAACACTAGACAGCCATTTTGGAATACAATTCCTCATCAGTAGTGCTTGGACCAAAATTATGAATCCAAAATTATTTCTAAGATGTTGAAAAATACCCAAAGGACCAAATATATATGTTACCAAATTTAGCTGAGGAAATACTTTGCACTAGGGGTATACCTTAGTTTTAACGAAAAACAAAATGAAATACATAATTACATAAAAGCATAATTACAAAAGAAATAGATGAATAAATAAGCTTAATATTTGACTTTTACCAGTGGAACTTTGGTCAGTCTCGGCGAAACAGTCCAGTTAAATTATGGCTCGAGTAACGGACTAGATATATAAAATGTCTGCTGATCCGAGCGTACACATGATGTGTAACAGGGTTACAGATAGCTGATGTATCTACATATCTCACTTGCATATGCATAGCGTCGAAGACTTTATCTTGCTCTTCCACTAGAATATCTCTGATGTGACCCATCCGTGACCTTATATTACACAAAGTTGGTTCTATTAGTTTTTGTTCAGTTATTTCTCTACTGTTAATGTCTAGATAATGTTACTAATAAAAAATAAACACCAACCCATGCCCAGTTAAGGTAAGTATGTAAATATTTATCAATATACAAACCAAAATAGTACAACACGCTGTTCGCCACACACACTCTCCCGCCAATATTAATTCAACTTCCTGATTTAAACTTGACTTTATTTTGTCTCTCCCTCCGATACTTTGCGCACCAGAAAATTAAAAGTAATCTTACAATATATAACCAATTCGTATTCTGCTAATAGTTAAAATCTAGTTAGAATCTTTCTATTCACAATGGCTATTGAAGTATGAATGCTGTATAAATCGAACATGTTCAATACTAACACTATAAGAGGTAGATTGGAATGCTCTTTATATTGGTCCAGCGACATTGAATACAGCTCTGTGGTAAATGTCGCTAGTTGGTCGAATTGTATTTTTTAAGGATGGATAAATACATACATAACATGATTAATAAATTCTTATTGTTTTCCCTAAAATAATAGTTATCTTATAGTCTTTACGTAGACAGGGATACATCTTGGATGTTCGAGAATTTCATACCTAACGTCAAATTCTGAATTTTTACGTGTATATAAAACTGTATGAAAAATGTAAGTATTGCATTTTGCGTCCGGTCTGTATCTTCTACATGTCCTGATATATTAAATCTATCGGAAACCAGAATTTAACGAGTGGGTAATAATCCTCATATTGATATGTGGGTCACGATCACGAGAACATACTAGATTTTTAAAAATTATATTTTCACTTTTCATTACCACATTTATTTGTATGATGCAATTATGCACCAGGAAACGATTGTGTGTTATGTATCTTAGTGTGAAGTTGCGTACCTGTTCGCTTTTGCCTCATCTGTTCCTTCTTTTCCTCATAATGACCACATCGGCATCGTTGAGAGATATGTGCATTTGGAGTATAAGGTCATTAATTACCTGACTCATTTTATTATCTGGCCTTGGTAAAATGTCAATTCCTTCAACAGTTTGATTAGACTGTATCTAATTTCAGCTACCAGAGGCCACATAGTCTAAGGGTTCATTTGTGTCGAATGACCACAAAAACGGCGAATTCGAAACGGTTTTGTTAGGGTATTCCTTTTAATATTTTCTACACAATAGTTCTTTACTGGCAAATTTAGGGATGAAGTAATAACTGTTGACTTACTAAGGAATGTATCTAGATATTAAAAGCATACATACCAATCCAGGTCCAAATCAATGTATATCACAGTATTGTTGATAAATTTGATGTCTCTATGTCCAGGATTGCCTTGGATATATTTGACGTCCCATAGTTCCATGTTCTTTTCACACAATTTTGATAACACACGTGGCGAGTGTACCTAGCTTAACAGGTGGTGCTTACCCTTCCGGAGCACCGGCCTCACTTCCCTGGTGGAAGTTCACGTGTCTAACCTGAGTTGTCAGTTAAAAAGTTTTTACTTTGCGTCTGGATTGTGATTCGGACATGAAATAGTATGTTTGTTTTTGATATAATATAAAAAATTCATAACTTGATCGACTTTATGACCATATCCAAAAACTGACGTTGTTTATGAGTTGTGGTATTTGTACATCGAACATTATTCAGAACCCTCTTGGCTGTCATCACAATATTGTTGATAAGTATAGTATTTGTCTTTGTATCCAAAAATACCCTGAATTTGATACCTCATAGTTCCGCGTGTTTTAGTCTGAATTTTGATTTTACAGGTATCGGATGTAGCTAGGTAGACGTGCTTTACATTCCGTAGAATCCGACCTTATTTTCTTGATAAAAGTTCACATGTTTCACTTAATTTGTCAGTTTTCAAAGATTAAACTTTGCTTTAGGATTATGATTAGGAAATGAAATGGTATGTTAGAAATTTTGGTTTCACATTTTGAATGTAGTTAAATGGATAAAAAGGCTTACCTTCTGGAGCACCGTTCTCATCTCACTGTGGAAGTTTAACTTAAAATGTCAGTTTAAAATTTTTGCCATGTGATTTGTACATGGACCATTATGTTTGTTTTAAATTTAATTTTATATTTTAGAAAACAAATTCTACTGTAACCGTAATGCTGACATAAGGCTTTTGCCCCGAGGATATCACAAACTAACAGACAATTATTGTGAATTATTATCAGAAATATGCTATTATCTAAAGTGGCTAGTAAAAGTTTATTTTCCTTAGAAACTAAGGTATACTCTATCATGCAAAGTATTTCCTTAGCTAAATTTGGTAAAATATTTTTGTTGATTTGGATACATTTTCAAGATCTTGAAATCAATTTTGGTTTCATAATTTTGGTCGAAGCACTACTTATGATGAATTGTATTCCGAAACGACCGTCTAGTGCTGTAAAATTAAAACTGGTATAATATATAATACACAAACAAGCGTTTGTCATAGTGCATAATCAATCGAACACAAACCATTATGTCAACTCACGTTAACTAAAGATTTAAACAAAAATTTGAGGATTATTCTAGCATATTTTATCGTGTAAACACTGTCGAAACACGGCACAATTTAATGGAGTATATTTGGTCTGAAACAAACAAAACATACTAAAGATTGGAACAGATTTAAGTTTTTATTTTCAAAACAATTAGGTCTGTCATAATATATATATGAGAAAAAAGAAGAGCATGAGTTTTTTTGTCCTTTAAAATAATTAAATGTTTTATGTGTGGTTTTCTTTATTTAATTAAGATCTGTTAGTTTTAAAACAGTCTCTCTTATTTTTGACGACAAATGTCATCCCGTCTTGTCTATATTCCGGTTACGCTTTGGACATTATAATCCCCCATACGTCCGGTTTTTGAAAATGAGTCGTAATAAATATGGTTCCAACCGTCGGTAATCATGTGAACTACGGTGCTTTTTTCTGTGTAATTGCTTGTTTGTACAAGGACAATAATAAACGGATGTCATCAGGTCAGTTTGGAATATAAATTATAGTAATTGATGTCAAGAACATGCCAAGTTTCCGACAGTAGTTAAAATTATTTTTATAAAACACGTTTGTGTTCCTTAATGAAATCATAGAACTTGACGATTTAAGGTCCAGTTGATTGAAAAATTTTAGTTTGAGTTTACGAACATTATTTTCGTTGAATTGTCATCCAGGCGACATAAACATTAGTTCTAATTATCCAAAATATGAAATAGATGAGTCAGAGATAGCCGGATAAAGATTACAAGATTTAATATTTAAGAGTTCGTCAATTCGAGCATCCCGGATTTCATTTGCAAATATGATATGGATGTAGCCGTGTCTGAGACATCGAGATTCAAATGCAGTTGACTCTTTTCATCTTGAAGTCCAGAAACTGAACATTGTATTTCTGTAGAGTTATTTTGATCACTTAACCAAACATTTAAAACACAGTGGAACGATTTGCAATCCGCAATCAGATTAAATGTATTGTTTTTGAACATGGGAGTAAAATCTGTACAATGATCATTCGATATTTCTGTACGTGCTTTGCCTGCTTCATTTTGTGAGCATTCTATTTTGCCAACTTTGTACGTAGATAATTGCCGCTTTAAACCGTCTAATTTACTTTCGTGAAAATCGACTTTAATTCTGAAATCTTTGTGTAAAGACGAGTTTAAGTCTCTTTTCAATCTTTCAATTTTCTGGTTAAGGATATTCGGTAAAGTTGCAATGTCTGCATTTGTTCCATAAGTTAAAGCTCTACCTATTTTATCCATTAGTATTTGTCCTTCTTTTTTTACGTTTTCAACCTTGTCTTTTTGACGACGCAGACTCTTGTTATATTCGTTTCTTTTTTCGTCGATATCGTTGAGAAACGTTTCTCTCTTTCTGTTTAATTCTGCAATAAGCATATCAATTGTATTGATCCCCTTGTTTCTTACATCCTGGAGGTCTCGTAAAAAGTCACTAAATATGGTGCTGATATTACGGCTGGTAACGGTTGCGTCTTCTATTAGTTTAGCTATTTTTTCTTGCAAGTCTGCGAGGTAATTCCTGCAGAACTCACCGCGTTCATTAATGTGTTCGCATTTGTGATCCGAGTGTCCAGGTTCTGTAACCTTGCAAATGAGACAAATAACCTTACTGCAATCGTGGCAATACAGAATTGCAAGTTCTGTGTCGTGAGACTCGCAGACGATTTTCCTTTGCGACATTAATTCATCTAAATCGACATTCTCAATCTCAGAAAAAGCAACAACCGTACAGTGAGGTTTTAAAACACTGTGAGATGGCATACACTGCTTGCAGATTACACACGCACATGTAAGACATTTTGATATCAATTCCGAGGTTTTTTTACACAAACCACATATCCCAGTGTTCATATTTTCGACCAACTCATCCTGTTTCTTCAGTCTTTCAACCACACTTTGATAGAAATGTTCCGTTCGGAAACCATGCATTCCTCTTTGAGGCAGGACTATCCTTTCTCGACAAACTGGACATAGTGGACAATTACATTCGTTTCTTTCTAAAAAATCGGTCAAGCAACTCTCACAAAATACATGGCCACATCTTGTGAGTTTTGGTTTGGTGAGTAAATCTTTGCATATAGGGCACTCCAAAGACTTCCTATCATTTTCATCAATAACAAGGGATGGCTCCATTTTTTATCACCAACAATTAAGAGGATCCGTCCATGGTCATAAAATATATGGGAATTACACTCTGGAAATAGAAAAATAAAAAGTAAAGAACATCGTGCAAATGGAAATATTTTGCCTAATGTTTGTAGAAGGACATGGAGTAAAATGAATTAGTTCTTTCCTATTAAATAGACAAATTTATTAAACTATAAACTGTTTTGTTTTAGGTTAATATCTTTTTGCTTGTCAGGACTCGATGCATGTTCAATTTTAGTGTTCGATTTGTTAGCAAGGCTATTGTCATTTACATTTAATACATCTGCAACCTTAATAGTGAAAGTACAATTTTCCATTAGGCTGTTTGGAAATGATGTTGATAGTGATGTAACATCCCATGCAGCGTAAACCAAACTGATTATTACGGGCCTGCATATAATTATTAATTTGGTATGAACGGCAATAAAAGGTATAATATAACCATGACAGCCAATTTTAAACTACCAAATGGCTAGAAATGTAAATGTAATTTGAGATTAATTTGGAAAATCTGGTAGGGATTTCTGATCTTATTGTGATCATGTCTTTCATAAACATTTAATAGTTCATATTTTTCAGTAACAAATTCATTAAATTGATTTGGTTACTCAAATTCTTTTGCAACTCAAAAAGCTTCCGCCTCTAACAAAGACAGCCTAACTCGTTTACGGCACCGCAGCAGCGAAAAAGGACAATAATCGGGTAAAGTTTCATCGTAGTTTCAACAAAGCTTCAACTCGACAGTAAGGGAAGTGCATGTAAACAGCATATGGGCATTCTTGTTCAAGTTGTTCGACACATTTATTTCTTAAGTTTCCAAATGTCCAATTTTATGAAAGTCTACAGATTAGTGTTATAAAAATGTAAAGTATAACAATAAAAGTGGTAGTTATTTTTTAAATAATCGAATATTACCTTTATCAAATGATAATAACTTTTTTCTCATGAAATACAGGTGACTTTCAAATTGTTATTTCCATTTACGTCAGACAACAATTCTTTATGTTTAAATCAAGAGGCTTGTCATCGATCTGTAATGAAGTAATCAATACATAACGGTTGGTCGGTGCCATCATATATGTTTTAAATAATATCTATCATTTACCTTGCATTTAAAGCATACTGATTTTATTTTAGCTCATACAAAACATTTGGCAGTTTTCCAAACCTTCCAACGGAATGAATAAAAATGTAAATGATATTCTGCATATCTTTGTTAAACTAACAGCTATGAGAAAAATTAAAATTATTAAGAAAAATATCAATAGTGTTTGAGACTTTAACAGTATGACCAAACAAAATACTAGTAGTGTTTTGATATAAAACTTGAAAATAAAATCATTTGAAACTGTATGGCAAATGCAATGGCTTTATTTCATCTATTGTCAGCTTTCTTTATATATGCAACATCATACCTGCTACAGCTGCTAATGGTGTATTTGTTTCACGATTCATACGCTATGGTAGAGCTTGTTCGGGGATTTTATACAACGCAGCAAGCTGCTTACAAGTAAACTGTTGACCCAGGTATATTGCAAGCCTAGGGTTATCAGGGCCCTAAAACTTTTATGGCTGTTATCATAGTATTGTTGAATAGTATGATGTCTCTGTGTCCAGGATTGCCCTGGATGTCGCACAGGTCCACGTTCCTGTCACCTAATTCTGATTACACACGTGGTGGGTGTAGCTAGCTAAACATGGAGTGTTTCCCCTTTCTGATTACCTAGGCGGGTGAAAGTTAACCTATTTAACGTATTTAATTTGCCAGTTTTATTTTGCATCTAAATATGGGTTAGTATGTTTTTGTATTTAGTTATGACTTGAAATGTATCCAATCGATGTAATATGAAGTCATAACTAAAAAGTTCTAAGCATTCCTTCAAAAATACTATAAATGATTCACTGTGCCATGCATTAAATAAATTATAGTATAAATCTGCTTTTTGAATTAAAAACTTCAGATCAGGTGAATTTAAACAGAATTATTACATATTAAGCCAGTATTCATTTTACAGTACTAGACGGTTGTTTCGGAAAAAATTCCTCATTAGTAGTGCTTGGGTTTAAATTGTAATCAAGATGTTGGAAATTATCCAAATACAGTTTATCGATTTAGGCTTAGGAAATACTTTGCATGAAGGAGTAAACCTTAGTTTCTGAGGAATTTCAGATCTTAACCGGCAGCAAGTTTAGACAATATTATATATTACATATTATACCAGTTTTAATTTTACAGCACTAGACGGCCGTTTCGGAATACAATTCCTCATCAGTAGTGCTTGGACCAAAATTATGAAACCAAAATTATTTTGAAGATGTTGAAAAGCTACCCAAAGGACCAAAATATATTTTACCAAATTAAGCTAAGGAAATACTTTGCATGAGGGAGTCTACCTTAGTTTCTTACAATACGAAGTTTTTGCCTACATCAACCAGCAGAGATAACGATTCAGTTAATAATTTATTTACTAGAAATTCTAAAAGTAAATTTAGTCAAAATAGTCCAGCTCGTAAAGCTAGAACACAGGAATACTAGTACTGACACTTTTGCATAAATATAAATATAAGCATAAATATACCTACAAGGAAAAAGCAACATTTGTGTTGAAACAGTTAAATGGGTTTGAATATTAGCTATGAAAGATTAATTCGAGTAAAATCCCAATGCATACATTTGTACTTTTGAAAGAAATGAAAAATATAAACTTGTGTATATTTTCCTCTAAGAAAACATTCATCATGAAATATATCGCCAGTGTCATAAATGATAACAGTAAATAATAAGTAAAAAACTGGAACTTATTATCATTTCTCAATTCTAACTCATTGTACAAAAAAATAAAAAGCGTCCGTGGTTTCATCAATCAATATTAATTACTTGAAATGGATTAGTATGTTTGTTTTTGATTGTATATTTATTTCAACAGGACCGTGTTTACGAAAATGATAATTACCAAGCACTTGGCATTTAAAAATGAAAGCCTCTGGGTCCTTTCGGACGAGACCTTTAAAACCGATACCCCGTGCCATGACAGGTCAGGAACGTTAAAGAACCGCTACCTGCACATTGCCCTAAGGGTGCTGCAAAGGTAAACAGTCTATCACTTCAACTTTAGCTGAAGATGTCTCGATATAAGTGAAATATTCTTAAAACTTTATATACTCAGTCAATCATAATAATTCTGAAATAAATTATATATCCCAAGGCATAAGTTTAAATCTCAAGTAACTTCTATCAACATGTATCTTACCTTTATCAAATAATATACAGACTTCTCTCTCGAACATGTAGGGGGATTTCCAAAAGCTAATTTCCATTTACGTCAGAAATTCTATTGTTGTGTTTGTTAAAATCAAGTGACTTGCCATGCACCCCTATTACTTGTTATTTAAAATATATCAATACATCTATCGGTTGATTATACCAAAACAGTCGAACCTGCCTTAAAAGCCACTTTTATATAAGGATCACCATGCTTATAAAGGTCAATTTAAACAGAATTATTACATATTAAGCCAGTATTCATTTTACAGTACTAGACGGTTGTTTCGGAATGCAATTCCTCATTAGTAGTGCTTGGTTTAAAATTGTAATCAAGATGTTGGAAATTATCCAAATACAGTTTATCGATTTAGGCTTAGGAAATACTTTGCATGAAGGAGTAAACCTTAGTTTCTGAGGAATTTCAGATCTTAACCGGCAGCAAGTTTAGACAATATTATATATCTTACAATACGAAGTTTTTGCCTACATCAACCAGCAGAGATAACGATTCAGTTAATAATTTATTTACTAGAAATTCTAAAAGTAAATTTAGTCAAAATAGTCCAGCTTGTAAAGCTAGAACACAGGAATACTAGCAGTGACACTATTGCATAAATATAAATATAAGTATAAATATACCTACAAGTAAAAAAGCAACATTTGTGTTGAAACAGTTAAATGGGTTTGAATATTAGCTATGAAAGATTAATTCGAGTAAAATCCCAATGCATACATTTGTACTTTTGAAAGAAATGAAAAATATAAACTTGTGTATATTTTCCTCTAAGAAAACATTATCATGAAATATATCGCCAGTGTTATAAATGGTAACAGTAAATAATGAGTAAAAGAAACTGGAACTTATTATTATTTCTCAATTCTAACTCATTGTACAAAAAATGAAAAGCGTCCGTGGTTTCATCAATCAATATTCATTTAAAACAATTAATTACTTGTATAGTTTTTTTTTCAACAGGACCGTGTTTACGAAAATGATAATTATTTTTATAATAATCATTGTTGTTTTAACCATAACTAAACCAAAACCAGTCGCATGTTTACAGCACTGGATGGTTGTTTTGAGTTACAATTCCTCAAAACGTCTCAATACAATCCATAATAATTCGGAAGTTTTGTCCCAAGTAAAAGTTTAAGCCTCAAGTAATTTGTATCGACATGTATCTTACCTTTATTAAATAACATAACTTCTCTCTCAAACATGTAAGGTTATTTCCAACAGGTTATTTCCAATTACGTCAAAATTCTATTGTTGTATTGTTTAAATCACATGGTTTGTCCTTGTCATTTAAAATATATCAATACATATCTATCGGTTTATTGTACCAGTACAATATTCTCATTTATATTTTTTGCTCTATAAAAGGTTTCCGTTCAAAGGTTGTTTGCACTCACTCCGCCCAGGTGACTGATAACTTATTTTTTCTTCATATTTTGTTACTATACACTGAATTTAAATTGCATATTAAATAACATATTATACCAGTTATTTATTTACAGCAAATGTGCATAACAAATATTCATGCTAATTTTAAAACAATTCAGATTTTTACTTATCATTTATTTACGCTCACAAAAGTTTTTACAAACAGGCCCTGGTGTAAAAATCAATTCATTGATCTCATTACCAATTGTTTAAGATATTTGTATGTACAGTATATAACATTTAATATACTAATATAGTAATAGGTAAATATCTAATTAATCTTGGTCTAAATCTGGTCATATTTCGATTCTCCATGGTAACCAGAGAAAGTTATTCTGCAATACATGTATAAGTCAAATGTTGCTATTAAGTACGAAAACCTATTGGGATCAGTTAGATAGAGCAAATATGTTTTATATTAGAAACGAGGGGACAAGATGAGCTGCTGATTTGGTCTATATGTCAAACTGTCGACAGGTCTCCACTGCTTGTAACTAGACTAAAGTATCTACCTTAAAGATTTTAATGTTTTTATTACATGTATATTAATTTTTTATTTAACATCGTTGGTCTAACTATCAATGGGTCCTTTGTTTAACTCGGTGTACTTTGTTTAAGACTGAGCT
This sequence comes from Anadara kagoshimensis, assembly GCA_021292105.1. NCBI lineage: Eukaryota > Metazoa > Mollusca > Bivalvia > Arcoida > Arcidae > Anadara > Anadara kagoshimensis. Next base: position 15,863,625 of record CM037864.1, read on the forward strand.
TACGAAAGTGAGTCAACGCTCGACTGCCGAGTGACAGGGATAAGGATAGCTAGTGGCTGAAAATCTGCTGAGAGATTATAAGTAGCTGCCGAAATATAGCTAGCGAGGTGCCGAAACGAGCTGCCGATTCGGCACTACTAAGTAATTGTGTTATTGAGTTAAAAATTCGGCAGGTCTGTACTGTATTATATTTACTACCATGATATTTAAAGTATACGTGCCCTCTTTTAATTAATATTTCGAATTAACTGACTATTATTATTTACTCTCTCTCTCTCCCTTGCTATTACCTATTAATTATTATTATGATCATATTATGATGACATATTATTGATAGTGTAGAAGTTATACCGAGTTAAACCTGTAGAATGTTAGAGTAACGTGTCATTTTTGGAGACTATGTGAAAGTCATCTATCCTAGTTAGCTTGAAATACAAGACTCGACTGATTCATCAAGATCTGCTTCATATTTAGACTTATATCTGAATTATGACGTCCAGGAAAGGCTACATTTGAAACTTTATGACAAACTTGATGACTTCAATTTTACCATTGTCAACTTTCTTTTTATTTGCAGCAATGTACCTGCTTCTTCTGATTATGGTGTATTTGTTTCCCAATTAATACGCTATGGTAGAACTTGTTCCCACAACAAGGACTTTATACAATGAAGCAGGCTGCTTGCAAATAAATTGTTGACTCAGGGATATTGCAAGCCTAGGATTATCAAGGCCCTCAAAACGTTTTATGGCCGTCATCACAGTATTGTTGATAAGTTTGATGTCTCTGTGTCCAGGAATGCCCTGGATATATTTGACGTCTCATAGTTCCATATTACTTTAACACAATTTTGATTACACACGTGGCGGGTGTAGCTAGCTAAACAGGAGCTGCTAACCCTTTCGGAGCACCCGGCCTCACTTTCCTTGTTGAAGTTCACGTGCCTAACCTAACTTGTTAATTCCAAAGTTTTTACTTTGCTTCTGGACTGGATTTGGCCATTGATTAGTATGTTTTTTTATTTTAATGTACAAGTTACGCCTTGTTAAGCGTCTAGAATATCAGAACGTACAACGTCAATTGTTATTTACAGTCTACACATAAAGATATGTGTATCTTGACGGCTGATATCGACAAAAGTAGCTCAGTTGGTTAAACGCTAGCTTCGTATCTAAAAGTTCGTGGGTTCGAACCATGGGGGTCTGACTAAGACCTTAAAATGGGTAACGACTGTTTGTGCGCCAAGCACTCGGCATTTAAAAATAAAAGCCTCTGGGCTCTTTCGGACGAGACCTTTAAAACCGATACTGCGTGCCATGACAGCCAATTCTAACCAACCAAATGGCTGGAATTGTAAATGCAATTCGAGATTAATTTGGACAATCTGGCCGGGATTTCTGATTTTATTGTGACCATGTCGTTCATATACATTTAATAGTTTATATCTTTCAGTAACAAATTCATTAAATTGATTTGGTTACTCAAATTCTTTTGCAACTCAAAAAGCTTCCACCTCTAAGGAAGACAGCGTAACTCGTTTACGGCACCGCAGCAGCGAAAAAGAGGCAATAATCGGGTAAAGTTTCATCGTAGTTTCAACAAAGTTTCAACTCGACAGTGGGGGAAGTGCATGTAAACAGCATATGGACATTCTTGTTCAAGTTGTTCTACACATTTATTTCTTAAGTTTTCAAATGTTCATTTTTATGAAAGTCTACAGATTAGTGTTATAAAAATGTAAAGTATAACAATAAAAGTCGTAGTTATTTTTTAAATAATCGAATATTACCTTTATCAAATGATAATAACTTTTTCTCGTGAAATACAGGTGATTTCCAAATTATATTTCCATTTACGTCAGACAACAATTCTTTATGTTATAATCAAGAGGCTTGTCATTGATCTGTAATGAAGTAATCAATACATAACGGTTGGTCGGTGCCATCATATATGTTTTAAATAATATCTATCATTTACCTTGCATTTAAAGCATACTGATTTTTTTAGCTCATACAAAACATTTGGCAGTTTTCCAAACCTTCCAACGGAATGAATAAAAGTGTAAATGATATTCTGCATATCTTTGTTAAACTAACAGCCATGAGAAAAATTAAAATTATTAAGAAAAATACCAATGGTGTTTGAGACTTTAACAGTATGACCAAACAAAATACTAGTAGTGTTTTGTTTTAAAACTTGAAAATAAAATCATTTGAAACTGTATGGCAAACGCAATGACTTTAATTCATCTATTGTCAACTTTCATTTTCTATGCAACATCATGCCTGCTACAGCTGCTAATGGTGTATTTGTTTCACGACTCATACGCTATAGTAGAGGTTGTTCGGGGATTTTATACAACGCAGCAAGCTGCTTACAAGTAAACTGTTGACCCAGGTATATTGCAAGCCTAGGGTTATCAGGGCCCTAAAACTTTTATGGCTGTTATCACAGTATTGTTGATTAGTATGATGTCTCTGTGTCCAGGATTGTCCTGGATGTCCCATAAGTCCACGTTCCTGTCACCTAATTCTGATTACACACGTGGCGGGTGTAGCTAGCTAAACATGGAGTGTTTTCCCTTTCTTAGCACCTAGGCGGGTGAAAGTTAACCTATTTAACGTATTTAATTTGTCAGTTTTATTTTGCATCTAAATATGGGTAAGTATGTTTTTGTATTTAGTTATGACTTGAAATGTATCCAATCGATGTAATATGAAGTCATAACTAAAATGTTCTAAGCATTCCTTCAAATATACTATAAATGATTCACTGTGCCATGCATTGAATAAATTATAGTAAAAATGTGCTTTTCGAATTAAGAACTTCAGATCAGGTGAATTTAAACAGAATTATTACATATTAAGCCAGTATTCATTTTACAGCACTAGACGGTTGTTTCGGAATACAATTCCTCATTAGTAGTGCTTGGGTTAAAATTGTAATCAAGATGTTGGAAATTATCCAAATACAGTTTATCGATTTAGGCTTAGGAAATACTTTGCATGAAGGAGTAAACCTTAGTTTCTGAGGAATTTCAGATCTTAACCGGCAGCAAGTTTAGACAATATTATATATCTTACAATACGCAGTTTTTGCCCACATCAACCAGCAGAGATAACGATTCAGTTAATAAGTTATTTACTAAAAATTCTAAAAGTAAATTTAGTCAAAATAGTCCAGCTTGTAAAGCTAGAACACAGGAATACTAGCAGTGACACTTTTGCATGAATATAAATATAAGTATAAATATACCTACAAGGAAAAAGCAACAATTGTGTTGAAACAGTGAAATGGGTTTGAATATTAGCTATGAAAGATTAATTCGAGTAAAATCCCAATGCATACATTTGTACTTTTGAAAGAAATGAAAAATATAAACTTGTGTATATTTTCCTCTAAGAGAACATTCATCATGAAATATATCGCCAGTGTCATAAATGATAACAGTAAATAATAAGTAAAAAACTGAAACTTATTACCATTTCTCAATTCTAATTCATTGTACAAAAAATGAAAAGTGTCTGTGGTTTCATCAATCAATATTCATTTGAACTAATTAATTACTTGTATAGTTCTTTCAACAGGACCGTGTTTACGAAAATGATAATTATAATAATAGTAATTATTATTGTTTTAACCATAACAAAACCAAACCAGTCTCAAGTTTACAGCACTGGATGGTTGTTTTGAGTTACAATTCCTTAACACGTCTCAATACAATCCATAATAATTCTTAAGTCCTGTCCCCAAGTAAAAGTTTCAGCCTAAAGTAATTTGTATCGACATGCATCTTACCTTTATCCAATAATATACACTTCTTTCTCAAACATGAAGGGGGATTTCCAATAGGTTATTTCCATTTACGTCAGAAATTCTATCGGTGTGTTTGTTTAAATCACGTGGTTTGTCATGCACCTTTGTTACTTTTAATGTAAAATATGTCAATACATATCGATTTGTTGATTGTACCAGTACAATATATTTTAAATACGAGACATGTTCAATTCATTACGTAACACTCTTGATTTATAAAATAATCTTTTATGATTTAGGTTTTGACTGCTATAAATGTTCTATTTATGATTCGTGGAAGTAATATACTTGTACAAAGAAGTAGGCTGCTTACAAATAAATTGTTGACTCAGGGATATTGCAAGCCTAGGCTTATCAAGGCCCTCAAAAAGTTTTATAGCCGTCATCACAGTATTGGTGATAAGTTTGATGTCTCTGTGTCCAGGATTGCCCTGGATATATTTGACGTCTTATAGTTCCATGTTCCTTTCACACAATTTTGATTACACACGTGGCGGGTGTAGCTAGCTAAACAGTAGGTGCTTACCCTTACGGAGCACCCGACCTCACTTCCCTGGTGGAAGTTCACGTGTCTAACCTAACTTGTCAGTTCCAAAGTTTACTTTGCTTCTGGATTGTGATTCGGACATGAATTAGTATGTTTGATTTTGATACCATTCTACAACGTATTGCTTAACTCGAAAATGTCTTATTTATGTAGCTGCATTCCAGTTTCTTCCTTACTTTTTTTTATCTTTGACAGCCCTGTTAAGACCAGATCGTAAAGATCGGCGTTTAAGGATTTCCCGTATACCATAATCCATTGGAGAAAAAGCAGGCATTTTTGGCATCCTTTCCGACTTTGTAGTGTGACTTACTTTACGTTTCTTCAGAAATTCAATGATTTTCTTAGATGTATGGCTAGACGCTGCCTCCTGATAAAACAGCATATCATTTCATGGCCATTTAAACCATCTTGGAGCATCTTTGTTAAGAAAAAGTTTAAGAACAATGTATGAAAAAGTTCGAATTAACTTTTTTTATTTGTTTTTATTGTTTCTCAGCTGTGTTTTACCATAAAAAATGACGCCAATCCAAACCATAAATTCGAGTGCAAAAGCATAACATTTAACGAACTAAACATTTGTCGATCATATGGATTTTCACAGATGTAATATACTTTTCTACGACCATAACTTCAACCCATGTAAAATATGACCTCGTCTTTAACATAGTTTTCACATTTGTCATTTTTTAAAACGGAGATAGAGACGCAATGCTCGAGCACGTCGTTTCTTGATTTGTACGTCATTCAGTTTATGGAGTGGACGCTTCTTTCGTAGTCTAGCGTTGAATGGACATTAATTCTGTTTACAACGTAAACATCACATTTAATGGCTATCTCATGTTGAGAGGGGATTTATTCTATCTATCATAATTATGACGTATTTTTCTGATACATCAAGACTAGTTGTTGTGAAACGTTGTTTGTATTTTGAATTTTGATATTGCGAGAAATACCTTTGCAATGTTAAAGGGTCATCTAAGTAGGAAAATTCAAGTGAAAACTATTTTGTTGAAAAAAGTGAAAGAGGGGTACAATTATGATATTACCTACAGAAGTGTGAAGATTTATAAAGCAGGAATTGATAATTAAAAAATTTTTGAAATATTTGTTGCATTTTATTACGGAAATTGTGCAAAAATACACGTTCTGGGGAAAATAGTTTTCAGCTTGTATAACGAATTAATTTAAAAAATGAAAAGATAAAATTAATATATTTAACAGTGTATAGGGGCCAGGTGTTTTGAAAACTCGACAATTCCTGATTTATTTTGTTTTATAAATCTTCACATTTCTGTATGTAATTTCACAAGTGTATCCTTCTTTCACGTTTTTGAACATTACAACGTTAAACATCACATTTAATTTCTATCTTATGTTGGTAGGGGATTTATTCTATCTATCACAATTATGACGTATTTTTCTGATACATCAAGATGCGGTCTGACTAAGACCTGAAAATGCGTAACGTCTTTTTTTCGTTAAGCACTTGGAATTTGAAATGGAAGTCCCTGGGTCCTTTCGGAAGAGATTTTGAAAACGGTGCAATGGCAGGTCAGGAACGTTAAAGAACCCTTACCTGCACATTGACCTAAGTGTGCTGCAAAGGTAAACAATCTATCACTTTAGCTGAAGATATCTCGATATAAGTGAAATATTCTTTAAACTCCATACACTCAGTCAAAATATAATAATTATGAAATTATGTCCCCAGACTTCAATTTAAATATCAAGTAATTTATATCAACATGTATCTTACCTTCATCAAATCTCTCTCAAACATTTAGGGTGATTTCCAAAAGGTAATTTCCATTTACGTCATGTTTGTTTAAATCACGTGGATTGTCATGCACCCCTATTACTTGTCATTTAAAATATATCAATACATCTATCGGTTGATTATACCAGTACAGTTGAACCTGACTTAAAGGCCACTTCTATATAAGGACCACCTGCTTATAAAGGTCAATAAAATTGTATCCCAATTATTTTTTATTCATATTATTTGAACCTGTATATAAAGGAAACCTGCCAATAAAAACCAATTTTACTCGTTCTCTTTGTTGGCCTTTATAGACCAGATTGACTGTACAATATATTGAAAAATACTATACCTCAATATATACCTCATTTATATTTTTGCTTCTTGAAAGGTTTCTGTTCAAAGGTTGTTTGCACTCACTCCGCCCAAGTGACTGTTTACTTATTTTTTTATACATATTTTGTAAGTATACACTGAATTTAAATTGCATATTAAATAACATATTATACCAGTTATTTATTTACAGCAAATGTGCATAACAAATATTCATGCTAATTTTAAAACAATTCAGATTTTTACTTATCATTTATTTACGCTCACAAAAGTTTTTACAAACAGACCCTCTCTTTAGCAATTGTTGAAGATATTTGTATATATATTCGATTTTATATACTCATATAGTAATAAGGCCAAATCTGCTCATATTTGGATTCCCCCATTTAAACCAGAGAAAGCTATTCTACAATGCATGTATAAGTTAAATCTTGCTATTAAGCATGAAAACTATTAGAAACGAGGAGACGAGGTGAGCTGCTGATTTGGTCTCTATATCAAATTGTCGACAGGTCTGCACTGCTTGTTACTAGACTAAAGTATCTGCCTTAAAGATTTTAATGTTTTTATTACATGTATATTAATTTTTTATTTAACATCGTTGGTCTAACTATCAATGGGTCCTTTGTTTAACTCGGTGTACTTTGTTTAAGACTGAGCTTACGAAAGTGAGTCAACGCTCGACTGCCGAGTGACAGGGATAAGGATAGCTAGTGGCTGAAAATCTGCTGAGAGATTATAAGTAGCTGCCGAAATATAGCTAGCGAGGTGCCGAAACGAGCTGCCGATTCGGCACTACTAAGTAATTGTGTTATTGAGTTAAAAATTCGACAGGTCTGTACTGTATTATATTTACTACCATGACATTTAAAGTATACGTGCCCTCTTTTAATTAATATTTCGAATTAACTGACTATTATTATTTACTCTCTCTCTCTCCCTTGCTATTACCTATTAATTATTATTATGATCATATTATGATGACATATTATTGATAGTGTAGAAGTTATACCGAGTTAAACCTGTAGAATGTTAGAGTTACGTGTCATTTTTGAAGACTATGTGAAAGTCATCTATCCTAGTTAGCTTGAAATACAAGACACGAATGATTCATCAAGATTTGCTTCATAGTTAGACTTATATCTGAATTATGACGTCCAGGAAAGGCTACATTTGAAACTTTATGACAAACTTGATGACTTCAATTTTTCTATTGTCAACTTTCCTTTTATATGCAGCAATGTACTTGCTTCTCCTGATTATGGTATATTTGTTTCCCAATTAATACGCTATGGTAGAGCTTGTTCTCACTACAAGGATTTTATACAACGAAGCAGGCTGCTTGCAAATAAATTATTGTCTCAGGGATATTGGAAGCCTAGGCTTATCAAGGCCCTAAAAAGTTTTATGGCCGTCATCACAGTATTGTTGATAAGTTTGATGTCTCTGTGTCTAGGATTGCCCTTGATATATTTGACGTCTCATAGTTCCATGTTCCTTTCACACAATTTTGATTACACACGTGGCGGGTGTAGCTAGCTAGACAGGAGCTGCTAACCCTTCCGGAGCACCCGGCCTCACTTTCCTGGTTGAAGTTCACGTGTCTAACTTACTTGTCAATTCCAAAGTTTTTACTTTGCTTCTGGACTGGATTTGGCCATTGAACAGTATGTTTTTTTTATTTTAGTGTACAAGTTACGCCTTGTTAAACGTGTAGAATGTCAGAACGTAGAACGTCAATTGTTATGTACAGTCTACACATAAAGATATGTGTATCTTGACGGCTGATATCGACAAAAGTAGCTCAGTTGGTTAAACGCTAGCTTCTTATCTAAAAAATCGTGGGTTCGAACCATGGGGGTCTGACTAAGACCTTAAAATGGGTAACGACTGTTTGTGCGCCAAGCACTCGGCATTTAAAAATAAAAGCCTCTGGGTCCTTTCGGACGAGACCTTTAAAACCGTTACTGCGTGCCATGACAGGTCAGGAACGTTAAAGAACTGCTACCTGCACATTGCCCTAAGGGTGCTACAAAGATAAACAGTCTATCACTTCAACTTTAGCTGAAGATGTCTCGATATTCTTAAAACTCCATATACTCAGTCAATCATAATAATTCTAAAATAAATTAAATATCCCCAGGCATAAGTTTAAATCTCAAGTAATTTATATCAACATGTATCTTACCTTTATCAAATAATATACAGACTTCTCTCTCGAACATGTAGGGGGATTTCCAAAAGGTAAGTTCCATTAACGTCAGAAATCCTATTGTTGTGTTTGTTAAAATCACGTGGTTTGCCATGCACCCCTATTACTTGTTATTTAAAATATATCAATACATCTATCGGTTGATTGTACCAAAACAGTCGAACCTGCCTTAAAAGCCACTTCTATATAAGGATTACCATGCTTATAAAGGTCAATAAAATTGTATCCCAATTATTCTTTATTCATATTATTTAAACTTGTATATAAAGGAAACCTGCCAATAAAGACCACTTTTACTGGTTCTCTTTGTTGGCCTTTATAGACAAGATTGACTGTACAATATATTGAAAAATACAATACCCCAATATATACCTCATTTATATTTTTGCGTCTTGAAAGGTGTCTGTTCAAAGGTTGTTTGCACTCACTCCGCTCAGTATTTTTTTTACATATTTTGTTAGTATACATTGACTTTAAATTGCATATTAAATAACATATTATACCATTTATTAATTTTACAGCAAATGTGCATAACAAATATTAATGTTAATTTTAATAACAATTCGGATTTTTACTTATCATTTATTTAAGCTCACAAAAACTTTTACAAACAGGCCCTGGTGTAAAAATAAATTCATTGATCTCTTTAGCAATTGTTGAAGATATTTGTATGTATATAAGATTTGATATACTCATATAGTAATAAGTAAATGTCTAATTAATCTTGGTCTAAATCTGCTCATATTTAGATTCTCCCTGGTAACCAGAGAAAGTTATTCTACAATGCATGTATAAGTCAAATGTTGCTATTAAGTACGAAAACCTATTGGGATCAGTTAGATAGAGCAAATATGTTTTTATATTAGAAACGAGGGGACAAGATGAGCTGCTGATTTGGTTTATATGTCAAACTGTGGACAGGTCTCCACTGCTTGTAACTAGACTAAAGTATCTGCCTTAAAGATTTTAATGTTTTTATTACATGTATATTAATTTTTTATTTAACATCGTTGGTCTAACTATCAATGGGTCCTTTGTTTAACTCGGTGTACTTTGTTTAAGACTGAGCTTACGAAAATGAGTCAACCCTAAACTGCCGAGTAAGAGAGATAAGGATAGCTAGTGGTCGAAAAGCTGCCGAGAGATTATAAGAAGCTGCCGAAATATAGCTAACGAGGTGCCGAGATGAGCTGTCGATTCGGCACTACTAAGTAATTGTTTTATTCAATTTAAAATTCGGCAGGTCTGTACTGTATAATATTTACTACCATGACATTTAAAGTATACGTGCCCTCTTTTAATTAATATTTCGAATTAACTGACTATTATTATTTACTCTCTCTCTCTCTCCCTTGCTATTACCTATTAATTATTATTATGATCATATTATGATGACATATTATTGATAGTGTAGAAGTTATACCGAGTTAAACCTGTAGAATGTTAGAGTAACGTGTCATTTTTGGAGACTATGTGAAAGTCATCTATCCTAGTTAGCTTGAAATACAAGACTCGACTGATTCATCAAGATCTGCTTCATATTTAGACTTATATCTGAATTATGACGTCCAGGAAAGGCTACATTTGAAACTTTATGACAAACTTGATGACTTCAATTTTACCATTGTCAACTTTCTTTTTATTTGCAGCAATGTACCTGCTTCTTCTGATTATGGTGTATTTGTTTCCCAATTAATACGCTACGGTAGAACTTGTTCCCACAACAAGGACTTTATACAATGAAGCAGGCTGCTTGCAAATAAATTGTTGACTCAGGGATATTGCAAGCCTAGGATTATCAAGGCCCTCAAAACGTTTTATGGCCGTCATCACAGTATTGTTGATAAGTTTGATGTCTCTGTGTCCAGGAATGCCCTGGATATATTTGACGTCTCATAGTTCCATATTACTTTAACACAATTTTGATTACACACGTGGCGGGTGTAGCTAGCTAAACAGGAGCTGCTAGCCCTTTCGGAGCACCCGGCCTCACTTTCCTTGTTGAAGTTCACGTGCCTAACCTAACTTGTTAATTCCAAAGTTTTTACTTTGCTTCTGGACTGGATTTGGCCATTGATTAGTATGTTTTTTTATTTTAATGTACAAGTTACGCCTTGTTAAGCGTCTAGAATATCAGAACGTAGAACGTCAATTGTTATTTACAGTCTACACATAAAGATATGTGTATCTTGACGGCTGATATCGACAAAAGTAGCTCAGTTGGTTAAATGCTAGCTTAGTATCTAAAAGTTCGTGGGTTCGAACCATGGGGGTCTGACTAAGACCTTAAAATGGGTAACGACTGTTTGTGCGCCAAGCACTCGGCATTTAAAAATAAAAGCCTCTGGGCTCTTTCGGACGAGACCTTTAAAACCGATACTGCGTGCCATGACAGCCAATTCTAACCAACCAAATGGCTGGAATTGTAAATGCAATTCGAGATTAATTTGGACAATCTGGCCGGGATTTCTGATTTTATTGTGACCATGTCGTTCATAAACATTTAATAGTTTATATCTTTCAGTAACAAATTCATTAAATTGATTTGGTTACTCAAATTCTTTTGCAACTCAAAAAGCTTCCACCTCTAAGGAAGACAGCGTAACTCGTTTACGGCACCGCAGCAGCGAAAAAGAGGCAATAATCGGGTAAAGTTTCATCGTAGTTTCAACAAAGTTTCAACTCGACAGTGGGGGAAGTGCATGTAAACAGCATATGGACATTCTTGTTCAAGTTGTTCTACACATTTATTTCTTAAGTTTTCAAATGTTCATTTTTATGAAAGTCTACAGATTAGTGTTATAAAAATGTAAAGTATAACAATAAAAGTCGTAGTTATTTTTTAAATAATCGAATATTACCTTTATCAAATGATAATAACTTTTTCTCGTGAAATACAGGTGATTTCCAAATTATATTTCCATTTACGTCAGACAACAATTCTTTATGTTATAATCAAGAGGCTTGTCATTGATCTGTAATGAAGTAATCAATACATAACGGTTGGTCGGTGCCATCATATATGTTTTAAATAATATCTATCATTTACCTTGCATTTAAAGCATACTGATTTTTTTAGCTCATACAAAACATTTGGCAGTTTTCCAAACCTTCCAACGGAATGAATAAAAGTGTAAATGATATTCTGCATATCTTTGTTAAACTAACAGCCATGAGAAAAATTAAAATTATTAAGAAAAATACCAATGGTGTTTGAGACTTTAACAGTATGACCAAACAAAATACTAGTAGTGTTTTGTTTTAAAACTTGAAAATAAAATCATTTGAAACTGTATGGCAAACGCAATGACTTTAATTCATCTATTGTCAACTTTCATTTTCTATGCAACATCATGCCTGCTACAGCTGCTAATGGTGTATTTGTTTCACGACTCATACGCTATAGTAGAGGTTGTTCGGGGATTTTATACAACGCAGCAAGCTGCTTACAAGTAAACTGTTGACCCAGGTATATTGCAAGCCTAGGGTTATCAGGGCCCTAAAACTTTTATGGCTGTTATCACAGTATTGTTGATTAGTATGATGTCTCTGTGTCCAGGATTGTCCTGGATGTCCCATAAGTCCACGTTCCTGTCACCTAATTCTGATTACACACGTGGCGGGTGTAGCTAGCTAAACATGGAGTGTTTTCCCTTTCTTAGCACCTAGGCGGGTGAAAGTTAACCTATTTAACGTATTTAATTTGTCAGTTTTATTTTGCATCTAAATATGGGTTAGTATGTTTTTGTATTTAGTTATGACTTGAAATGTATCCAATCGATGTAATATGAAGTCATAACTAAAACGTTCTAAGCATTCCTTCAAATATACTATAAATGATTCACTGTGCCATGCATTGAATAAATTATAGTAAAAATGTGCTTTTCGAATTAAGAACTTCAGATCAGGTGAATTTAAACAGAATTATTACATATTAAGCCAGTATTTATTTTACAGCACTAGACGGTTGTTTCGGAATACAATTCCTCATTAGTAGTGCTTGGGTTAAAATTGTAATCAAGATGTTGGAAATTATCCAAATACAGTTTATCGATTTAGGCTTAGGAAATACCTTGCATGAAGGAGTAAACCTTAGTTTCTGAGGAATTTCAGATCTTAACCGGCAGCAAGTTTAGACAATATTATATATCTTACAATACGCAGTTTTTGCCCACATCAACCAGCAGAGATAACGATTCAGTTAATAATTTATTTACTAAAAATTCTAAAAGTAAATTTAGTCAAAATAGTCCAGCTTGTAAAGCTAGAACACAGGAATACTAGCAGTGACACTTTTGCATGAATATAAATAAAAGTATAAATATACCTACAAGGAAAAAGCAACAATTGTGTTGAAACAGTGAAATGGGTTTGAATATTAGCTATGAAAGATTAATTCGAGTAAAATCCCAATGCATACATTTGTACTTTTGAAAGAAATGAAAAATATAAACTTGTGTATATTTTCCTCTAAGAGAACATTCATCATGAAATATATCGCCAGTGTCATAAATGATAACAGTAAATAATAAGTAAAAAACTGAAACTTATTACCATTTCTCAATTCTAATTCATTGTACAAAAAATGAAAAGTGTCTGTGGTTTCATCAATCAATATTCATTTGAACTAATTAATTACTTGTATAGTTCTTTCAACAGGACCGTGTTTACGAAAATGATAATTATAATAATAGTAATTATTATTGTTTTAACCATAACAAAACCAAACCAGTCTCAAGTTTACAGCACTGGATGGTTGTTTTGAGTTACAATTCCTTAACACGTCTCAATACAATCCATAATAATTATTAAGTCCTGTCCCCAAGTAAAAGTTTCAGCCTAAAGTAATTTGTATCGACATGCATCTTACCTTTATCCAATAATATACACTTCTTTCTCAAACATGAAGGGGGATTTCCAATAGGTTATTTCCATTTACGTCAGAAATTCTATCGGTGTGTTTGTTTAAATCACGTGGTTTGTCATGCACCCTTGTTACTTTTAATGTAAAATATGTCAATACATATCGATTTGTTGATTGTACCAGTACAATATATTTTAAATACGAGACATGTTCAATTCATTACGTAACACTCTTGATTTATAAAATAATCTTTTATGATTTAGGTTTTGACTGCTATAAATGTTCTATTTATGATTCGTGGAAGTAATATACTTGTACAAAGAAGTAGGCTGCTTACAAATAAATTGTTGACTCAGGGATATTGCAAGCCTAGGCTTATCAAGGCCCTCAAAAAGTTTTATAGCCGTCATCACAGTATTGGTGATAAGTTTGATGTCTCTGTGTCCAGGATTGCCCTGGATATATTTGACGTCTTATAGTTCCATGTTCCTTTCACACAATTTTGATTACACACGTGGCGGGTGTAGCTAGCTAAACAGTAGGTGCTTACCCTTACGGAGCACCCGACCTCACTTCCCTGGTGGAAGTTCACGTGTCTAACCTAACTTGTCAGTTCCAAAGTTTACTTTGCTTCTGGATTGTGATTCGGACATGAATTAGTATGTTTGATTTTGATACCATTCTACAACGTATTGCTTAACTCGAAAATGTCTTATTTATGTAGCTGCATTCCAGTTTCTTCCTTATTTTTTTTTATCTTTGGCAGCCCTGTTAAGACCAGATCGTAAAGATCGGCGTTTAAGGATTTCCCGTATACCATAATCCATTGGAGAAAAAGCAGGCATTTTTGGCATCCTTTCCGACTTTGTAGTGTGACTTACTTTACGTTTCTTCAGAAATTCAATGATTTTCTTAGATGTATGGCTAGACGCTGCCTCCTGATAAAACAGCATATCATTTCATGGCCATTTAAACCATCTTGGAGCATCTTTGTTAAGAAAAAGTTTAAGAACAATGTATGAAAAAGTTCGAATTAACTTTTTTTATTTGTTTTTATTGTTTCTCAGCTGTGTTTTACCATAAAAAATGACGCAATCCAAACCATAAATTCGAGTGCAAAAGCATAACATTTAACGAACTAAACATTTGTCGATCATATGGATTTTCACAGATGTAATATACTTTTCTACGACCATAACTTCCACCCATGTAAAATATGACCTCGTCTTTAACATAGTTTTCACATTTGTCATTTTTTAAAACGGAGATAGAGACGCAATGCTCGAGCACGTCGTTTCTTGATTTGTACGTCATTCAGTTTATGGAGTGGACGCTTCTTTCGTAGTCTAGCGTTGAATGGACATTAATTCTGTTTACAACGTAAACATCACATTTAATGGCTATCTCATGTTGAGAGGGGATTTATTCTATCTATCATAATTATGACGTATTTTTCTGATACATCAAGACTAGTTGTTGTGAAACGTTGTTTGTATTTTGAATTTTGATATTGCGAGAAATACCTTTGCAATGTTAAAGGGTCATCTAAGTAGGAAAATTCAAGTGAAAACTATTTTGTTGAAAAAAGTGAAAGAGGGGTACAATTATGATATTACCTACAGAAGTGTGAAGATTTATAAAGCAGGAATTGATAATTAAAAAATTTTTGAAATATTTGTTGCATTTTATTATGGAAATTGTGCAAAAATACACGTTCTGGGGAAAATAGTTTTCAGCTTGTATAACGAATTAATTTAAAAAATGAAAAGATAAAATTAATATATTTAACAGTGTATAGGGGCCAGGTGTTTTGAAAACTCGACAATTCCTGATTTATTTTGTTTTATGCAGCAATATACCTGCTTCTCCTGCTTATGGTGTATTTGTTTCCCAATTAATACGCTATGGTAGAGCTTGTTCCCACTACGGGGACTTTGTACAACGAAGTAGGCTGCTTGCAAATAAATTGTTGACTCAGGGATATTGCAAGCCTAGGCTTATCAAGGCCCTCAAAAAGTTTTATGGCCGTCATCACAGTATTGTTGATAAGTTTGATGTCTCTGTGTCCAGGATTGCCTTGGAAATATTTGACGTCTCATAGTTCCATGTTCCTTTCACACAATTTTGATTACACACGTGACGGGTGTAGCTAGCTAAACAGGAGGTGCTTACCCTTCCGGAGCACCCGGCCTCACTTCCCTGGTGGAAGTTCACATGTCTAACCTAACTTGTCAGTTCCAAAGTTTTTACTTTGCTTCTGGATTGTGATTCGGAAATGGATAAGTATGTTTGTTTTTGATAAATCTTCACATTTCTGTATGTAATTTCACAAGTGTATCCTTCTTTCACGTTTTTGAACATTACAACGTTAAACATCACATTTAATTTCTATCTTATGTTGGTAGGGGATTTATTCTATCTATCACAATTATGACGTATTTTTCTGATACATCAAGATGCGGTCTGACTAAGACCTGAAAATGCGTAACGTCTTTTTTTCGTTAAGCACTTGGAATTTGAAATGGAAGTCCCTGGGTCCTTTCGGAAGAGATTTTGAAAACGGTGCAATGGCAGGTCAGGAACGTTAAAGAACCCTTACCTGCACATTGACCTAAGTGTGCTGCAAAGGTAAACAGTCTATCACTTTAGCTGAAGATATCTCGATATAAGTGAAATATTCTTTAAACTCCATACACTCAGTCAAAATATAATAATTATGAAATTATGTCCCCAGACTTCAATTTAAATATCAAGTAATTTATATCAACATGTATCTTACCTTCATCAAATCTCTCTCAAACATTTAGGGTGATTTCCAAAAGGTAATTTCCATTTACGTCATGTTTGTTTAAATCACGTGGATTGTCATGCACCCCTATTACTTGTCATTTAAAATATATCAATACATCTATCGGTTGATTATACCAGTACAGTTGAACCTGACTTAAAGGCCACTTCTATATAAGGACCACCTGCTTATAAAGGTCAATAAAATTGTATCCCAATTATTTTTATTCATATTATTTCAACCTGTATATAAAGGAAACCTGCCAATAAAAAACAATTTTACTCGTTCTCTTTGTTGGCCTTTATAGACAAGATTGACTGTACAATATATTGAAAAATACTATACCTCAGTATATACCTCATTTATATTTTTGCTTCTCGAAAGGTTTCTGTTCAAAGGTTGTTTGCACTCACTCCGCCCAAGTGACTGTTTACTTATTTTTTTATACATATTTTGTAAGTATACACTGAATTTAAATTGCATATTAAATAACATATTATACCAGTTATTTATTTACAGCAAATGTGCATAACAAATATTCATGCTAATTTTAAAACAATTCAGATTTTTACTTATCATTTATTTACGCTCACAAAAGTTTTTACAAACAGGCCCTGGTGTAAAAATCAATTCATTGATCTCATTACCAATTGTTTAAGATATTTGTATGTACAGTATATAACATTTAATATACTAATATAGTAATAGGTAAATATCTAATTAATCTTGGTCTAAATCTGCTCATATTTCGATTCTCCATGGTAACCAGAGAAAGTTATTCTGCAATACATGTATAAGTCAAATGTTGCTATTAAGTACGAAAACCTATTGGGATCAGTTAGATAGAGCAAATATGTTTTTATATTAGAAACGAGGGGACAAGATGAGCTGCTGATTTGGTTTATATGTCAAACTGTGGACAGGTCTCCACTGCTTGTAACTAGACTAAAGTATCTGCCTTAAAGATTTTAATGTTTTTATTACATGTATATTAATTTTTTATTTAACATCGTTGGTCTAACTATCAATGGGTCCTTTGTTTAACTCGGTGTACTTTGTTTAAGACTGAGCTTACGAAAATGAGTCAACCCTGAACTGCCGAGTAAGAGAGATAAGGATAGCTAGTGGTCGAAAAGCTTCCGAGAGATTATAAGAAGCTGCCGAAATATAGCTAACGAGGTGCCGAGACGAGCTGCCGATTCGGCACTACTAAGTAATACGGATGTTCTGGGTTACCGTTTTCCGGGCCGGTTCCGGATATTATGTATGTCTCAAGTCACGTGATTTTCCTCAAAAGTTCCACAGGCCAACTTCCGGTTTGGATGCAATACACATCTCAGCTGATTAATCGGACGTGAAAAACAAGCTCGGTAAGTAATATTTACATTGGAATTGGAATGAAGCGGTCGCCATTAGTAACTTTTATTGTTTAAGCATCATAAAAAGAGAAAATGGAGCTATTTATGTGTTTTATAATGCACAAATGACACGAAAATTTGGTCATGATGTGTAGTTACAAAGCTGTATCTGATTTATACACAGATGCAGGTGATCGGGTAGAAGTTTTCTAGAATAGTTGAAACTTTCGGGACTCAACCATTGAACTTCCTAATAATGACGCGTTCTTTAAAGTTATCTTAACACATATCAAGTGTTGTTCAGTTCATTCTTTCCACCTTTTTATGATTATAGTTTCATCCCAGAGAGGATGAGTGGGACCGGGGGGGGGGGGGTTGTCTTACCATGAATTATTGAAAATGCTACATAAATTGAGCTGTCAATCTTGATTGACACCAAGACTTTGAAACTTCCTCAAGGGAATAATGGAAGGCTATATTTAATCAATATTATTTTGTTAGTTCTATTTACTAATTTAGACCTTAAAATATATATGTGCCAGTAATTATGAATTTGATTTTGCATGTGTAAATAATGTTTTTGTTTTCTTCTAGAAATTAGAATGTGTGCATAATTATTTAAATTTGCAAAATGAGACTGTTGTGAATCTGACAAGTCATAGTATCATTTGATCAGCTTGCATTTCCACATCTGTTTTATTTTGCATATTTCCACCTTATAAATAAGATGTCATGGGTTGTTGGATAACCAGTTTTCCACTCAAGAATAAAGTGATAAACAGGCTGACTTTTGAGGTTAAGTACAAATTAAATTTTAATGAATGTAAATTTTAAATTGGCCAGTGCTTCTATCAACAAAGCTTCCAAAAAGATACCAGGCACTAATGGTTTACCTTTTATTTTGTGATTGGGATCATGGGACTGGTCACTGGCATCCATTTTGAAGGTAGTCTTGTACTACCGTTCACTTTGTGATGGGAATCATGGGACTGGTCTCATTTTTGAAGGTAGTCTTGTACTCCCATTTACTTTGTGATGGGAATCATGGGACTGGTCACTGGTATCCATTTTGAAGGTAGACGTGTACTACCGTTTACTTTGTGATGGGAATCATGGGACTGGTCACTGGTATCCATTTTGAAGGTAGACTTGTACTGTCGTTTACTTTGTGATGGGAATCATGGGACTGGTCACTGGTATCCATTTTAAGGTAGTCTTGTACTACTAATGTAAGTTACCCTCATGAAACAAAAATTCTAAATACATGTATTTTTGAAATCTAAAAACATAACTTTCATGAGGGCAGTCCCTGGAACTGTGATAAGTACCATTCTGATAAGTTTATAGTCTATTAATAATAAGTCATTGGAAAAACTTTGTCTAATAGCCAATGAGTTCCTAGGCAATTTTATCATACCCACAATCTATTCTTTGGTGGATTCTCTTTAAATGGAACCCCTTGGGACTTGCGTTTTGATTCTTTTTGGTTATTACAGGTTAAATATTAATGACACGACCTTGCTGAATAGTCAAGTTTAAACTAGATCATGGTTTACTTAAGGTTTAGTTTTCACAAGTTTCCTTTTAATTTATTACCATACAAATCCTCCGAGTTATGCTAACCTTAACAGGGTTATTCGATCATGTCTCAATATTGCATCTGTATTAATTATTGTGATTCCTTTAATACTTATATTTCAAACTAAGTACAGGCAATATTAATGTAAATAAATGAAAATAAGTTTTTTTATTGTGACATTACAACAATGCATATTTAGGCTAATAATGTCAACTTTAGACGCAAGATATTTATTCCTTTTACATTGATAGCAAGTTAGTACATAAATGTTTTGTTTTAAATTTTAGATGGATATTCAGTAGAAGCATTAACATTATAAGAACACATGAGGAATAGATTGAGAAGAAATGTATGTTTAAGATTTCCACAGATAAAACCTTCACTGTAATGTACAGCCAGTTGAACATGATAGTCTGTATTGGGTCTCGACTTTGTAGCTGTCTCTCATTCATTATGGTTGTAAATAAAGTAACGTTGTTCAAATGTTGATCATGTTAAATTATGTTCAGCTGGACTTCAGCACCTTTGGCTTATTTGTTTTGAAACAGATTTTGAATAGAATGTATCATGCCTCACAACCACTTTTGTTTAAAATAAACTGTTCATATTTAAAAATCTTTGTCCAGTAATCTGTTGTAGTTGTCATCCTAAGCAGCAAATAAGAATAATGATTTGTTACACATCAGTAACAAGATGGAGGAAACACCTGAAAAACACTTTCTTACTAAATATCCTGACTGAGGATAAAACCCGGCCTTCCTAGGTGACAAGTGAGCATTGTACAAAAATTTGTCAACAAAGCCAAAAGATCCGGACCAGAAAGTTTGACAGTAAACCACCTTATTTTAACTACATATACATAGTCTATGTACACCACCACAGCTAGTTCAGCCCTGCTTCACATCTTCATAGAGTTAATTACTGACTGCGCACAGCTGCAATTTATAAGTTTCTGCAAGTGGGTGGTTTTGAAATTGATGGCAATTGATAAGGTACTTGAGAAAGAGTTGAGTTTAGTGATGGTGTTTAACACCCCAGTCAAGTTCCTATGACATATATCAAAGGAGTCAGTTCAGGGATGGTGGAAGAATCCATAGAAACCCACTGACTAAGCAAGCAAAATGACAAACTTTCTCACACTAGGGCCTGTTCGATTGGGACTGGAACCTAAACAAACGAGAGATGCTATGATCTAGTGATGCAAGCTTTAGGTCATTGGGACACAGAGGTCCCTACTTGTTACATCAGAGGATTGTTCTACCAAGCATTCTGCATTTAGAAAAGCCTGTGGTATTTGGATGTAATCTTTTAATAGATGTCCCATGATATTGGACACATTAAGACAAGTAATATCTTGTCATTTTGCCCTTAGATTTAGTGTAAAATTCTGCAAATAGGCACATAAGTGAATTAATCTTAACCAAGACTGAAAAATGACAATTGGATTTTTAAGTATGATATACTCCTTGAATCAACATTAATAATTTGAGTTATTTAAGTGTTTGGTGGACAGATTGGTAAGGTATGGGTTCAAGTTTATATTTTGATTGACTAGAAATTATATAGGTTGAAAAAGATATTGACTGTAAAATCTGAAAATGTCAGATGACAAATACAGGCAGGGGTTCCATTGACACTATAATCTAATGGCAGTCCTGTGTGAGCCAAACATGGCTCATATTCTTCAATATTGATGCATCTTGCAATATATGACAAAATGGAGTGCATCAGTCAGTATTTTAAATATTTTGAATGATGCTAAGATCTACCTACCTCCAGCAGTATAAAAAATAATGGAAGTGCAGACAATTTTTTCCTTATTGAGACCAGATGGTTATATTCACTCAGATCCATGTAATGACACTACTATAGTACAGTGGGACTACTTCATGGTCCCTTTAAGAATATTATTAAATGAACATAACAGGGGGGTGCTACATCCATAATATTTAAACAACAGTTAAACTGGGTTTTTTTTCAAATTAATCATGACATTACTTGTGTGAATCGTAATGGGCCCTGGCCCTGGGCTCTTGGGTGGCCTATTGGTTTACTGTGGCTTTAGCATGGTTAATTCTTACCATGCATGTAGTGTATAAATTTACATTTTGTCTTGAATTAACTTCAACAGTACGCGTGGTTGGGCGACGACAGTTATATTTTGGCGAGATGTCGCCCATAACGAGCGGCGTACCTCGGTATTACTTCGCCTTGGACATCTTGCATTGTGTAGGCGTGAGTTGAAGTAGAAAATGGCCAACTAAATCGGGTAAAAAATATCTCCGAGATCAATCTTTTATTAGGATATCAGTGTGCTTTTAAACAATTCTAGCACCCTAAAGCATTTCATGTTAAATAAAAACCTTAATTCCGTTTTGACAACTGCAGATCATCGAATATTTCCGGCGCCTAAACTGCTGACAGACTTTGTTTACACGTAACCCATCACACCGGAAGTGACACTGTGGAACTTTTGGTAGATGACGTTGACATTTTTATCTCCAAAGATAAGAGAGCGCGTAACCCGAAACATCCGTATTGTGTTATTGAGTTAAAAATTCGGCAGGTCTGTACTGTATAATATTTACTACCATGACATTTAAAGTATACGTACCCTCTTTTAACTTATATTTCGAATTTACTGACTATTATTATTTACTCTCTCTTTCTCTCTCTCTCTCTCTCTCTCTCTCTCTCTCTCTCTCTCCCTTGCTATTACCTATTAATTATGATTTTGATCATATTATGATTACATATTATTGAAAATGTAGAAGTTACACCGAGTTAAACCTGTATAATGTTAGAGTAACGTGTCATTTTTGGAGACTATGTGAAAGTCATCTACCCTAGTTAGCTTGAAATACAAGACACGACTGATTCATCAAGATCTGCTTCATATTTAGACATATCTGAATTATGACGTCCAGGAAAGGCTACATTTGAAATTTTATGACAAACGTGATGACTTCAATTTTACTATTGTCAACTTTCCTTTTATATGCAGCAATATACCTGCTTCTTCTGATTATGGTGTATTTGTTTCCCAATTAATACGCTATGATAGAACTTGTTCCTACAACTAGGACTTTATACAACGAAGTAGGCTGCTTGCAAATAAATTGTTGACTCAGTGATATTGCAAGCCTAGGCTTATCAAGGCCCTCAAAAAGTTTTACGGCCGTCATCACAGTATTGTTTATAAGTTTGATGTCTCTGTGGTTAGGATTGCCCTGGGTATATTTGACGTCTCATAGTTTCATGTTCTTTTCACACAATTTTGATTACACACGTGGCGGGTGTAGCTAGCTAAACAGGAGCTGCTATCCCTTCCGGAGCACCCGGCCTCACTTCCCTGGTTTAAGTTGATGTGCCTAACCTAATTTGTCAATTTCGAAATTTTTACTTTGCTTCTGGACTGGATTTGGCCATGGATTAGTATGTTTTTTTATTTTAATGTACAATTTACGCCTTGTTAAATGTGTAGAATGTCAGAACGTAGAACGTCATTTGTTATGTACAGTCTACACATAAAGATATGTGTATCTTCACGACTGATATCGACAAAAGTAGCTCAGTTGGTTGAACGCTAGCTTCGTATCTAAAAGTTCGTGGTTTCGAACCATGGTTGAATGGGAGTCTGACTAAGACCTTAAAATGGGTAACGACTGTTTGTGCGTCAAGCACTTGGCATTTAAAAATGAATACCTCTTGGTCCTTTCGGACGAGACCTTTAAAACCGATACCCCGTACCATGACAGGTCAGGAACGTTATGGAACCGCTACCTGCACATTGTCCTAAGGGTGCTGCAAAGGTAAACAGTCTATCACTTTAACTTTAGCTGAAGATGTATCGATATAAGTGAAATATTCTTTAAACTCCATACATTCAGTCAATCATAATAATTCTGAAATTATGTCCCCAGACTTCAATTTAAATCTCAAGTAATTTATATCAACATGTATCTTACCTTTATCAAATAATATACAGACTTCTCTCTCGAACATGTAGGGGGATTTCCAAAAGGTAAGTTCCATTAACGTCAGAAATCCTATTGTTGTGTTTGTTAAAATCACGTGGTTTGCCATGCACCCCTATTACTTGTTATTTAAAATATATCAATATATCTATCGGTTGATTATACCAAAACAGTCGAACCTGCCTTAAAAGCCACTTCTATATAAGGACCACCTGCTTATAAAGGTCAATAAAATTGTATCCCAATTATTCTTTATTTATATTATTTGAACCTGTATATAAGGGAACCCTGCCAATAAAGAACACTTTTACTGGTTCTCTTTGATTGTCTTTATAGACAAGATTGACTGTACAATATATTGAAAAATACAATACCCCAATATATACCTCATTTATATTTTTGCGTCTTGAAAGGTTTCTGTTCAAAGGTTGATGGCTCTCACTCCGCTCAGTATTTTTTTTTTACATATTTTGTTAGTATACATTGACTTTAAATTGCATATTAAATAACATATTATACCAGTGTTTTATTTTACAGCAAATGTGCATAACAAATATTCATGCTAATTTTTAATTCAGTTTTTTACTTGTCATTTATTTAAGCTCACAAAAGTTTTTACAAACAGGCCCTGGTGTAAAAACCAATTCATTGATCTCTTTAGCAATTGTTGAAGATATTTGTATATATATATAAGATTTAATATACTCATATAGTAATAAGTAAATGTCTAATTAATCTTGGTCTAAATCTGCTCATATTTCGATTCTCCATGGTAACCAGAGAAAGTTATTCTACAATACATGTATAATCATATTTCGATTCTCCATGGTAACCAGAGAAAGTTATTCTACAATACATGTATAAGTCAAATATTGCTATTAAGTACGAACACTATTAGAAACAAGGAGACGAGGTGAGCAGCTGATCTGGTCTAGATGCTAAACTGTCGACAGGTCTTCACTGTTTGCAACTGGACCAAAGTATCTGTCTTAACGATTTTAATTTTTATTACATGTATATACATTTTTATGCAACATCGTTGGTACAACTATCTACTTTAAAATGGTAATCTAATAAAGTAATTCTACGATTCCTTAACGATTTATTTTATATTTTTATGTTTTATTGCACCATCGTTGTTCCAACTACCACCTTTGAGATGTAAATTTGTTCTTTAATTACTACCAATGTAGCAGTATCTGAATATCAAAAAGAAACTTACGAAAGTTAAGGAAACATGCCGACCTAATATTGTATTCAGTAAAAATAGCAAGTAGAGAAATTCTTATGACATTTTTATGAAAATCTTTCATAACGCCAAACAACATTGACCTGTCCGCTTGACCTTTAATGTTAATAATTAGGCATTGATGTATAGGAAAATCATGTATTTATTTCGATTACATTATGTAAAACGTGCATTGTTTATGCATTATATGCGAATCCTAACACTATAGACAAGCAGTATTGACCTGTCCACTTGAAATTTAATTAGGAATATTTATACACGATACCGGTAGTCAATCTAACACATATGTTAGGATTCGGAGATACTACATACACAATGAATGTTTATCCCAATTACGTAAACGAAATAAAATATGTTACCGATACCTACAAATATACACTGTAAACGTATAGGTAAACAACTTTGACCTGTCCGCTTGACCTTTCATTTAAATATTTATCACTGACCAAGTACATCTGTGTATAGGTAACACAGGTATAAATCTGTATATATCGGCAATGAGATATACTCACCCCATAGAGTACACCTGTGTACTGTGTATGTATTAACTTGGATCTCAACACTACCCATTTATTGGGTAGACCCTCCTATATGAATATTCGTAATGAAAAGTCAAACGGAGAGGTCAATGTTGTTTACCTTTACTTGACCCATTAGTATATAATAAATATGAACAATAAAAGTCAAGCGGACAGGTCAATGTTGTTTGCCTATACTTGGTGAATCGCTGTATATGAAACAATTCATACAAAGGTGAGCAGACAAGGCACTGTTGTTTGAATATACTCATGTATTTGGTGAATCGCTGTATATGAAACAATTCATACAAAGGTGAAGCAGACAAGTCAATGTTGTTTGAATATACTCATGTATTTGGTGGATCGCTGTATATGAAACAATTCATACAAAGGTGAAGTAGACAAGTCAATGTTGTTTGAATATACTCATGTATTTGGTGGATCGCTGTATATGAAACAATTCATACAAAGGTGAAGTAGATAAGTCAATGTTGTTTGAATATCCTGAAGTATTTGGTGGATCGCTGTATATGAAAATATTCATACAAAGGTGAAGTAGACAAGTCAATGTTGTTTGAATAAACTCATGTATTTGGTAGATCGCTGTATATGAAAATATTCATACAAAGGTGAAGCAGACAAGTCAATGTTGTTTGAATATACTCATGTATTTGGTGGATCGCTGTATATGAAACAATTCATACAAAGGTGAAGTAGACAAGTCAATGTTGTTTGAATATCCTGAAGTATTTGGTGGATCGCTGTATATGAAACAATTCATACAAAGGTGAAGTAGATAAGTCAATGTTGTTTGAATATCCTGAAGTATTTGGTGGATCGCTGTATATGAAAATATTCATACAAAGGTGAAGTAGACAAGTCAATGTTGTTTGAATATACTCATGTATTTGGTAGATCGCTGTATATGAAAATATTCATACAAAGGTGAAGCAGACAAGTCAATGTTGTTTGAATATACTCATGTATTTGGTGGATCGCTGTATATGAAAATATTCATACAAAGGTGAAGCAGACAAGTTAATGTTGTTTGAATATACTCATGTATTTGGTAGATCGCTGTATATGAAAAATATTCATACAAAGGTGAAGCAGACAAGTCAATGTTGTTTGAATATACTCATGTATTTGGTGGATCGCTGTATATGAAAACAATTATACAAATGTGAAGTAGACAAGTCAATGTTGTTTGAATATATATGTACCTAATTTAGTGTGTATGTCATGAAGTCTGTCAATAATATAATTCTATCTTATTAATGACCTTTGTATTTAGGAACTAGCCTTCACAAAAGTGTTTGTGGCATGTTATTGACTCGGCTCAGTATCGCACTCGAATCGTTACATCTATATTTTGACCGACGTTTTCTCGATACCATTGCATTGTTCAGTTAAATCCTGCCGTAATTTCTAACAAACCTTGGTGATCTTTTGTTTCTTGTTTTGATTGTTTATTTTGTTCGTCTCTTGGTTATATCTGTATATTTTAACCGAATTTTTTTGATACAATCGCATTGTTCAGCTAAATACTGCCGACATTTCTAACAAACCTAGGTGATCTTTTGTTTCTTGTTTTGATTGTTTATTTTGTTCGTCTCTTGGTTATATCTGTATATTTTAACCGACTTCTTATTGATACCATCGCATTGTTCAGCTAAACACTGTCGAGATTTCTAAGAAACCTAGATGGTCTTTTGTTTCCCGTTTTGATTGTTTTTGTTGGTTTCTTGGTTGTATCTGTATATTTTCACCGAATTGTTTCATACCATCGCATTGTTCAGCTAAATACTGCCGACATTTCTAATAAACCTAGATGGTCTTTTGTTTCCTGTTTTGATTGTTTATTTTGTTGGTCTCTTGGTCATATCTGTATATTTTAACCGACTTCTTAATGATACCATCGCATTGTTTAGCTAAAAACTGTTGTATTTTCTAATAAACCTAGATAGTCTTTTGTTTCCTGTTCTGATTGTCTTGGTTTTATCTGTATATTTTGACCGAATTCTTTTTCATACCATCGCATTGTTCAGTTAAATATTGCTGAGATTTCTAACAAACCTGGATGGTTTCTTGTTTTGATTTTTGTTGTTGTGTTCTTTGTAATATAGTCAAATGCAGTAAAACCTGCTATAATGACCACATCTGTATAATGACCAAATGTATATATGTGGAGGAGAATCTGCAAAAGTGACCACCTCTATTTTATTCGCCACCTATTATTTAAAATCACTGTTTTAACCTCCAATAAATTCATACTCCAAACCAAAAGAGTCTCGTTATAAAGACGCATTCTATTAAGTCCATAATTTAAAACCATTGATATACAATTATATCAATGATCAATGGTCAAGTCATTGGAATAGCCAAGAACATAATAAATTATTTTCAATTCAGCCTTGTCTGGGATTTACACCTTTATCCCAGTACAATACGCATGAAAGTATTGTTCTTCGGCGCTGTAGAATCGGCCATAGTTATTTTACACATTCTTTTATATTGAAGGGAGAACAACCTCCCTAATGTATCCCTTGTCAAGGTCAACAATCTATCCAACACATTTTGCTGGATTGTGTTGACTTTGCACATACAAGGGATACTTTTTATTCAGCATTATCAATGCAAGATCTTTTTAGTAATGTCAGTGGACATCAAATTTTAAATTTCCTTCGGGAAATTAACTTGTATCATAAAATATAATTGTTTTATCATATATATATATGTGTTTTATTTATAAATTGTCTGTGATATAACTGGTTTTTATCAGTTTAGCAATAGTTTTATTAAAAATTTATTTGTTGTTATTTTTAATTTTACATTTTATACTTTGTGTTATTGATACTATTGTATCTTTTACTTTTCTAGCCGCAAATAGCTGCAATAATGCTGATGCGGCTTTAAACAATAATTCACTCACTCACTTAACATCCGTGTGTTTCTTTATACAGGTGATATACAGTCAAACCTATCTATCAAAACCACAAGAAGAAACCAGTAAAAGTGGTCTTTATGGACAGGTGGCTTTTATATATAGGTTCAAATAATATGAATAACGAACAATTGTGATACAATGCTACTGGCCATATATATTCTGGAAGTTTTCCGGGTTGCTTAGTCCACCAGCAAAGATACAAGATGGATTTTCACAGCCAAATATTTATCCCTTTCCAAAATACGGTCATGTTTCTTCATATTTTGGGAATACTATGGGAATACAAATTAGGTAGTTTATGTTCTTTTTCTGACATTTGTCGAGTAAATGTCTTATTTAAACAGCCTGATATTATTACTATCCCATAAGCGACATTGTTTTTTTCATATTTTGAGAATGGTAAATTAGTATCAGCATATAGTATATGCTTTGCGATAAAGCACCTTTTCAAAGACTCTTTGAAAGAGTTCTTAGAATTTATTTGCATAGCAATATAACAACTGTATTCATGTCAAATACATCATTAAATTATGACGGGTCATCTTCTAATTTTATAAGCGAGTTCCTTCAAAAACTGTAAAATCACATATGTTCATTAATTTACAAATTTTCTTAACATGCCGCGTGGTTATGGTATGGATAGGTATGGTTTTATTAGAAAGCCCAAGTGTTAAAAAGAGAGGAATATGTTGATAGTGTTGTACTATACATCTGAAACAACCAAAACATCTCCTCACACAAACACTAGCGATAGGAGGAGTGGAACTTCGGAAGTGATAGTATATTAAGTATTAACATATCTAACGAAGGAAGGCTGCTTGCAAGTAAATTGTTGACTCAGGGATATTGCAAGCCTAGGCTTATCAAGGCCCTCAAAAAGTTTTATGGCCGTCATCACAGTATTGTTGATAAGTCTGATGTCTCTGTGTCCAGGATTGCCCTGAATATTTTTGACGTCTCATAGTTCCATGTTCCTTTCGCACAATTTTGATTACACACGTGGCGGGTGTAGCTCGCTAAACAGGAGGTGCTTACCCTTCCGGAGCACCCGGCCTCACTTTCCTGGTGGAAGTTTACGTGTATAACCTAACTTGTCAGTTACAAAGTTTTTACTTTGCTTCTGGATTGTGATTTGGATATGGATAAGTATGTTTGTTTTTAAAATATATCTATTAAAACTATCTATAAGTACCAGTAAGAACATTGTCATTTTACTTGTTTATTCAACTGAAAAACTTAAATATCGACGTAAATTATTAAGTCATACCTCTTTAAGGAACGTCGATGGCTGAGTAATTTTTAAAACGTCTGCTTTTATCGTCTTCTTATGAATCATATCGCCTCTCATTGTCGAAGTGTTATGTTTATATTATTTCACTAGCGCTCGACATATCTAGCTAAAAAGAGACGCTTATCCTTTCAGAGCACCCAGCCTGGGTTCTCTTGTAGAAGTTAACGTGTTTAAAGTCAGTTTCCAAATTTTTAAGTTTGCTTTGGTACTGTGATTTGGACATAATTTAGTATGCTTTTGATTATTGACAACGAGTCCTTCGTCCACCATCGACAAACTCAGTTCTGGGATGGTGGATAAAGCCACCAAATTTCAACAAACAATCTAGGAATAGAATCTGCCAGATGGGGTTCGAAGAGCCTTTAATCGGCGAGAAGGACTGGCATCTGTAAGTAGCCAAGGCAACACCTATCAAAAGACTAACAGACACATTGGATTAAGATCGAATAAGTACTTTTGTGATTTGCACTTATGTTCAAAAGGGAATTATTCAGGAAAATTTTCTCCAGGGAAGTGAGGCCGGGTGAGGGGTTGAATGAATAAAATTCTTCACAATTAACATAAAAACAACATAATCATTATTAAAAATATCAATGAATCAAAAACTTTAATTGCATAACAATTAAACAACAATTTAAACACATATAAAATATATACAATGGAATTTTGTCATCTTACTAATTTTTAACAAACAGTTCTCATAAAATCACAAATGATGATCAGAGTTAATAATTCTTGAAAACATTTTATCAGTCTGGTCGGAAACACAGATTGAAGTCGAAAATACAATTTAATAAAAATATTTCTTACAGATTTTTTTTAAAAGTTTAAAACGGCAAAAAATATAACCCTGCAAATATCAATAATTCTACAATATAGTTTTGGAGGAACACAAAACTACAATATAGTTTTGGAGGAACACAAAACTACAATATAGTTTTGGAGGAACACAAAACTACAATATAGTTTTGGAGGAACACAAAACTACAATATAGTTTGGAGGAACAAAAAACTACAATATAGTTTTGGAGGAACAAAAATGAAAATATCACTTAATACCAAATTTATAAATTTAAAATTGCTCCTTTTTATGTCTGATTTAAAAAAAACCTCTTTTAACCTTATAAATGTCGTATTTTAACAGACTGATAATATCCCTTTCCCATATGCGACCCTGTTTTTTTTCATATTTTGAGGATGGTAAATGAGTATAAGCATATATTCTTTGTTATAAAGCGCCTTTCAAAACCTCTTTGAAAGGATTCTAAGCATTTAATTGCGTAACAATTTGACAACTACATACATGTGATAAATATCATTCAATTATGAAGGTCCATCAACTTATTTTATCAAAGAGTATGTACATACTCAAATCACAAATGTTAATGAATGATTAATTTCGAATTTTTATTACCATCCTGCTGCGTGTTTAGAGGATGGATCGGTATGTTTGCGTTTGTTTTTATCGGATATTCGATCGTTTAAAAGAGAGCAATTTGGTCATTTTTAAGATAGCGATATGTCATGGAAACACGGAATGTATAAATATATACAGTACGACCAGTCGAAAGTTTAACACTTGGCTAACGAACATAGGTCGAAACTCGACTATCGAGTAGTCAAAATATTGATAGCTAGTGACTAAAAAAGCTGTCGAGTTCAGCTGTGTAACTCGATGCAGATATGAATCAATTTTGACACAAAAACTGCCGACATATATTGGCCATTAAAAGTGAAACAGGGAACAATATGAGCTGCCTATTTGGCAAAAATTCGTTGACTTGGTGTAAACTTTCCACAAGTCTGTACTGTATTTCAAAAATTCCATAAATATTCGAAAAAGTAGCTAATTTATTTCAATTTATCATGTTTAATTTATTTAACTATGTTTAATTATTTAGTATTTAATTTAATTTAATTTTAATTCATTTTTAATAATCAGGACCAATTGATTTGTTTTATTGTCATTTAAAATCCAATAAAAACAAAATGATAAAATATATTTCTCTACAAACATAATGTAAATTATAACGACAAACAATTATATATATTAAAACCTATCCTGGTAAAATAAAAAAAAAACAACATTTTGATGGTTGGAATAACCAAAGTCATGAAATTTAAAAAACCACAAATATAATTTTATCATTCATATGAGTTTTTGATGTAAAAATTGGAATTATTTTGTGCTATTGTCATTGTCTCACTGTTGAAATATAAAAATCAAAAATAGCACCTGCAATATTTCTCATCACGGATATTTTTCTGTGGTGAAAATTCTCGAATTCATTAAATCCATTCATCGAAAAGAAAAGTGAATTCCTCATTTTGAGGGCAACCAAAGATTACCCATAGGAAGTATTTCCAATACAAAAAGGCGCCAAATATTTTCCACTTTTGAACTTTTAAAAAGGTTTAAAAAAACATGGTGGCAAATGGGGTCGCCAGCGTACCAAATGATGATCATGTGATGACGTGTGACGTATGGGCGGAAACATTTATTCCGGTTCATACGGAATAGCATCGGTTTTCTTTTTCCATAAGTTTTCTGGAGTTTTCCCCAGGAATTAGCAACGTGAACATGACGTTCCACACACACATAAAAGTACATGTATAGTGATCACATGGTAAGCTGGCAAGCTCTAATAATTGTAATTTTAATGTATTGTTTTTGAAGGCATACAATTTATAAATGTTGAAAGGCACTATACTCTCTCTCTCTCTTCCTCTCTCTCTTTTCACCACAACAGGTTATTCAGAATTCCTTCCAAATACAGCATTCCTGAATTAACATATATTCCATAGAACATATGTCTCGCATATTTCACAAAGTCAGTGCAAGGCTTCTAATCTTCGAATTTCCAATACTAACACTGGGAAAACGAAACATGCGGTGGAGAAAAAATTAAGCTGGATTGTTATTAACAAATTTCAAAATAAACTCCATCTATATGCGTAGGTAAGAAACATTGACCTGTCCACTTAGTTTGTCATTTAAATATTCATTATAGACCAGTCCATTCAACTATAGGTAACACCGGTTTTTATTTCGCAAAATTTATTGAAAAAATACTGTTATAAATAAACCGCGAATCCTAACACTACATATATTGCGTGGATCATCGTGTATGAATATTTCAAATAAAAGGTCAAGTGGACAAGTCAGTGCTGTTTTCTTATAAAGCGCAATGTAAAAATGTACATAATGTACTGTAATGTGGCTATTATGTTAGTGACATGTGTTACCTTTGTTCATGCGTTTTCTACAAGAATGATCATACTCTATAAGAAGAAACATTAGCGATGGGAAACTTTCGCGGTTTTGACCTTCTAAACTATTTCGTAGTGTAGTAAGAAATTTTCACGGTTCTGACGGTAAAGAAGATGAACCAAGGGAAATATCCAAAGTTTAGCTGAGAAGATATATTCGTCATAAATAATAACCGTGAAAATTCGCGAATATTTTTCCACGCTAATGTTTCTTCTTTAGCACATTTCCACACTTGCTGGTTTTTTTACAATCAGTTAAACTTCATTGGTACTGTTTAGTCCATAAATTACAAATTAAGGGACTAGTACATGTATTGTTTAATAATTACTGTTCCCGACATACGACAACACTACGCCGACGTAAACACCAACGATGATAGCTGCAATAACAATTGACGCCACACCGACACCGATAGCAATGTTACTCAGCTGACGTGCGGAAGATGACGCCGATTGTCCACTCACAGCGTCACCACGTGCATATGCGCTGCGTGCCTGAAAATATAAACAGATGTCATTTAAATAAGTTTTATGTATGTATGGACTCAGTTTTGTTGCCATGGCGACAAGGAAGATATTTAACACGTTTATTATTTTTTTTAAAAAAGGTTTAAAACATTTTACGTCACATGTTGAATAATAAAAAATAATAAATAATAATTAATAATAAATAATAATTAATAAAAATTAATAAATAAACTTTTGTCAATGAGATGTTTAAATCGAACAATGTGTAGAAAATTAGCAAAAATAAATATTTTTGTTAAGTTAAAAATACTGCAAAATCAATAATGAAAATCAGTAAACAATGATAGGTAAGTATTACAAATAAAGACAAATATGATACGTGACAAAATAAACAAACGTTACTTCAGGATGTCAGAGGTACATGCATCATGGAGAAAATCTATCGAGATTATCATTTTACAATACTGTAGATCACTTTTTTTTCGCGAGTAACAAATTTCGCGTTAAGACCATCTTGGCCTTATTCGCGAATATTGGAATTCGCGTTTGAAGTCTTATTAAATACAATATATGTATGACAACACACAAATATCTAAGTGCTGGAAATGTTCCCGTGATATTTGAAATCGCGAATGGAATGAGTCGCGAATTTACGCGAAAATAAATCTCTTGCGAAATAAAAGTGATCAACAGTATATGGAGATTTAGCAGAATTGCAACTTTTTAAGATTTCTTGTCCTGGATATGTTTGACGTCAAATGGTCCAAAGGTCTCTCCATTTTCAATTTTGATTTTAGACCAGGTCAGTGTAGCTATCTACAAATGAGGTGCTTTACCCTTCTGGATCACCCGGTCTCACTTCCCTGATTAAAGTTCACTTGTTAACTTTATTTATCAGTTTTTCAAAGCTTTGGCTTACTGTAGCTTATTGGATTGTGATTTTGGAAATGGACTGGTGCATTTGTTTTTGATTTTTAAAAATATGCATAATACTCTACCTCGCTTGCTTTCATGATGGCAAATATTCCAATAGGCCAAAAACAGCAAAATGTGGCAAAAATAGCCCGACACATATGATCTTCGCCAGGTGGTTGATATGCCATTACTGGTGCCACCTGTGATAAAAATAAAGAATTAACATTTGTAATGCTCTTGATCTATTAAACTTTTTAAGAACAAATTGCCACTATATTTTGCCCATGCATACGATGGTTGTTCGATATACATTCAAAAGCATTCGACCAATATTTTAATCTCTGAATCCACGGTACGCTGATTAAGTAGACCACTGAGGCACTGACTGATGTCTTTGCCGAGGGCTTGTTAACGGGGAGTTGTAACAACTACCAAATAAGTACTCTTTAAGTTTGGAATAGGAAAAATTCGCATGGGGCTAGATCTGGAGAGTATAGTTGGTGTGGCAAGATGGTATCCTTTTCCGACTTCAAAAATTGCTTCACAAGCTCAGATTTATGTGATGCACCTTTCTCATGAAGCAGTTAAAGACGAACATGTCTAAATCCCGACACAGGGTGTCATTAAGGTAGTATTTTTCAGCTTTTTCAGTATAACATCTTGGTAATACCGATCTGTAACACTTTTGACTTTCGGCATCGGATCTTTATCGCACTCTCAATAAAGTGAAAGTGAGAATTTAGGGTACCATATTGGTGCAAAAGGACGAAGGGTTTTTAAAAAGGTGTTGGCGGAAATGATATACTGGTGCAAATAGGTTGCGGTGGAAAAGGACGCTAGAATTGCGCAAACGGATTTTTAACCAGGAATATGCAGTTTTTAACAGAAGTCAACGGCCGACTCTATTGGAATGACTATAATTTTAAAATTATGTGGAGGTGAAATCACGGATTTTTACCTATAAAGGTATTGAATAAAGCTATTCAAGCATGTCATCATCAACGAAATCACGTCAAGCGTTATCGAGCTTGTGCAATACACATTACGTATTGAACAGCCCTCGTTACATGATACACGTGACGTCATTTATCTGCTGTTTCAGCAACTAGACATGCAAGAAGTAAACAGTGTTTTAAACTTATATCAGGATTGAAAAGCAGTATTTTTAAAAACAGAAATGTAAATATAACGATTAAACTCTCTAGAAATGGCATTGATAGCGCACTGTTACCACATATAAAACATTTCCTGTTTTTTTTTGGACTTTCAGTTCATGACACAAACGATGTTTAAAAAAAGATGTAATATTTGAAAACTATTTTCGGATCGTATCCGTAGCTTATCCGAAATACCTACTGGTGCTGTCTGGATATAAGTTGTAGACTGTTGAGAGTACTGTGATTGACCCATTCCATACTGCTGGTTCTGAGGTGGGGATCCATACCCCTGTGGATATGCCTGAGCATAAGATGGTGGCTGATTATCTGATGGGTATCCTGCAATATTGACAATAGACTTACAATATATATACAATACAACTACCACTACGATGGTGCGGTTGTTAAGGTGTTCGCTTTGTATTTGGGGTCGTAGAATCGAACCCCTTCCGAGTCCGACCAAGGTTTGAAAATAGGTAGTGACTTCTTTCACCAAGGACACTGCAATATTAACAATGGAACTACAATACTTACAATACCAGTCTGTCAAACGGTTAATACTGAGCGAAAGACAAGGAGTCGAAACGCGAAAGACAAGGAGTCGAAATGCGAAAGACAAGGAGTCGAAACGCGAAAGACAAGAAGTCGAAACGCGAAAGACAAGGAGTCGAAATGCGAAAGACAAGGAGACGAAACGCGAAAAACAAGGAGTCGAAACGAGAAAGACAAGGAGTCGTAACGCGAAGACAAGGAGTCGAAACGCGAAGACAAAGAGTCGAAAACGCGAAAGACAAGAAGTCGAAACGCGAAACGCGAAAGACAAGGAGTCGAAACGAGAAAGACAAGGAGTCGAAACGAGAAAGACAAGGAGTCGAAACGCGAAAGACAAGGAGTCGAAACGCGAAAGACAAGGAGTCGAAACGCGAAACGCGAAAGACAAGGAGTCGAAACGAGAAAGACAAGGAGTCGAAACGAGAAAGACAAGGAGTCGAAACGCGAAAGACAAGGGTCGAAACGCGAAAGACAAGGAGTCGAAACGCGAAAGACAAGAGTCGAAACGCGAAAGACAAGGAGTCGAAACGAGAAAGATAAGGAGTCGAAACGCGAAAGACAAGGAGTCGAAACATTAAAGACAAGGAGTCGAAACGAGAAAGACAAGGAGTCGAAACATTAAAGACAAGGAGTCGAAACGAGAAAGACAAGAGTCGAAACGAGAAAGACAAGGAGCCGAAACGCGAAAGACAAGGAGTCGAAACGCGAAAGACAAGGGGAAACGCGAAACGAGAAAGACAAGGAGTCGAAATGCTAAAGACAAGGAGTAGAAACGCAAAAGACAAGGAGTCGAAATGCGAAAGACAAGGAGTCGAAACGCGAAAGACAAGGAGTCGAAACGCGAAAGGAGTCGAAACGCGAAAGACAAGGATTCGAAATGCGAAAGACAAGTAGTAGAAACGCGAACAAGGAGTCGAAACGCGAAAGACAAGGAGTCGAAACGCGAAAGACAAGGAGTCGAAATGCGAAAGACAAGGAGTCGAAATGCGAAAGACAAGGAGTCGAAATGCGAAAGACAAGAAGTCGAAACGCGAAACGCGAAAGACAAGGAGTCGAAACGAGAAAGACAAGGAGTCGAAACGAGAAAGACAAGGAGTCGAAACGCGAAAGACAAGGAGTCGAAACGCGAAAGACAAGGAGTCGAAACGCGAAACGCGAAAGACAAGGAGTCGAAACGAGAAAGACAAGGAGTCGAAACGCGAAAGACAAGGGGTCGAAACGCGAAAGACAAGGAGTCGAAACGCGAAAGACAAGGAGTCGAAACGCGAAAGACAAGGAGTCGAAACGAGAAAGATAAGGAGTCGAAACGCGAAACGCGAAAGACAAGGAGTTAAAGACAAGGAGTCGAAACGAGAAAGACAAGGAGTCGAAACATTAAAGACAAGGAGTCGAAACGAGAAAGACAACGAAACGAGAAAGACAAGGAGCCGAAACGCGAAAGACAAGGAGTCGAAACGCGAAAGACAAGGAGTCGAAACGCGAAACGAGAAAGACAAGGAGTCGAATTGCGAAAGACAAGGAGTAGAAACGCAAAAGACAAGGAGTCGAAATGCGAAAGACAAGGAGTCGAAACGCGAAAGACAAGGAGTCGAAACGCGAAAGGAGTCGAAACGCGAAAGACAAGGATTCGAAATGCGAAAGACAAGTAGTAGAAACGCGAAAGACAAGGAGTCGAAACGCGAAAGACAAGGAGTCGAAACGCGAAAGACAAGGAGTCGAAATGCGAAAGACAAGGAGTCGAAATGCGAAAGACAAGGGGTCGAAACGCGAAAGACAAGGAGTCGAAACTCGGCTGCTTAGTGTAAAATGAATACTGTAAATGTATTAAATTTCGCGTGTATTTATTTTCGCGGTATAGAAAATATTAGACATATCCGCGTAGTTTAATTTTCGCGGTTTTTGAAATATGCACTGGCAAAACAAATAGCATAATATATATTTCGCTTTGTATTTATTTTTGCGCAAAACAAACAACCGACAAATAAGCGAAAATTAGTACACCGCGAAAATGAACACGTTTACAGTAGCTGATGAGAATAAATTTAACAGCGGTCGAAAAGTTAACGACATGTAGCTAAAAGCAATATATATAAGGGGCCAAGAAAAGTGCTAAACTTTGGTCAGGGTTGCACTGAACGTTGAAACTTGTTTGAAAAACCTGGTTAAATTATAATGATATTTCAAGCAAATTGCACAATTATTAGAGAAACTTGTTTAACACCGTAAAGCTTGGCCTGTAAAACTTAAAGGTAAGTGTTAAACTTTGGTCAGACCTGTACTGCAAGTTGAAAATTGTCTGAAAAATCTGGTTAAATTTCAATGATGCAAATTGCACAAGTATAAGAGAAACTTGTTTTACACCGTAAAGCTTGATCTGTAAATTCAGTTTTAAAAAAAAATTGTGCATATTTCGGCGCTTTTTGTATAAGTATTGGTTTACAAGGATAGGGTAAATTTGTTGAATTACCTGCGCAAATTGCACAGGTATTGGAAAAACGTGACTCGCTTATTTTAAACTTGAAACATTTTTACAGTTGTAAATCAAGTTTATAAATACTTGTGCAACTTATCGGTTGTAAAAGAAGTTAAAATACCGCAACACAAATTTTTCTAGATCTATTGTAAACAAGTTTTTCTTCAGCCTGTACCATGCACCGGTTTTTTAAACCGCATGAGAACACAGGTTTCGATTACCCCATTCTTTTTACTTATTTGCATTTAAATCCAATTTGAACATAAAAGTTCTACAAAACGTCCTAAAATGTTGTTGTATTCGAGCGCCACCTATACAAATCAAAGGGGAAAAACAGACCTCCGTTCATGCGCCACTTATATACAAATTAGAGGGGTAAGAACTCGGATAAACAAATATCTAAATAGTATCAATGCGCAATCGGCACTACTTTCATAGTAAGGAAAGTCAGAAAGTTTCAGATCTGGTGAGAACAAAGCTATTAATTAACCATTCAAGATCATGTTAAAAATACTGAAACATAGCAACACAATGACCAGTCATGACCCAGGAAATAATATGTATAAAACAAATTATTGACTACAGAAGGTCATTTATAATGTACAATTGGTTAGTTTAATGATGTTTTTGTCGCAGCAGAAATTTCAGCTACTCACGAAGAGAAGAATTTGTAAACTAATATCAAGGTTTCGTCTAAACAAAAGTTCATGTTGGTGTGAGTTTTATGTGAATATTTAAGCACACAAGTAAAGTGCTAGTACACTTGTCAGATAAACATCGCAGATCACACAAATTATTACTCCGGTACCGCAACCAGACAATAAAGGGACTACGTCAAGCAAAGTTAACGTTAAATAATGCACGACATAGTCTACCGGGGTCGAACCCACTATGGTGAGACGCTTATAATATTAACATTCAACGGTTACAACGTCAACAGTTAAATAATGTATATTACTACGGTACTTGTTTTGTTGGGCATTTTTTTTTAAATCGGTGGATTGCTGCCTACTTTCATCATTTCCGGTTCCACGTCTTCCGGTTGTAATACGCTTTACGTAAAGTGAATCCCGTAAAAGATTAAATCAAACAGAAAAACTATTGCTCATGATCCTCGAATCATTAAGAATTTATAAATATAACCTCGGTTGGCTAAGTGGTTTGGAGTATTGAAGTTTAACTCCCGAGTCAGGATTCTTTCACCTATATCCAAGCGGTGTAACAACTCCTAATGCAGTCCGACGCCAACTGAAGTCCATTAATTGAGGTCCCAGACCAGGAGCCTTTTTGGTGTTAAAAATGTTTGCTCTCAAAATTTGAGATCAACTAGCAATAGCTCAACGTGTTTTCAGTCACACACAGTGTGTCTGTCCATCCATAAAAACTGGTAAGCAACTTTACTCCCCCTCAAATGAAGTTACAAAGCGGCCAGATTCGGGATTTTAGAGGACACAGGAGTGTCAGGAGAAAACCATCAAGCTTCGGTAAGAGGTGACAAACGTTTTTACACTAGGATCTGTTCAGAGTTGGATTCGAACCACATACCTTCGGTAAGAGGTGACAAACGTTTTCAAACTAGAATCTGTTCAGAGTGGGATTCGAACCACATACCTTCAGTAAGAGGTGACAAACATTTTCACACTAGGATCTGTTCAGAGTGAGATTCGAACCACATACCTTCGGTAAGAGGCGACAAACGTTTTCACACTAGGATCTGTTCAGAGTGGGATTCGAACCACATACCTTCGGTAAGAGGCGACAAACGTTTTCACACTAGGATCTGTTCAGAGTTGGATTCGAAACACATACCTTCGGTAAGAGGTGACAAACGTTTTCACACTAGGATCTGTTCAGAGTGGGATGCGAACCACAAACCTTCGGTAAGAGGTGACAAACGTTTTCACACTAGGATCTGTTCAGAGTGAGATTCGAATCACATACCTTCGGTAAGAGGTGACAAACGTTTTCACACTAGGATCTGTTCAGAGTTGGATTCGAACCACATACCTTCGGTAAGAGGTGACAAACGTTTTCACACTAGGATCTGTTCAGAGTGGGATTCGAACCACATACCTTCGGTAAGAGGTGACAAACGTTTTCACACTAGGATCTGTTCAGAGTGGGATTCGAATCACATACCTTCGGTAAGAGGTGACAAACGTTTTCACACTAGGATCTGTTCAGAGTGGGATTCGAACCACATACCTTCGGTAAGAGGCGACAAACGTTTTCACACTAGGATCTGTTCAGAGTTGGATTCGAACCACATACCTTCGGTAAGAGGTGACAAACGTTTTCACACTAGGATCTGTTCAGAGTGGGATTCGAACCACATACCTTCGGTAAGAGGTGACAAACGTTTTCACACTAGGATCTGTTCAGAGTTGGATTCGAACCACATACCTTCGATAAGATGCGACAAACGTTTTCACATTACGATCTGTTCAGAGGTGGATTCGAACCACATACCTTCGGTAAGAGGTGACAAACGTTTTCACACTAGGATCTGTA
The DNA here is from genome assembly GCA_021292105.1 of Anadara kagoshimensis. Classification (NCBI taxonomy): domain Eukaryota; kingdom Metazoa; phylum Mollusca; class Bivalvia; order Arcoida; family Arcidae; genus Anadara; species Anadara kagoshimensis. Next base: position 15,904,209 of record CM037864.1, read on the forward strand.
CAGAGTGGGATTCGAACCACATACCTTCGGTAAGAGGTGACAAACATTTTCACACTAGGATCTGTTCAGAGTTGGATTCGAACCACATACCTTCAGTAAGAGGTGACAAAGTTTTCACACTAGGATCTGTTCAGAGTGGGATTCGAACCACATACCTTCGGTAAGAGGTGACAAACGTTTTCACACTAGGATCTGTTCAGAGTTGGATTCGAACCACATACCTTCGATAAGAGGTGACAAACGTTTTCACACTACGATCTGTTCAGAGTGAGATTCGAACCACATACCTTCGGTAAGAGGTGACAAACGTTTTCACACTAGGATATGTTCAGAGTTGGATTCGAACCACATACCTTCGATAAGAAGCGACAAACGTTTTCACATTAGGATCTGTTCAGAGTGGGATTCAAACCACATACCTTCGGTAAGAGGCGACAAACGTTTTCACACTAGGATCTGTTCAGAGTGGGATTCGAACCTAGATGGTGAAAGACGTGGTTATCATTCAGCGTGCTTTAAAATTCTCTTCTAAAATCTAAATCTTATTAAATATCTTTTGTGTGAAACTGGAAGGTGTTCAAATATCTCTTAAAATCGCCATGAAGTTAGCCTTGGTATTTAAAAAAACTTTTTGTCTCGTTTGTATGTAAATAGACCAATGAGGAAGTAACTGGTACAAACCATTCATGTATTTAATTTATTGTACGTTTATTAGTTTCAGTACAATTTTATTGATAATTTGTGGAATATTGCCAAATTTGAATTGTGTAAATATCTTGTGACAATAAATACATATTGCGAAATTAATGTTTTTATGCTTTCTCACTAGAGGTAAAACACAAACAAAACAATCCGCAATGTTCATTCTAGTATTTTTGGAGGACCAATTTAACATTTTGAAGGGAAAAAATACATCAACATTTTTTATTCATGTAATGTTAAAAATGAACGCACTTTAATAATAATAATTCCGAAACCGTGTTTTCACAAGTATTTGTCTGGCTACCGACAGGTTACAGTATTTGAAGGCCCATTCCCAATGCCAAAAGACATACGTTTTACCATATTCTTTATGTAAAAATTCCTAAATTGACATTGACGAGGAAAACTTTAGAACAAGTGACAAAAATCTCAAATTTTCGGCTAAGCTTGTATATCTTAATATAGCCCGCATTTACACACACACACACACACACACACACACACACACGTATATATAAATATATGGCTCTGTATGTGTACGTCTGATGCAAGGAAAACAACTTGTTTTGAAAAAAATTGTATTACACAAAATTGTACTTTAATTTTGCTAAAAGATGTCAAATTCAGTAAATAAAGAGTATCTTCTTTTATACATTTTTCTCAAAATTTGAATTTTATCGATTGATTTTTCCAAATTTCATACCAAGATCCCTTTCCCAAATGACAGAAAGCTCCGCGTGTCATAAAGTTGCAAAATGTAGCTTGTTCGAGTACTAAGAAGAGCAAAGACATTGGCGATTAAGAATTTATACTATGGTCACCATGGTAGCAACTCCAAATGAAGTTCTACGCCAAATGAAGTCAAGACTTCATTATTTTGTAATACCAAAAATATTTCATGTCTGAAGCTTAAATCTTTGAAATTCATTAGGCGTCCAAATTGTCAACGCCAAATAAAATCAGGGATGCATAAGCTGAGGTTATTTCGACGCCTACATGTACTTCATTAGGTGTTGGAGTTCATTAAGATTGGTTGTTGGTTGGTTGAATGTTGCTTAACGTCGCATCAGCAATTTCAGCTATTCGCGACGAGAACTATTTTTTTTTTAAATCTATGGATTAATCTATAAACAAGTCAGTGTATACATGTGAAGTGTGAGTGTGTTGTATGGTCTGCCTTGTACTAGCGCCCACTCGGGGCGACTTTAACGTGCTAGGTCACAGAGTCAGTACGCCGAAGACAAGTGTACCTCCCCCCAGTCCATTATACTGACAACAGGTTACAGACCTCAGTTGTGACTTGACACTCAAAATTAGCCAATTTTGGACTTAACACATTTAGTGTTATGCACCCATATTTCAATAATTTTGCTGAAACAACATGAATGTTGATACTTTTTCAATTCAGGAGAATTAAAACAATATTTCTATACTGTATTTATGACCCAAGTGCAAATTTTCACAATTTTGGAAAACATTTTGTTTCCATGGCAACCACACAAAAAATTGCAAAATATTACCCCCAAATAGGCCATATTCATAGAATCAGATGGTAAACAAACCTCGAACTACATACAATGGCACACATTTTCCCTGAATCCTTAAATATTCCACTTTTTCTTTGTGAAGGAAAACCAGGGTCTTGTTGGATTCATTTTTTCAGAAATTTGGGAAATGTGCCAACCATGCTAAAAGCACATGGCAATGTTTACACCCAAAATGTGGTCTTGCCATAGGAAGTGTATGGTGCGGCGGAAGTCCTTATGCCGGAAATATAGTGCTATAGTCAATCAATTCAGGTTTAAATTTTTGCAAACCTAAGAACCTCTCACCATGGCAATATTGCAAACTACTACCTATTAACAAATTTAAATGAGCATGGTCTAAGGAAAGGCATCTGGGTTTGTTTTATGCACTACTTTTGACCGTCCCACATCTGGCCTTATCACGACTGAGGTCTATACCATAAGGCTCAGGCTAAATTTCAAAACTCAGAATTTTACTTATTTCACTTCATATTCTGAAAGAAGACAATATTCTGAATTAAATGATATATAACATGGTGCTGGTGTTTGCAAATTTTGCCAAAATAGGCTTCATTCAACTGATAGGGTAGCATTCCATAATATGGTCATTTTACAATCATTTAGACTGATTTTGGCAATTTTGGCAAAATTGATCAAACTCATTGGAGTTTGAATGCTTTTTCCAAATGACTTTAAACCAAATAATAAACAGATAATTACATTCATAGTTGTCTTATGCTGAATGTGCATATCAAAATTTTACATTCAAACTCTAGTTTTTGCCAAATTGTTGCCAATTTTGCCAAATCAAAAGGAATGAATATCAAAACAAGTAAAAGTACAGCACAAGCTGAATTTAATCAATTAAGATTTGCAAATAATGCCAATAACTGTGGAATAGTCCATGAAATTTTGAATTTTTGTATCAATTCTATTGAAATTCACTTGTTTCCAGTTAAAAATCAAGAAATTTCATACTGCATAATAGAGATAATGGGAGATAATTCTTGAATTCCATTATTCAAACACCTCCAAATGTTTTAATGACATCATAATTGCAAAATATGATGTCATTAGTTTTAGGGTACACTAAAATTTGAATTTTATGCAGATTCATATAGTAAAGTTGATGAATATTGGTTGCAAAATATGAATTGCTGCAATATGCACACTGTTTTGCCATGTTTAGGCTTTTAGGATAGCACACACTGCCAAATATAAGACAAATTGAAATCCATTCACATGGAACAATTGGTACATTTGTTCTTGTTGACTCAGTTTCCATGGTGATTTCAATGTTTACACATATAACCCAACTGTTTTCCAATAGATTTTGCAAGAAAAGTAACTAAAATAACATAAAAATTGTCCAAAATAGCTCATAGTATCCCCTAAATACATAAATCAGACAATTTGACCTTTTTGCACTTAAACTGACCTTTGACCTTTTACACTGAAAACCATTGCAAATGAGTTCATTCCACATTTTTCCAAAGTGACTGATATATAATAGTGTAAAACAAGTAAATAAGATTTTCTTCATGAATTTTATGACTTTTCATGATTTTGTATTTTTGCGGCTCAGGCTAAATTTCAAAACTCAGAATTTTACTTATTTCACTTCATATTCTGAAAGAAGACAATATTCTGAATTAAATGATATATAACATGGTGCTGGTGTTTGCAAATTTTGCCAAAATAGGCTTCATTCAACTGATAGGGTAGCATTCCATAATATGGTCATTTTACAATCATTTAGACTGATTTTGGCAATTTTGGCAAAATTGATCAAACTCATTGGAGTTTGAATGCTTTTTCCAAATGACTTTAAACCAAATAATAAACAGATAATTACATTCATAGTTGTCTTATGCTGAATGTGCATATCAAAATTTTACATTCAAACTCTAGTTTTTGCCAAATTGTTGCCAATTTTGCCAAATCAAAAGGAATGAATATCAAAACAAGTAAAAGTACAGCACAAGCTGAATTTAATCAATTAAGATTTGCAAATAATGCCAATAACTGTGGAATAGTCCATGAAATTTTGAATTTTTGTATCAATTCTATTGAAATTCACTTGTTTCCAGTTAAAAATCAAGAAATTTCATACTGCATAATAGAGATAATGGGAGATAATTCTTGAATTCCATTATTCAAACACCTCCAAATGTTTTATGACATCATAATTGCAAAATATGATGTCATTAGTTTTAGGGTACACTAAAATTTGAATTTTATGCAGATTCATATAGTAAAGTTGATGAATATTGGTTGCAAAATATGAATTGCTGCAATATGCACACTGTTTTGCCATGTTTAGCTTTTAGGATAGCACACACTGCCAAATATAAGACAAATTGAAATCCATTCACATGGAACAATTGGTACATTTGTTCTTGTTGACTCAGTTTCCATGGTGATTTCAATGTTTACACATATAACCCAACTGTTTTCCAATAGATTTTGCATGAAAAGTAACTAAAATAACATAAAAATTGTCCAAAATAGCTCATAGTATCCCCTAAATACATAAATCAGACAATTTGACCTTTTTGCACTTAAACTGACCTTTGACCTTTTACACTGAAAACCATTGCAAATGAGTTCATTCCACATTTTTCCAAAGTGACTGATATATAATAGTGTAAAACAAGTAAAAAGATTTTCTTCATGAATTTTATGACTTTTCATGATTTTGTATTTTTGCTTATGGTTACAGACCTCAGTTGTGACTTGACACTCAAAATTTAGCCAATTTTGGACTTAACACATTTAGTGTTATGCACCCATATTTCAATAATTTTGCTGAAACAACATGAATGTTGATACTTTTTCAATTCAGGAGAATTAAAACAATATTTCTATACTGTATTTATGACCCAAGTGCAAATTTTCACAATTTTGGAAAACATTTTGTTTCCATGGCAACCACACAAAAAATTGCAAAATATTACCCCCAAATAGGCCATATTCATAGAATCAGATGGTAAACAAACCTCGAACTACATACAATGGCACACATTTTCCCTGAATCCTTAAATATTCCACTTTTTCTTTGTGAAGGAAAACCAGGGTCTTGTTGGATTCATTTTTTCAGAAATTTGGGAAATGTGCCAACATGCTAAAAGCACATGGCAATGTTTACACCCAAAATGTGGTCTTGCCATAGGAAGTGTATGGTGCGGCGGAAGTCCTTACGCCGGAAATATAGTGCTATAGTCAATCAATTCAGGTTTAAATTTTTGCAAACCTAAGAACCTCTCACCATGGCAATATTGCAAACTACTACCTATTAACAAATTTAAATGAGCATGGTCTAAGGAAAGGCATCTGGGTTTGTTTTATGCACTACTTTTGACCGTCCCACATCTGGCCTTATCACGACTGAGGTCTATACCATAAGGCTCAGGCTAAATTTCAAAACTCAGAATTTTACTTATTTCACTTCATATTCTGAAAGAAGACAATATTCTGAATTAAATGATATATAACATGGTGCTGGTGTTTGCAAATTTTGCCAAAATAGGCTTCATTCAACTGATAGGGTAGCATTCCATAATATGGTCATTTTACAATCATTTAGACTGATTTTGGCAATTTTGGCAAAATTGATCAAACTCATTGGAGTTTGAATGCTTTTTCCAAATGACTTTAAACCAAATAATAAACAGAAATTACATTCATAGTTGTCTTATGCTGAATGTGCATATCAAATTTTACATTCAAACTCTAGTTTTTGCCAAATTGTTGCCAATTTTGCCAAATCAAAAGGAATGAATATCAAAACAAGTAAAAGTACAGCACAAGCTGAATTTAATCAATTAAGATTTGCAAATAATGCCAATAACTGTGGAATAGTCCATGAAATTTTGAATTTTTGTATCAATTCTATTGAAATTCACTTGTTTCCAGTTAAAAATCAAGAAATTTCATACTGCATAATAGAGATAATGGGAGATAATTCTTGAATTCCATTATTCAAACACCTCCAAATGTTTTATGACATCATAATTGCAAAATATGATGTCATTAGTTTTAGGGTACACTAAAATTTGAATTTTATGCAGATTCATATAGTAAAGTTGATGAATATTGGTTGCAAAATATGAATTGCTGCAATATGCACACTGTTTTGCCATGTTTAGGCTTTTAGGATAGCACACACTGCCAAATATAAGACAAATTGAAATCCATTCACATGGAACAATTGGTACATTTGTTCTTGTTGACTCAGTTTCCATGGTGATTTCAATGTTTACACATATAACCCAACTGTTTTCCAATAGATTTTGCAAGAAAAGTAACTAAAATAACATAAAAATTGTCCAAAATAGCTCATAGTATCCCCTAAATACATAAATCAGACAATTTGACCTTTTTGCACTTAAACTGACCTTTGACCTTTTACACTGAAAACCATTGCAAATGAGTTCATTCCACATTTTTTCCAAAGTGACTGATATATAATAGTGTAAAACATAGAAATAAGATTTTCTCATGAATTTTATGACTTTTCATGATTTTGTATTTTTGCTTATGGTTACAGACCTCAGTTGTGACTTGACACTCAAAATTAGCCAATTTTGGACTTAACACATTTAGTGTTATGCACCCATATTTCAATAATTTTGCTGAAAAACAACATGAATGTTGATACTTTTTCAATTCAGGAGAATTAAAACAATATTTCTATACTGTATTTATGACCCAAGTGCAAATTTTCACAATTTTGGAAAACATTTTGTTTCCATGGCAACCACACAAAAAATTGCAAAATATTACCCCCAAATAGGCCATATTCATAGAATCAGATGGTAAACAAACCTCGAACTACATACAATGGCACACATTTTCCCTGAATCCTTAAATATTCCACTTTTTCTTTGTGAAGGAAAACCAGGGTGTTGTTGGATTCATTTTTTCAGAAATTTGGGAAATGTGCCAAACATGCTAAAAGCACATGGCAATGTTTACACTCAAAATGTGGTATTGCCATAGGAAGTGTATGGTGCGGCGGAAGTCCTTACGCCGGAAATATAGTGCTATAGTCAATCAATTCAGGTTTAAATTTTTGCAAACCTAAGAACCTCTCACCATGGCAATATTGCAAACTACTACCTATTAACAAATTTAAATGAGCGCGGTCTAAGGAAAGGCATCTGGGTTTGTTTTATGCACTACTTTTGACCGTCCCACATCTGGCCTTATCACGACTGAGGTCTCATACCACAGGGGAATCAGTAAAGACCAAAGGCAGGGAAAATTCACTTTCCCACATGCGGTTTGAGCGGGACTCGAACTCAAAGAGGTGAGAGACCCTGGATTTGAAGACTGATGTCTTATCCATTAGGCCACCGCGGCCTCGACTTTATTAAGAGTTGTTACCTATCACCCAAAATCAAAGCCTCGATATAGTTAACATAACCAAGACTTGTGAGGATATTACATGTATTAAATATAAGGGTTTTGTTATAAATATCAGTCAAAAATATCGAAAGCGGAAATTATCAAGCTACAAATGATTCAACCCAATTTAAATTATAAGTCAAGCCTCTTGACTTATGTACAGTACAGACCTGTCGAAAGTTTAACACTAAGCTAACAAATTTGTGCCAAATCGGCAACTCATATCTGTCTCTTGTTAGCTATATCTTGGCAGCTCTTCTGTAGCTATCTCTCGGCGCCTTTGCGGCCACTAACTATCCATATCTTGGACATTCGGCCGCCGAGTTTCAACTTGTTTTCTACCACTGCCGCAGCTCAGTTGGTAGAGTGCTCGCTCCGTATGTGGAAGGTCGTGGGTTCAAACCCCGGCCGGGTCTGACCCAAGACTTAAAAGTGGGTAGTGACTGTTCTTTCGCCAAGCACTCGGCTTCACGAAATGAAAGTCACGGTTCTTTCAGATGGGAACTTAAAATAAACGAGGTCCCGTGTCACGATGGGCTTGGCACGCTAAAGAACCCTGCTGTATAATGCCATAAGCGCAACGCACAGGCAAAATTTCTGCACTTTCGTCTATAGCTGGCGACGTCTCGATATAAGTGAAATATTCTTGACTGGGACGTTAAACACGATTACTCACTCACTTAACTTGTTTTCGTTAAGTCAGTGTTAAACTTTCGACAGGTCTGTGTTGTAAGTCTCCTATTTGCTCGACTTTATCTATTGAGATATCAACAGGTTGTGAGAAATATTATTGACTATTTATGTTAAACTAGGCAACTGCCTCGGTTACCTCAAACGTAGCTATGGTAATGATTTTACCATGTTAACTTATAAATTAAACTTTATAACTAATGTAAAGTTGGTTCGGTATAATTATGATATGCAGATGTTGTTTGATCATCAAACATATCGAAAATCGAACAAACCTTATCTTGGGTAAAATATGAAATATTTAAGTTATAATGACTAAATATTTCTAAATTATTTACAGTCAATCCTCTCTTAAAGGCCAACTTTAAACTAACTAAACTGCCTCTTGAGAGACAAATACCCCCCCCCCCCCAGCATTTAATGTTTTCTAGCGACCTGACCTTTCTGATATGACCTTGGTTCAAGATCATGCCACACTTTTGGACCATGAAGATTATTCATGTGAAGTTTTATGACAGTCGTCTAAAGCATTGGTGAGATATGGACCGGACACGATTTTACACGGACAGATGGATGGGTGGATGGATGGACAGACAGACAGACAGACAGGCATGATGATTCCTATATACCCCGCTCAAACTAGTTTGCGGGGGTATTATAAGGGTCACCTACCAGGGCTCAAAATAAGGGCGAAGTTGGGCGATATCTTCGCCCTGTTTCAAAAAACTTCGCCCTAAACTGTCTCAAAAGCGAAGTTCTAGTCGCCCTAAGTTTTGACAAGTTTATTTGACCCCTTAAGGCGCCTCTGTATATCGCATGCATACAAAGGTAAACACAGGTAACTCCCGATATCTACAGGTGTTTTAATCCGATAATTAGCTTAACTTGAGATCATCCATGCATGTCACGGATTCATCAACCTGTTGACTGATGTAATTGAATGCCATCTGATGAAGAACCTCAAATATTTGCTATAAAAACGTCTCTATCGATGTGTATGTAGGAGTATGGAAACCGCGGGGGGGGGATGTATTGAACAAAATAGTGGATCGTTTTTGTATGAAAATTTAATAAAATAACAGACCTTCTCAGAATGTTGCCTCCTCACAAAGGAATCCATAAATAAAAGCATTTTCCGATTGAATGATTGAAAATGAGTTAAATCATCTCTAGAAATTTGGAGTCAGGCTCATTGACATACATATGCTTTTAAACAAGGGGGATAACTCAATCAGAAAATAAAAGTGCACATAGGGGGCCTAGATTTATTTATTTTTTTTTTTTTTTAATTTTTTATGTTTATATTCATTGTATTTTTAAAATTAATTATTACAAGAAATTGTACATGTACTTCACATTTACATTGTAATATTTAGACAGTGTTAGTGATGTGACAACTTTTAAGGACAAGTTTATATGGCTTTAATAAAAGAGCCTTTAAATTACAATAAACATAAGAACAATATTTTTTGTTAAATTATTATCAGTATGGTCGCACTGAGCTTGTACATATATAGTTCTACACATTGCCAAAAAAAAAAAAAAAAAAAAAAAAAAATAGAAGAATTTACATCTTAGTTTATTTTAATTAAATAATTATATAACATTTATGTAATATGCAAGTCCTAAATAGGGATACTCCCATTTATAAAGACAAACAGCTTGGAACATGCGTCGCCGCGTATTATATTCGCGGCGGAAAAAACTTCTCCCTGTTTTGAAAAACTTCTCCCTAATCTTGGCTGAGGGAGAAGTCACTTCTCCCTGTTTCAAAATCTAATTTGAGCCCTGCCTACTCTTAAAAGGCCAGTGCTATCTTATCTCATTTGCTCTTTATTCGTGTTATTTGAACCTGTATATTAGGGTCATCTGTCTATAACTACTGCGTTTACTTGTTGCCATAGGTGACCGTTATAAGCTGGTTAGACTGTTGAGCAATATAGGCAAACGAGATTAACCTGTCCGCTTGACCTTCAATTTAAATATTTACCATGGACCATGGGGAATACAAGTCGGTGGTTATCTCGTCTACATGCCTGTATAGGCAAACACCATTGACCTGTCCGTGTGACCTTTCATTAGGAATATTTATTTAGGAGGGTCCACCCAATATATAGGCAGTGTTAGGATTCGTATTGATACATATACACATTGTCCATGATTAGTGTTCGCATCAGGTAGACGAAATATACACGCATGATCCCTATTACTTAAATTTACTCGTCCATAATGAATATTTAAATCAAAGGTCACACGGACAGGTCAATGTTGTTTGCCTATACAGGCATGTAGACGAGATAAACATCGACTTGTGTTCCCCATGGTCCATGGTAAATATTTAAATCAAAGGTCAAGCGGACAGGTCAATGGTGTTTGCCTATACAGGCATGTAGACGAGATAACCACCAACTTGTATTCCCCATTCCATGGTAAATATTTAAATCAAAGGTCAAGCGGACAGGTCAATGGTGTTTGCCTATACAGGCATGTAGACGAGATAACCACCAACTTGTATTCCCATTCCATGGTAAATATTTAAATCAAAGGTCAGCGGACAGGTCAATGGTGTTTGCCTATACAGGCATGTAGACGAGATAACCACCAACTTGTATTCCCCATTCCATGGTAAATATTTTAAATCAAAGGTCAGCGAACAGGTCAATGTTGTTTGCCTATACAGGCATGTAGACGAGATAAACATCGACTTGTGTTCTCCATGATCTATTGTAAATATTTAAATCAAAGGTCAAGCGGACAGGTCAATGTTGTATAATCACATATATCCGTATGTATAGGCATACAAAATTGACCTGTCCGCTTGACCTTTATAGAATATTCATCACGGGCCAGTACATTGGCGTTTAGGGAACTCAGGATCACTGTTTATGTATTAACGGCGAATCTTAAAAATACCTGTGCAGAAAAAGGATACTCCTAATGAAAGACCAAGCGGTTAGGTTACTGTATCAATGGTCTAGATCTAAGAGAAAAAATATTAACCTATAATTTGTGCTATAAGTGCAAGTTCACAAACTGTACCGTGAAAACACCCCATGTCACAGTACAGACCTGTTTAAAGTTTAACACTGAACTCACGAAGAGATCTAGCAGTCGCAATTCGGCAGTCGAGTCTCTAAGTTATGGATAGTTAGTGGCGACGTCTCGATATAAGTGAAATATTCTTGACTTGGACGTTAAACACCATTACTCAACTCACTATCATCGTTCGGCCGCCCAGCTATAGGCGGAATTGCAGAAATTTTGCCTGTGCGTTGTGCTGATGGCATTATACAGCAGGGTTCTTTAACGTGCCAAGACCACCATGACACGGGGCCTCGTTTATTTAAGTCCCCATCCGAAAGAACCGTGACTTTCATTTGTAATGTCAAATGCTTGGCGAAAGAAACAGTCACTATCCACTTAATGTCTTGAGTCAGACCCGGCCGGGGTTCGAACCAACAACCTCTCAATTACGGATCAAACACTCTACCAACTGAGCTACCGCAGTGGCAGGCCGAATGAAATTGACGGTTACTGTCGAGATACAGCTTAATAGGGTCTGAGTGGAGCTGCCGATTTGATACTAATGCAATAGCTTAAGTGTTAAACTTTCGACAGACCTTAGTGTATATCTCTATAGCGATATATTTTAGGCAACTACTCTCTATCTCTCGTCACATTTTCAGTCACTAGCTATCCCTATCTCGACCACATCGGCTATTTTTACTTGCTAAGTGTTAAATTTTTGACAGGTCTGTACTGTATCAACTATAAGTCATAGGCGTAGGAGGGTTTTTAATATGGGGGGGGGGGCAAACCGAAGCTATGTCTTATGTCGTGCCGCAGGTACGACCTCGTGACTATGGCACGAGGCGGGAAGAGTATGAGAGGGGTGCTAAACCCCTCGCATAGGTGGGGGTCTCAAAACTAAGTCCTGTCTAGACGCATTTTCAATGTATTGTGCATCGTTTTGATAGGTTTAAAATACTGTGATATCAAGGCAAGATTATATAAAATAACCATATGACACAAGTTCATAATCACCCTCTCATTGGAGATGATATCAGAGGCTGATCCAGAATTTTAGAAAGGGGGCGTATAATGTGAGATTTGAAGGCTCGAACCTTCTAGGGGGGTCTGGGGGCATGCTCCCCCGGAAAATTTTGAAAAAGTGGCGCAAAAATCCTGCATTCTGGTGCAATCTGAACTGAACAATATGTATTATTAACAACATAAAAGGGGGTGCGTATTCCCCCTTCGCCCCGCTGAATCCGCCACTGGATATGGGGTACCCGGAAAATTTTGACGCCCTTTTACAAGTATAATGATGAAATTGATAATTGATTGGTTACCAGATGGACATTTCCTGTTAAAGCTCTTGTTTTTCTTTCTTTCTTTCTTTTTTAGCATGATACAAAATTTCACACAATATATTGCGGGGGGGGCCTGCCCCCCCCCCCCCTTCTCTGACATTGGGGGACCCGGTCCCCGCTGGCCCCCCTGCTCCTACGCCTATGTAATTAAGTTCACAAACTGTATCTAATACCGTGAAACACTACCCATGTACATGTATTTGATGGACCCTTCTAAATGAATATTATTTTTGAAAGGTCAAACGAACATGTCATTGTCAGTGTTGCTTATCTATACGTCCGTCTCTAAATAAGAAGACTTCCTTGGGTAAGGTAGACGAGACGGATTATAGAAATACGATAACAGTGCAATAAAAATAAACAAACGACATAATTTGAATTCAAAATGCGTTTATGCATTGAAACATTCATCTTCCTCTAGGCAGATAAATTATTTTATGTAAAGCAGGTAGTCAGGTTATTTTACGATCCTTATCTTTGTACCGATGCATTACAAACATCCAAATTAATTTAGAAACTTGATATATTATATAAAGTCCTGTATTTAAATAGGGTTTTAAGGGTTGAAACCTGTCGAACATAAATCTAATGAATAAGTGCCGAAACGGCAGATAATTTCGGCCCCTTGGTAGCTATATCTCGTCAGCGTTAACGTTTCGTCAACGAGATTCGACCTCTTTTCGTTAGCTTCATGTAAAATTTTTGACAAGTCTGTACTGTATATATCCACGCATTTGAGGTTAAAGTTCACCACTTCATAACTGTGAGACGTTGACACATTAAAAATGTTATCATTTAGATGACACCGAGCCCGATATAAAGAAAACAAATATGGTTATCGATTTCAAAGGTGTATCCCCTTTTGCTGTCCCTTTCAAACGGTGTAAAACCCTACTTTTATAAATTAATTCATTGAGTGGAACTTATTTTTATGAGAAGTTGGCCTGTTATAAATTAAAGTTACCAAGCCGGATACAAAGTGTAAAGACAGGTGGACACATTTCTAAGGTGTATCTCCTGTTGCTGTCCCTTTCAAACGGCGTAAACCTCACTTTAAATTACCAATAAAAACAATTTATTGAGCGAAAATAGATGTCACCATGCCGGATATAAAGTTTTAGAAAGGTGGGAAATAAACATGGTTGTCGATTTCAAAGATGTGTTCATTTCATTTTAACCTGTACAGGTCTCCGAAACGGTGTTAAACCTACTATCAATTAAAATCAATTATTAAGCGAAAAGATATTTTTATGATAATATTTTATGTTTGGATTGTTTTATCTCTCCATATTGATTTTGAAAATGAATAAGCCCGACTTTTTATCAAACTAGATCAGGTTATATATACAAGAAAGCAATCAATACCAGCGATTGTAAATGCACACGCCCCAGACACCGAGAAAAACTGAAGAAAAACCAACGGATTAGTGAATAAAAATGTACTAATGTGTACTGATAAGTACTAAATGAAATTATCATCTTACCTCCTTTTTCTGAAGACATTTTAACTGTTTAAAATCCTAAATCTCAAACAAAGTACTTTTATCTCACGTGAGAGCTTTATCGTTATGCTATGTTATTGTGAAATTGGTCAATAAATTATGACGTATGCATATGGTGTACTTATCTTCTCGGAAATCCCACCTTTACAACTCGTAAGAGCACTGTTTATTAGCTGCAGGGCATCATGTGACTGTGTGTACTATTTGCCGTGTTTACCGTCACGGTGGGATAATATGTACATTGTATAGACAAACAGCATTGACCCGTCCGTTTGACCTTTCATTATGAATACTCGTACAGAAGAGTTCACCCAATACGTGGGTAGTAGGAGTATCCCCCGTTAGTAATGTGTACATAAGACAATGATTAATGTTCTCATAATTATAAACAAAATCAACCCGTGTTATCCCTATTTAAATAGATGCAGTCGTCCATAATAATTGTTGAATTAAAGGTCAAACGGACAGGTCGAAGTTGTTTGCCTATATAAGCAAACATCATTGACCTGCCTGTTTGACCTTTAACAAATATTTATCACAGTCGAGTACAGTTAAATATAAAAAATACATACGTGTACGTTTATTTCGTCAATATCAAATGAAACATTAATCATCCAAGTATTATAATTTACCGCGAATCTTAAAACTAAACATGAATTGAGTGAAACATCGCATATGAATATTCCTAATGAAAGGTCAACAAAACAGATCAATGTTGTTTGTCTACAAGTGGACTTTTTTTTAGAAAACACAACTTTACCATTGTGATTTTTATACAAGGGAAATAAAATTAATATTGCGTTAATTTAAGGGGGAAATACACAATGATTTCATGAGACTTATTCATTTTAGAAAAGAATATCATAGCAGAAAAAATCACTGTTATAAACAGGCATTCATAAGAAAATATTAGAACTATAGCAGTGTGGAAGTAAATTAAAGAAATGATAAAAATAGTATCATGAGCTATGGACCCTAGAGAGAAATTGTTGCTTTATTAAACATTTTTCAAAAAAATGGCAATTTTTATAAAATGTATTTTTTTTTTAGATTTCATACTTCTGAAACAAAAATTCACCAAACAAAATATTGAAAACATGACTATCGACAGGCATAGCACTATGGACGCCATTTTAATTGGAAATACAGATTTTTTTGAAAAACCGGTGACCAAAAAAGAGGTTGATAGATTGATCAAATAGGATGTTACGTCCCAGTCAAGGATATTTCACTTATATCGAGACGCCACAAGCTAAAAATGAAGTAGCAGAAAACGTCAGTGCGGTTATGGGGATATGTAGGGAGATTTTTACCGTGACACTGAGCATAGATTTTTAATGTCTTTTTCGAATTCCCCGTGACTTATATTTCTAAAATATTGCCGAGTGCTTGGCGAACCAAAAAAAAAAAAAAAAAAAAAACTAATTACCTATTATCAAGTATTGGTCAGACCCTGCCGGTCTAACCTACGACCTCCGACAAACGAATCGAGCACTCTACCAACTGAGCTACCGCAGTGTTGCCAGGAAATATCAGTACAGGTAGTTTGAGCACGTAAAATCCAATAACGGACCATGAAAAGTTTACAAATTTGATCCAAAAACAACCCTTTAAGAACCCTTGAGGAAATTAATTTGGCGAACACACCGCGCACCTCACAGTTCGGTGAAAGTCTTTACATTTCGCGAGTATTCAATTAGTTTTCGAGGGTTTTTTTTTTATTAATGATTGGATACGAAAACTACTGTCGATTAAATATATATATATATATATGAAGCAACCTTTTGTCACATGCAGTAAAGACCTGTCAAAAGTTTAACACCGAGTTTGTGAAAAGAGACTCGGCTGCCGGGTAACCAATATATGGATAGGAAGTGACCGAAAAGCTACCGCGACAGGTATTTACTGTCGAAAAGATTTTGAGATATAGCTAACGAGAGGTTGAAATGAGCTTCCGATTCGGTACTACTTTTGACAGTTCTGTACTGGACCTGCCACGGATAGTACGGATAGGTGTAGTGGAAATTCCGGACAGTATTAACCTATTAAGCTCTTTACATCTATATTAGTAAGAGCAGTGTCATCCCACTTGTTATATTTAACTGAAACACTTAAATATCTACGTATGTTGTTATTTACTAATCTATTACTTATCCAGCCATACCTTTCCACGTCCTCTCATCGCGATCGTCGTCATTCCTCTAAATTTAGATTTCACATGTGCTGAGTGCAGCCAGTTATATTAAACAGAAGGTGCTTACCCTTCCAGAGCATCCAGTCTCACTTCCCCGATGGAAGTTAACGTATTTGACTTAATTTGTTAGTTTCAAAGTTTTTACTTTGCTTTGGTGTGATTTGGACATTGATTGGTATGTTTGCTCTTTGTTCAAATGCAACTCTTTTAGAAGAAGGCACTTAATGATAAGTGGTTTGGACTGCATACTCATTTGTTAAATGTCCATTGAATGATTGTTATCTTGTGCGTGCAAAATATGGTGGGTAGCCACGTGAAGGGCAATAGAGACTACACGGGTAGGGTGAAATAAACAATTTATAACTATATACATGTAGTCATCTTTACATTAAAATGCGAAATATTACTAGGAACAAATTATTCATTTCATATAATCAATCCGTCAACGAGAAGCAAGCAATCTGAAGCCAGTTCTTCAAAGCTTAATTAGTGTAATTAATGAATTCATAGATAAAAGTCAACATATCACCATGAAAATGATAGTTATATGATGATGTGTTTTAGTTTGGTGAAATATAATTCATTTTTGACAAGTCACAATATATCTGAAGTTTTACGAAATTTTAATTTTGACTAATCACTGATTAAACTAATCAAGCTTCGAACAGGCCCGGCTTCACAATCATTCCTGAGTTAAGATTTTCCATTCCTTAACTTAAATCTTGCAATTACAAATCTTTACAATTTTGTTAATTTTCAAGAAATTCAGGAATTTATAATTAAGGTGTCATTTTTAAGATCACGTCTAGATTAAAACATTTGCATTTAGTTTTGACAAAAATATTCACCAGTAGTTCCATAAAGTGATTAGAAAAAATTGCTACATTTAAGTTAAGGAAAATCTTAGCTAAGGAATGATTGCGAAACCGGGGCCAGGTCTCAACACTAGTCAGTAATATACGGTAGGATTACTCAACATCAGATGGGAAAATCAATCTATTCACTTCTGAAGATGATACTATTTGGTATCTCGAATGTATATAATATTACATATACTCCAAATAAATATAATTATGTAATTAATCTTGGTCTAAATCTGCTCATATTTCGATTCTCCATGGTAACCGAAAATAACCAGATACTCACAATTACAAGTCAAACACTGTGGTAGTTAAAGAGTCATATGAACCATAATGGCCGCTTGGGCGTCATTTTGCCAACTACGATACAGATCTGTCGAAAGTTTAACACTGAGCTAACGACAAGGGGTCATCAAGTAGCTGAAAAATGAATAGCTAGTGATATTGTTACATTCGTAGGCCATACTATTTGTCTTGAATTTGACAAGCTACTTCCTGAAAGAAAAGGCTTAAACAGATGGTGAGTCACCGTCCTCGTGAGCTACTAGGCGTCTCGTGGTTCCGCATTCCAACCGTTCTCAATTGCGATTATGTAACCGTGGTTCTTTTAAAGACATTACACGATCTAGTGGGTTGGTTTAAGCTATTTATTTGGTAGTATTATCATACAGCTTCGATGAAATTATTCACATCACTTTTAAATATGTGTATGATGAATCTGTAGTAACTATTCTCTTTTAGGGATAATGCCACACCCAAACAAGCCTATGTCTGACTGCCACACCCAAACAAGCCTATGTCTGACTGCCACAACCAAACAAGCCTATGTCTGACTGCCACACCCAAACAAGCCTATGTCTGACTGCCACACCCAAACAAGCCTATGTCTGACTGCCACACCCAAACAAGCCTATGTCTGACTGAAAGCTACTCTTAGTCTGACTAGAAATACGACTTGTAATTAACCAATGAAAATGGACCTTAGATGACCAAAGGATATGGTCAGTGAACCAAGAAAGATAACTCAGAGTAAACAAACACAAATACAGGGTGACACAAAAGACATCACAGTACAGTACAAGACAAAAGTATTCAACAAGCCAATTTTAAGGTTAAAACAGATAATTTATTTATTAAAACTATATATATATATATATATATATAACAATATTCAACATTAAATTTTAGTTTGCTACAATTACATATATGGCGGATGTAGCTAGCTAAACAGGAGGTACTAACCCTTCCGTAGCACCTGGCCTCATTTTCTAGTTGAGTTATCAAAGTAAAAACTTCGCTTTGGGATTGTGATTTGGACATGGATTGGTTTGTTTGGTTTTGATTTTCAGCCAGGCACTTTATTTCGGTACTTCAACACTTTTCGTGTGTTTTTATTCTGAAATGATCACTAGCGATCGTAAGAGTTGTCTCTCTTTTGCCATCCAGTGTGTAGACCTATCCTCTCCATCGATCGTCATAGATGTGTACAGATTCATTTTAAGATTTTCCGGGTTGATGTTGGAAACCTCTTTTTGTTTTTATTGTTTTAGGTTAACTGTACCCGATGATAGAAAAATCATTCTATTCACGTCTTTGAAAACGTAATTTACAACAGTCTGGTCCTGGTTTAGCAATCATCCCCTAACTAAGACTAATCTGGCAAATTTAATACATCAATTGTTAAGATATTGGGGATTTTAAAACGCTATTTCAAAGATTAATTTAAACTTATGGCATATGCATTTAGTTTTGACAAAAATATTTATTCGCAGTTCCAAAAAGAGCTTGCCGAAAATTGCTGCATTTAAGTTAAGGAATTTCTTAGTTAAGGGATGATTGTGAGCCTGAGACCAGGATGTTGTAAATTTGGTTTTTCAGATGAAAATGATTCTATATTATTATTACCAAGATTAATTTTCAAGAACTACTACTACTACTACTGCTAATTATTAAGCTTATTATTATTAGTAGTAGTATTATTCTTATTATTATTGTTTTTTTTCTCTTCTTTTTTACATTTATTTTTCAATATTGTAACAAATATGACTTTTTCAATTTTTTAGTAGTTACAAATATATCATCATAATCATGGGTGCAACACTGGTCATTATTATTATTATTACATTGTGTATTATTATTCAAATTATTATTATTATTATTCATTGTGTATTATTATTATTATTATGAATGTTATTTTTGCGATACTTGTTATTATATTTGCAATATTTGCTCTTCACCCAATCATTGTTAAATCTTTAACAAATAAAAAAAGGTTGTATTGTTGTTTTGTCGACTTTACCAAGGCGTTTGACAGTGTCGACAGAAAATATTTATTTTTTAAACTTGCAAAATGTGGTATAACTGGCAAACTTTTAAGTATAATTAGATCAATGTATGACGAAGTTAAAGTATGTGTCTCACTTAACGGATTTAATTCCGAGTACTTCTGTAGTAACATGGGTTTGATGCAGGGTGAAGTACTTTCACCATTACTATTTTCATTTTATTTAAACGATTGTGAAATGGATTTTATATCCAAAACTGTAGATCATTATGAATTGTACGAACTTACATTGTTTTTATTAATGTATGCTGACGACATGGTTTTATTCTCAGAGTCTGTCGAAGGTCTACAGAATTTGTTACATGCTTTGCATGATTATTCCAACACATGGCATCTTAACGTTAACATAAATAAAACAAAAATTGTGGTTTTTAGAA
This sequence comes from Anadara kagoshimensis, assembly GCA_021292105.1. Taxonomy (NCBI): domain Eukaryota; kingdom Metazoa; phylum Mollusca; class Bivalvia; order Arcoida; family Arcidae; genus Anadara; species Anadara kagoshimensis. The sequence continues at coordinate 15,924,186 of CM037864.1, forward strand.
ATGGTGGTAAAGTGAACAACTCTGAAAGTTGGACATATTGTAATAACATATTAGAAATTGTTGATCGTTTTAATTATCTTGGTTTTGTTTTAAACTTTAATGGTAAATTTAATGTTTCACAACAACAACTAGCTACACAGGGTAGAAAAGCAATGTATAATTTAAAGTACAAAACTAAATCATTATTTTTAAATACTCATACTTTATTGTCTTTATTTGATACCTATGTGTCTAGTATATTATTATATGCATGTGAAGTGTGGGGCTCTCATAGTGCCTATGATATTGAAAAAGTTCATCTAGATTTTTGTAAATCCATACTGGGTGTTAAATCAACTACAAAAATTCTGTTATTTATTTTGAACTTGGTAGATACCCACTGGTTTTAGTTCGTAAATAAGAATGTTTGCATATGGTTTAAACTGTTACAGACAAATAATTGTATTTTGAAATCTGCTTATATTTATTTATTACAATTGTGTGACAAATACCCAAACAATAAGTCAATTTTTACAAATGTTATCAAACATGAGCTGGACTCTTCAGGTTTAAGTTTTTTATGGTTTAATCAACACAGCATTAGTGCAGATATGTATATGTCTGTCATCAGACAACGTTTACAAGACTGCTGTAAGCAGTCTCTCCTAGCTGAATAAATAATTCGTCCAAATGCATTATATATAAACATTTAATTGATCATTTTACTCTACAGTACTACTTAACCAAACCAATTATTACTCGTTTTAAAAAATATATCAGCAGAATCAGGTTGTCTTCGCACTGCTTAGCAATTGAAACAGGTCGCTATAATAATGTATCAAGAAGTAACAGGTGTTGTCCTTTTTGTATTGATGAAGTTGAAGATGAATTTCACTTTGTATTAATATGTCAAAAATATGTATGTCTTAGAAATAAGTTTATCAAACCATACTACTGGCGTAGGCCTTCCATGTTTAAATTCATAGAATTATTACGTGTTAACAACGTCAAACAACTGTCAAATTTAGGGAAATATTTGTCTCATGCATTCAAGTTAAGAGCTGTTATATGATGTCTCTTTAATTTATCCCTTGGACATCTCTCCGTATATTTCTACAGTCCTGTTCTATTTTTCTACTTGCGTATTAATCATTCGGTATTATTATTGTACCACTGTATTGTTATTGTTATTATTATTATTATTATTATTATTGTACCACTGCCTATCTGTATGTACTCATGTATTTCATTATTATTATTATTTATATATCCTATAAGTTGTAAAACTTTCGGAATAAAGTTTATTATTATTATTATTATTATTATTATTATATATATTATGTACTCTGACTGAGGAGAGGACTTATATAGGCAATGCCTGCTGTCCAATCCTTTTCAACATTTATGAATAAAATATTGTTTAAATCAAATGAATTATTATTATTAATCTTATTATCATTATTATTATTATTATTATTATTATTATTATTATTCCGAAAAATAAAACAAATGAAAAAAAGTTAAAATAGTTTGACTATTTATTTTTTGTTATTTCTTAAATGTGGACAACAACACAAACAAAAAGCACAAATGCGAAGTAAAAGGGTTTTTATAGTTTCGCAAAACTCAGATTTCTCATTCACCGGTTCTTGAGCACTTCTGGTTGCATCACGTTTGTAGGTCTTAAACGCATCGCAAGCTTTCGCGGCGGTTGACGTTCCGGCTCCACCCATCTTTAATTGTTCGAATGCAACAGATTGGCGCCTGAATCGCTCTACTTTCATTGCCTTCAAAGTGTCGTCTGCTGACACTGCTGCGCTCAAGGTCGCCATTGGTTTCGCTGGCTGTTCTATTTTTTCTTTAAGCTTCGATTGCCATTTCTTCCAGGTTGGTTTCACTTTTATACCAATATTACTCAAAAGAAAATGTTCAATCTTTTTTCTTCGATTCGAAGAAACAAATTCGAACTTCAAAACGTGTCCTTCAATCGTGTGTTCATTTTCGAATTCTTTGTCATGTGACATAGCCACAAAATAAAGGGGGATAATCCATTCATATTCGCTCCATTCCCTTTCGACATTTATTTCAGGGTTGTAGAGTAGCCATAGATGTTTTCTACATTTTAAAAATTTGTCTCTAGCGATTAGCAGCGAATCGTTTGTGAACCCTATATACACCAATCTGTAAATACAAAAATAACAATCTTTAACATATGACAAACAAAACTGGTTATTACGGCAGCACAGAGGTGACATTTTTTATATTGTGTGCGTGCTCATGCGAACGTTATCGGGCGCTCATGCAAAAGCTATCGCATTCTCACACAATACGAGAAGTATATTGCGTGTTTACGCCAATGTTATCAGTTCTGCGCGAGTACGCGGTTACTTTTGCGTGAGCACACGATACCTTAAATTACGTGAGCACTCGATAGATTTTGCTCGATCACGCAGTAAAATTTGCGTGATCACACAACTTTTTCGTGAACACGTTGTACATAACTTTTGCGTCAACACGCCATAGCTTATGTGACCATAGCTTATGTGTGGGCATGGAATATTCTTTGTGTAATTATAAGCGCGCAGTACAAACTATTTTTATGTCACTCCTGTGCCGCCGCAGGTTATGGAAAGATAGAAAGAATAAAAATATTTTAATATTTGGTCATTGACACTCAAAAAGAAGGCTAATCTAATTCTTAACTGCATTGGATACCAGCACAAGCCGTCTTCGGTTTTTACTGCTCAAGGCGTGAAATATACAGACCAGTGCAATGTAAATCAAAATTTTGATGTAAAATATCACAACAGGGAGGGTTCTATTGAAGTGCCACACCTACTCTATTATGGAGACTCGGAAAGAGGACGTTTGAATGAGTGTTGAGAGAGAGAGAGAGAGAGAGAGAGAGAGAGAGAGAGAGAGAGAGAGAGAGAGAGAGAGAGATTTCGTAATACGACCACAGGGAGGGTTCTTTTGAAGTGCAATACCTACTCTAACATGGAGACTCTGAGAGAGGGCATCTAAGAATATACGTTCATACGAGGGCACTTCAAAAAGTTTTGAGACTAACAGAGGAAAAATAAGAAAAACCTTATTTTGCTTGTAATTTTTATTTTCATCCTTCAAAGTACTCTCCTTTAACATGTATACACTTTTCCATCCGAGAAATCTACGATTTGAAAGCAGCAGAGTAGTCGGACTTGGGTATCCTCTTTAGACACTGATGAGCACTACCAAGATGACTTCGAGAGTTATACCGACGGCCTGCGAGCATCTTTTTCAAGGTAGGAAAAAGGAAAAGTCGCATGGGCTTAGATCTGGTGAATATGGGGGATGTGGAAGTTGTATTACTCTTTCATCATGAAGAAACTGCTGCACTACATTACTCTTGTGGGAGGATGCATAATCATGGATGATGTGTATGCCTCTTAAACCAGTTCTAGGGCGGAAATTATTATAGTGTTTTTTAACAGACTTTAACACCTTGTCCCTATAAAATATCCCAATAACAGATTTACCTGGCGGAGAAGGAATCTGAACAACAGGGCCATCCGAATTGAAGAAGACTGTGTACAGAACCTTTTTTGAACTTTGAAGTCGTTTTGCTATTACAGGTCTAGATTGTCCTTTTTTCAACCACTGCTTATTATTTATCCTTCTTTGGGGCTCAAAATAATGTATCCAAGTTTCCTCTTCTGTTAGTAACTCACTTAATCGCCTAACACCAGTATTTTTGTATTTTTTCAATATTTGTTTGCAACTTTTAACTCGTTGTGCTTTTTGTTCTTTTGTTAAAAGATGGGGTACCCAACGTGCGCATACTTTTTTCAATTTCAGTTGCTTTGTTAAAATTTGATATGTACTACCCGTTGAAATACCGAGACACGAAGCTATATCAGAAACTGTATACCTAGCGTCTTCGTTCACCATGACTTCAACAGCAGCAATGTTTCTTTCAGACGATGACGATTTTGGACGTCCTGAACGGGGGTTGTCTTTAACAGTTCCAATCCCATCTGTAAACACTTCACCAATCTGTAAACAGTTGCTTTAGACACAGACGATTCTCCATAAATTATTTTAAGTTCACTTAATATCTGTTTACTTGGTATTGACAAAGCACAACGGTTTTTGATATAGCTTCTTATTTCAGACTTCTCTTCAGGCTTCATTTTACATCAAAATATCATTAGTGTATATGACTAACCTTTGTTTAAGCCCAAATATCTCTGTAATTACTAAATATTTTTTTTACGAAATTCCATACGTATATCACCCGTGATTTTACCTATTCAATCCCAGTTATCTTGTACATACGTGTCACTACAATTTTATGGAAGCCAATAAGTCTCAAAACTTTTTGAAGTGCCCTCGTATGAGAGAGAGAGAGAGAGAGAGAGAGAGAGAGAGAGAGAGAGAGAGAGAGAGATTTAGTAATACGACCACAGAGGGGGGTCTTTTGAAGTGCAACACATACTCTAACATGGAGACTTGGAGGGAAAGCATCTAGGAATGTACGTTTTAATGAGAGAGAGAGAGAGAGAGAGAGAGAGAGAGAGAGAGAGAGAGAGAGAGAGAGAGAGAGAGAGAGAGAGAGAGAGAGATTTCGTAATACGACCACGTAATACGACCACAGGGAGGGTTCTTTTGAAGTGCAACACCTACTGTAACATGGACATTTGGAGAGAGGGCATCTTAGAATATACGTTTTAATGAGTAATGAGAGAGAGAGAGAGAGAGAGGAGAGAGAGAGAGAGAGAGAGAGAGAGAGAGGAGAGGAGAGAGAGAGAGAGAGAGAGGATTTCGTATACCTCATTGGACTTCCATTCAGTTCACTCAGCGACATAAATGGAGTTTCCATTTGGATTTGTTTCCTAAAATCTTCATAATCTCTAGTATGATATAATGTCCTTATTCGTTCTTCACTCATCTGTGATAGAAAAATACACACATTAGATTGATCTATTAATTGAAAGGGATTTATGCCCTAGCCAAGAATATTTCACTTAAATTGAGGCGTCACCAGCTATAGGTGAATTAGTAGGAATATTGACATTTGCAATGTGCTCAGTGCAGTGTACATGCGTCTGACGAAAGAAAAGTGAAAAGTCACTACCTGTTTCCAAGTCTTAATTCAGAGTCGAGGTTCGAACCCTGACATCCCAAAGACAGAGCGAGCATTCTTTAGTTAGAGTAGAGGCCAGTTGAAAGTTTAACACTAAGCTAACGAATTGGTTCCAAATGATATGCAGTAAAGAAAAATAATTCAGTTTACGATAAAAACGATATGATATGAATAAAGAATAATAATTCGGTTTGCAATAAAAACGGTATCCAATTAGGAATAATCTTTTAGTTCGCGATAAAACTGATATGCAATTAAGAAGAATATTTCAGTTCGCGATAAAAATGATATGCAATTAAGAAAAATCTTTCAGTTCGCGATAAAAATGATAAGCGTTTAAGAAAAATCTTTCAGTTCGCGATAAAAATGATATGCGTTTAAGAAAAATCTTTCAGTTCGCGATAAAAATGATATGCACTCAAGAAAAATCTTTCAGTTTGCGATAAAAATGATATGCATTTAAGAAAAAAGTTTTCAGTTTGCGATAAAAATGATATGCAATAAAGAAGAATAATTCGGTTTGCGATAAAAAATGATATGCATTTAAGAAAAATCTTTCAGTTCGCGATAAAAGGATATGAAATCAAAAAGAATTATTCAGTTCCCGATAGAAATGATATTGCAATAAAGAAGATTCATTCAGTTCGCGATAAAAATGATATGTTATAAAGAAGAATCTTTCAGTTCGCGATAAAAAATGATATGCATTTTAAAAAAATCTTTCAGTTCGCAATAAAAAGAATAATCATTCAGTTCGTGATAAAAATTATGTGCAATAAAGAAGAATCTTTCAGTTTGCGATAGAAATGATATGCAATAAAGATGAATTAGTACGCGATAAAAAGTACTCAATGAATTCGAAGAACTTGCCTGAGAATCATTATTATTTAAAAAGAACCAGTTTGACAATTTTGTTGAAAAATTAATCGATAAATGTACATGTAATTAATTGTTAATTTTAATCTTGTTAATTGTTTTCTTTCAAATCTTAAAACATAAACGGAAGTATTAGACACAAATATCATTATTTTTTATACACATAGCGATGGTACAAAAAATTAAAACATAAAAATAAATAAATAAATAAATAAAATAAAAATAAATAAATATAAATAAATAAATAAATAAATAAATAAATAAATAATAAATAAAAATAAATTTACAAAAATGGAAAGATAACATACCTTTTTAAAAGAGAACAGCTAATTCAATCCACTACTCCAACTCAAAAAATAATCACAAATCATAAACAGAAACCAAAACGTTGTTAGGCCTTTATTGTGGCGTCATAAAGACGATCACGTGATAAATTCTGGTTGTATTATGACGTCATGTATGATGGTCTCTGTTTTCCAGCTCCGAAACAGCACGTTTATTCAAGTTCCGTACATGCCGCATTTGGCGGACCGGGTTCGGCGATCGGGTAGCTCAGTTGGTAGAGAGTCCTGACTGTATTGGGAAGGTCCCGCCGGGGTTCGAGTCCAGGTTTGACCGTAACATTTTTCCTTGTCCTGTTACATTGGGGGCTCATGGAAGTAAATAAAAAAATGAATTAAAGGAAGGGAGGAATGTGGCGGATCGGGTTCGATAGGTTACCGGGTAACTCCGTGGGTAGAGCGCACCAATAGTATTGGGAAGATCCCGGTTTCGATCACCGGTTTGGTCGCTGCATATTCTTACTTCCTTGTTGCATACACATTTTATCGGCTTTTTTTTAGATTGGTTGTTTTAACTTGTTTTTAGTTTTAAATCGCCCCCCCCCCCGATTCCATTTTGATGTTCCACGAAAGCCTATTGTGCTATGGATATTTATAGGGATGTTTTATTCAACAGAACAAGCCTCAGTTTGACAAGTAATCCTTAATCAAAAACAAACATACTAATCCATGTCCAAATCACAATCCAGAAGCAGAGTAAAAACTTTGGAACTGACAAGTCAGGTTAGACACGTGAACTTCCACCAGGGAAGTGAGGCCGGGTGCTCTGGAAGGTAAACACCTCCTGTTTAGCTAGCTACATCCGCCACGTGTGTAATCAAAATTGTGTGAAAGGAACATGGAACTACGAGACGTCAAATATATCCAGGGCAATCCTGGACATAGAAACATCAAACTTATCAACAATACTGTGATGACGGCCATAAAACTTTTTGTGGGCCTTGATAAGCCTAGGCTTGCAATATCCCTGATTCAACAATTTATTTGTAAGCAGCCTACTTCGTTGTACAAAGTCTCCGTAGTGACTTTCCTTAACTTATACCTGACAAATTTTGACAACATTTTATGGTACTACAAATTAAAAAAGAAATTAAGAAATTGTTTTGAAACTGAAACCAAGTTATGCTTTGTATTAACACTTGCATATACAAACATAAACGGCGGATCCTGGAATTATCCTTGAAATATTACACTGTGCAGAATAAACAGAAGAAACTTCCTCGCATCAGGATACGAACCTAGATTGTGAGATGCTTGGTTGGTTGAATGTTGCGTAACGTCGCATCAGCAATTTTTTAGGTATTCGCGACGAGAACTATATTATTAATCTCTACGGATTAATCGATAAACGAGTTTGTGTATGCATGCGAAGTTCGAGTGTGTTGTATGGTCTGACTTGTACTGTCGCACTCAGGGCGACTTTAACGTGCTAGCTCACAAAGTCAGTACGCCGCAGACAAGCGTACCACTCCCCCAGTCACATTATACCGATACCAGGTTAACCAGTAAAGACCAGCGGGAAGGAAAATTCACTTTCCGACGTGTGGTCTGAGCGGGGCTCGAACTCACAACGGTGAGAGCCCCTGAATTTGTAGACTGACGTCTTATCCAGTAAGCCACTGAGGCCACAAAAAGGACGCGTTAATAATTCTTCCAATTTTTAAAAAAAGTTACCGTTAAATTTATTGTTAAAACGCTTATAACACTATTATGACTTTATCAATTTCACTTTTTTAAAGTCGTTTAGTCGCAAAAAAGAGAAATAATACATCAATAAAAATGAAATAAATAATAATATATAATAATAATAATAATAATAATGATAATAATAAAATAAACAAAAACTAATAAATAAATAAATATAAATATATTAATATTCTTATTATATTATTATAATTTATTTATTATTATTATAACAAAATAATGTAAATTTCCTCCGTTAAAATGCGACAATGTCGTTGTATTGTCGACAAAATTATAAATGCTATTAATAGAAATAAAGTTCATTTCCGCTGTTAAAATGATGAATGATAATTTTTATAAATATTTCCTGCATTTTATTAACACATAAATTGTTTAACTCAAGTACCTCATCAAAATTGGACTCTGATTTCAAACTTTAAACTTTAATTTCCGATTAAACTTAGTACTTTGTTTTTAAAGTCAAGTACAAAATAGGAGTAAAAACAATATATTAGTTACCATGGCAACACGAAATTGAGCAGCACTCCTTCTTCAAGTTTTGACACAATGATACATGTATTTAGGTTAGACGTGACTTTTTTTAAAAATCTATTCCAGGTATTGTCGAGGATTTTATAGATAATGATATAAAAAAAATAACGATAGTACGATTTTTTTATAGCGCAATATATTTCGTATACGCCGTACTCCTTTTCAAGATTAATCTTACATTTTTAACTAACTTATCAAATTCCATCTTTTAAAAATACTATCAAAATCATGATATTTTACCAATGATAGTCATTTCCCCACACTGTTTCATCTTTAAAGTTAATAATAATTATAATAATATACTATAATTAATACGGTTTTTTCATATTGGTACAGTTATTTGGCCAAGGTGTGTCATATTGGCCCGAAGCCGTAGGCCAAGGACCAATATGACACACCAAGGCCAAATAACTGTACCAATATGAAAAAACCTGATTAATATATATATATTTATTTTATTAATAAATTTGTTACTCGACATTTCTGCTATTTTTGGCAAGTGTAGATTGGTATCGGTCTCGATATCCGAGCGAATGTTTTCTAAGTCAGATCTTCAATTTCTGTCATCATTTCATAGCGATAAAACCTCAAGCATACCTTCAATTGTCTGACATTCGCTGCATTACGTTGTTGTCGTCTGATTGTTTGTAAACATACCGCGTCGAAGAAACGCTTACAAGAAATGAAAGAGGCGAGCGAATGAAAATGTGTAGCTTTTTGTATATTTTGTGAGATACTTTTATTGATGATATTTTTTCACCTAAAATAAGCATATTTTGTAATCGGAAAAAAGTTTTTATTTGCACTTAACCCTATTGGATTTTCTGAAGCGCTATGTGGTCAGCCATTTTTTTTTTACAAAATGACGTCAGAATATTTGCATGTGCCCATATTGGCCCATTTTTTTCATATTGGCCAAGTTTATCTCACATTGGCCCAGTTTTGTGAATTTATTGGCGAGGCAGATTTTTACGTGTATTGTATAAATAACACATGTTGTTAATTAATAATATCAACAACAACAATAATAATACACATACATGTATAATAACAATAAAATAAAACCTCGTTATAATGCCCCTCGATAACTTTGCCACCTCACTTATCGCCACACTATTTAAAAGTCCCAAAATCCATTTTGTTTATGTTTTCTTTATCGGCCTCCCCTAATTTATCGCCAAACCCCTTTATAACGCCAAAATTTGACTGAACAAATGGTGGCGATGAATTGAGGTTTTACTGTAGGGGAAAAATAACGATTTTCTATTCAGTCTTTGTAAAAATTATATGATCTCTCTTGTAAGTTAGAATGGGAACCAAATAAATCTGGTTGTATTTTTGTCACATGCCTAGTAAAGATTTGAAAAAAAACCAGAATCTTGCAGAAAGTTGTATGCACACTCTGTCAGTTCTTGGATGGTAGATGAAACCGGAAAACCACCTATCTTCAGCTGAACAAACTGACAAACTTTATCGCACTTGGACGAATGCATGAATAATTAAATTTTAATACTATCCAGTGTTGTAATTTTTTTGTATCTATGATTCCATAGACAGAATTTTTTGACGTCTTATTAGCTCACGTCATATTGTGCAGAGCTACCGGCGGTTGCCATTGGCAATCAGCTGTGTTCCGCTTTTAGATTAATGCGCCATTTTTTGTTTTAATGCGCTGGTTTTTTGTTTCATGTGTTTAATTTAAAGATTACATGAATGTTATGAATATTGAACTTATTTTTGAATTTAATTATAACGAATGATTGTAATTTTTTTCTATCAATAGGGTCATAGACACAATTATTTGGTGCACGCGTATGCATAAACCGCTTCGCGATTGTCCCACGTGATGCTCCATAATGTTTCTGTTGAACAATTATTTCCATTAAGAAATGAAATTGAGTTTTTTGTTTTTCATTAGGTGATGAAGAGAATGAGAAATCCGCAAACAAATCATGAAAGACGATTCATCGACAATTGACTGTTACCTAAAACTAAAGTTGGTTAAATAATATACAACGTATCTTTTTAACACGTAGCGGCTTGATGAACAAAATCATGGGAACAGCAAGTTGACCTGAATCTTTGATGACAATTGTCGCTGTTTGGCGGACAAAAAAAAGTAATCCCTTCAAAGTACTTAAAATAAGTAAAAAAATGAATAAAACTTGATTTTGGCTAGTAATATTTTCATAATAATTTTATTGTAAAATGTAAACAAAAACACGTGTTACAAAACGTGTTACTTAATACAACTACACATTATGTATTTATACGCCATTGATAAAAAACAGGTCAACATTACGTCATCAAGGTAACGCGAATACCCCGTTGCCTTCATGCACAGGTGAAGGCAATCAATCGTTAAAGGTTGATAAAGCATTGAAGGAGTGTTAATCAGATTGTAAACATTTGGAGATGAAATCGCTTCGGTTCACTTTTTCACTTTTACGTGTTATTCCGGTAAATTTCGAAGTAAACGTTTTCCAAAACGTTCCGCTCAAAATTGATCACTTGGTACGCTACCGAACTCCACGTGTGTTCGACTAGCAGTGTCTTGTGTGGCTGTTGTTTCATAAACAGTTGTGGGCCATGTTTCTCTTGGCTGTTACAAATTCTTTGTTTTTTCTTAAGTTATTAACAGAAGGAGCTTACCCTTCCGGAGCACCCCGCCTCACTTCCCTGGTAGAAGGCCACGTGTTTTAACATAATTTGCCAGCTTCAAAAGTTTTTGCTTTGCTTTGGGAATTTCTTTTGTACATGGATTGGTAGTTGTTTTAATATAATTCTTTATTTCTCAACACAGGATATTCTTATTTTAATATAATACATAACTATCTATATCCTTTGCTACAATGTTTGTTTTTCATTTTAATATGATTTTGTTAATAATAATATTAATAATAATAATAATATAAAAAATCTCCGTCAGCGATATTGTGGCAGAGTGTTTATAAACATGGACAAGTTTATTATACACAATAGGTTTTATATTACCGTGTTTTCGTACCTTCATGCGTTCATTTTGTAAACCTCGCTTTAATATACCCCTATGTTAGGCTATCTGCATTAAATAGAATCTTCCATATTTATAAACACTCTGTCAAAATATCGCTTACGGACTAATAATAATAATAATAATAATATGGTTATGGCGAATATATTTGGCTGTAGTTAAAAAATGTAGGATTTGAGGTTTTGTAATAGTTGTTTAACAATAGATTCTAACATGACCTGCGTTTTGTTCATGAAACATGAAAATACCTAGCCGTGGTATTACAAACCATATATCACGGGTAAACGGGTAAATATAAGAATTTTCATGAAGTTGTTTTCAAACCTAGAAAGCGTCATGACGTCATAGAATTAAGTTAAGTATGACGTCATAATAAAACGAGAAAAAGGAAAGCAACTCTTATTGTTTTATCTTGCGAGTTGTTTTTATTTATTATTCACCTGTAAAATTCTTGTTTATTTGTTTATTTGTTATTTTTATTTCGTTTTCTTTCGGTGAATGTAGACTAAATTAACAAATGTGTTCACACGTTACTGAAAGTCCATAACAAAGAAAGTGTTATAATTGGGTCATCCACTGACGTCACCAATTTCCTGTTCTTGTCCGTCTTCGTAGGTTCAACTGTGGCTGATGAAAGGTAAAAATAGAGACAACAAAATGAACAATAATAAAGATAAGGACCCGATAGCTATGGATATATTGGACAGTTTAAAGGCCGCTGCAGCGCTGATCTGCCCATTAACGATGTCACCATTTTCGAACTCTCTCCTTGCCTGAAAATATAAATATTCCATTAGTTTAACTGTTACTACGTACCACTGTGGTAGCTCAATTTTGTAAAGTGTTTGCTCCGTTAGTAGGAGGCCTTGGGTTCAACGCCCGACCAGGCCTTACCCGAGACTAGAAAGTGGGTGATAATTCTTCGCCAAGCACTCATCATTACAAAATAAAAGCCACATTTCTCTCGAAAAGGAATCCCATCTCACATTTGGCGTTACACGATAAAGAGTCCTGCTATATAATGTCATCAGCATAACGCACAGGCAAAATTTGTGTACCTTCGTCTATAGCTCGAGATGCCTCGATATGAGTGAAACTTCACCTAGTACACTAGATGAAAGACTTATTTCTTTTTCTGTTAGAATTTGAACGCAACTGTTTTACGTTTAACTAACTTTAACGAATTTGATCGCCCGCTCCCGACCCATTCCGTAACTCGGCCGACCTTTACCGAATTCTTATAATTACAAACCCAAAATTTAACAGGTTTTAAGCTGACCAATATTTCTGAACTGATCAGCTGATTTTCAGAAAATCAACGTTACAAGGCCGAACTGCGTAGTGATACAATAAATGACATCTTTATGAAACGATAAAATATCCGATAAAAAAGCTGAAATAGTTTCGAATTTATATCTTTTTATTTATTTCCTAGTTATCTTCAGTCAACATATAAATTATGTTACATTTAAATCCATTGACAAAAAGGGACAATATTATGTCTCGTAATCATGAAATCAAACAACACTTTGTACAACGTCATACATGGGTCATTCTCAAAAAATGTAGATATTCATGTCACCAGCAATAAACATGCAGATATGTTTTAAATTTTATCAATTTAAAGGCTAAAATAGTTTGTACAGGTTCGGAACTGTAAAATGTTCTCAAAATATATGATAAATAGTTATACTTTATAAAATTGTGTAATCATTTGAGGTGTGATTCTGTTACTTTGTTACTGTCTTTCGACACAAGTTTTTTGTTTGTCATCAAAATACTTTATTTAGTTGTTGATTTATAAATCAAAGGGCTAAATTCGTTTTGCGCCTGTATCGGCCTAAATTTTGGTAAAAAATAATGACAGAATAATCACCAAAATATCTTTCGTTTTATATTAAGTAATATCAGTACTTGCACCCTGTGTGTTTTTTTTTTCAGCAAAATATTACCCAAGATTATGATAAATCGCCATAAAGTTGGTTAGCAACGCACAAAATTGAGAAAATGTGCATTTTTGTTGCACACATTTCAAAAATTTAATATGTGCGCATTCGTTAACCACCACCATTTTTTCAGTATTAAATGGTTTTTGTAATATCTTTCGATCTATATACAACATTTTGTGGTTAATGGCTGCGCACACCCTTCATTTTAACAAAATGTGTGTGAAAAATTGTCAATTTTCACGTCGACGCTTCGTTTTTCATGGTAACTCCTTCCTCCTTTTGGAGCACCTTCCAAACCCTGACGTAAACCGGGATTTAAACTGTTGCCAAAATGTATACGAATATGGTTCTTTCTGTCTTTTTTTGCTTGGTGTAATTTAGGTGATAAAAGAATTTTAGGAAATTTACCTAATGTTTCTCACAATGTGGAAATAATGATTCCGTACAATGAGACAGTGCGCGACCCGGACACAGTGAAAACGTAAAATACAGTCAATGTTGAAATAAACCCCAATAAAAATGGATTGGAAAGAAACAACTACATGTTGACATTATCGACAGTTTAATAATTAACAGAATAACAAAAAAGATATAAAAATTGCCAAAAAACACGACCATTTATCAGTATCAAAAATAAGATAATTTTAAAAGCAGCGCTGCGTAATGTTGTACATGGTGCAATGGTTAGCGTGTTGGCATTCAAACTTGATGGATGGATGTTCGGACACGACCGACCTCATTATTTTTTTTCTCTCTCTCTTTTGGATAATTAGTTAACCGTTCTCATCAATGTTCACAATTTTTTGTTATTTCATACCGACTTTTCTACCGCATATACGTCTGTAGACCCATAGTATCCCCGCGCGGTGTCTACTAATCAATATGTCAATACGGTGTCAATATGGTCCAGTTCCGACTTTTGTCAACTCGTTTTATATTTTTTGCCAACTTGTTCAATTTTTATGCAATTGTCTAATTTCTCAAATTAAGTACTGTGCTTTCTAAAGATAGAACTGAGAGTTTCACCATCCAAATGCAACGCGCGATCTGATTGGTCAATGCAAATTAGTAATGTCTTCACGATGTGAAAGTGACAGAGAGCTGAACCTTGTATTTCTACCGATATCGATTGATTTTAATTAAAAATTAAGCATGGATCGGTAGAATAATGTTTTAGGAAGCGTTCCATGTTGTCAACAAGAGCGAGGTGAGGAAATACTGGAAATTATCGACGCGTGTGTTCGTTTCTGCCGTTTTCGCCAGAAATTTCAAGAATTCAATAATGGAAGCTGTCAGACCACAAACCTCCAAAAAGTCAAAAAATTAAAATGGGGGTTTAGTGGGCTGATTAGTCGGACTAGTATTAATTGTTCCAACTAAAATACCAACTCATATTGATCAACTTATTTAAAGTTTGTCAGTATTAAATTGTTCAATGTTTTAGTCACGCGGCTGGTAAATTAGACAAAATGTACTTAAATATATAATTCAACATTTCCTAAGACACAGACGCATATGAAAAGTTTTGGTTATATATTCCTAGTTAGGTTTTGTTATATAACACTAAAATATACTCTTTCACATCGGAAGCTAAAGCTCGTAATTGGCAAGGTTGGTAAAATATTCACTATGCGAGGGTACCTTTAAATATGAAACTATTAGAAAAAAGGGTATTTTTGAACCAACCCCGGAAGGGAATTAAATACCTACTTTTAAAATTTCCATTAATTTTATAGGATAAGTAGTCAAATATGAAATATACTTCCCTCGGTTAAGGCATTTAAAATAATATTAATACAGCGTTCGGTAACAGTGTCTCACCGACGAGTGTTGTACCCTTACAGATCATGTCACATATTTGTACAAGTACCTTCTTGATGCGTTAATGTCACAAGTAATTTTGCGACATATGTATAGTGTGTAGATATTGGAAACATTTTTAAAAACTCGACCAACACTAGTGATGCGCGGAATATATACCTATGTAAATACAAAACTCGCGTCCCCGGATTTACGGTAAGTTAGTTGACGCTAGTTTTTATCCCGCATTGTTGCTGGTGTCCCCACTACTTTAAGAATGTGATGGAGCTAAAATTGTCTCAATATCAACATTTTGACCATCTCTCTCTCATCATCATCATCATCATCATCATCATCATCATCATCATCAGCAGCAGCAGCAGCAGCAGCATCACCCACATCAGCATTTGTGATTGAATGAGGGCCGATGGTTCACTGCTAATTTATTAACCCGTGTCAGTAGAGTTTTTGAAAATATGGGGGAGTCTATACAATGCAAATAGGGATCATACTTGATAAATGAACGCATTCAGGCGTGAATATACGCATACAATAACACGGTTTGAATAGATTTACCCGTGGTTATAAACACTCTGCCAAAATATCGTATTTTTGTAATTTTTTTTAAAAAAAAAGTCTAAAAGCAAACGTCTTATATGAAGTAAGTAAACCTGTACTTCATAATCGAGCATTCTTAATAAATATTTAAATTGAAGGTCAAGTGACAGAGTCAAACTTGATGAGCCAAAGGATCCATATGCCGCTGCTACTGCATATGAAATATTATCGTTATTACCAAGTTTACTATTTCTTGGATTGATTGAATGTGGGTTTAACGTCGCAGTCAAGAATAATTCACTTATATCGATACATCACTAGGTTTAAGTGAAGTGACATTTGAAATGTGCTCAGGGCAGTGTACTGGGGTGATGGTTCTTTGTCGTGTCAAGCCTACAGTGACACGAGGCATCGGTGTTAAGGTCCCTGTGGTGGCTTGCATTTTTAAATGCCAGTGTTTGTCGAAATAACGGTCTCTAAATACTTCAAAGTTTTTGTCATTACCGGTCGCGACCTCCCACATATAGAATGAGCTACCGTTGTGTTTAAATCGTTATGGACATTGAACATTCTGGAGTTTAAATAGGATGATTATATCAGTATTTATGTACAGTCAGTTTTTAATTTACACCATGTCGATCAGTACCTGGATGAAGTAAGACACCAGCGTATCCGGATAAATGTGATCCGCGAACCGACAGACGAAATTGACCTTTTGTTTTAAATTGGTTAGTGGCTATTACTATAGCAACTAGTGTTTTATTTAAAAAGACCTTTTCATCAAAAGAAAAAAAGAAAATGTTAAAAAGAATATGCATGCTTGGTAATATTGTTTAAACCTCACACTATGCCAATAAAACGAAAAGTCAAACTTCATTATTAACATGGTTATAATATATTGCACCCGCATGTTGCTATGGATACGTATTATTTTTTTACCTAAAATGTTGTATTTTGTTTTTAAAGGAAATCGCATTATCATAGAATTCTGTAATAATGATTTTTTGAGAACATGTCCTCTAAATTGATAAAACTATGTGCGTGTTAAGGCATTGGAAAAATAAAACAAAGATGTTTCATAGTACTGAAACTAGTATTTTGGTTGCCATGACAACAAATAAAAATATTATTTTATCAAATTATGTATTTTTTTTGATTGAGTAATAAGTTTAATCCTATTCATGCAATTTTGGATTGTTTCAAAACGATTTTTATAAATATAACAATGATATGTATGCAAATGTCATTGTTTCAAAAGCACCAAGTTCAGATTTTACCTGAAACAAGGGGTCTGATTTTGATCGGTTGCCATGGTAACCAACGAGGAAAATTATCTGAATAAAATACATTTTGTGTTTCTATACTACTTATAAAATCATAAGAGTGAATTCGGGCCAAATCCGAGATTAGGCCAAATACGCCCCTTCGTGAACCTAGTCCTTTGGGTTTTGGCCATTAGATAATCACGTATACTGACTAAATATGACGAATTATTCAGTTTAATATGTCAACGAATGATATTTTTCTTGGATAAATAGTGTGTACAATGTTGCACAGTCCTTGGTGTTACCAAACACTAAAAGTGCATATATACGAGTTACTGCTCTTTGCATATAAAATATGGTATATGCTCCCTAGTCTGCAGACATCATGTATTCAGCATCTGGACAAAAATCAAACATCAGTAAAAACATAATTAGTAAAAATTGATAAAGATTAGTTTACATTAAACAGTAGATTTATTTTAAGTCTGTGGTGTTACCGTTGTGTATACAATACCAAGAAAGAAATAAGAAAAATACACCATTCTGAAGTTTTGGCAACGTTCAAAGTTCAGATGTAGCATGTGTTTATGCGTTACTATCTGAAAATATGTCCATTGTGTAACTGTCCTTGGTATTACTGTAGAAATTGGTTATTCCAGAGACAAATTTAGTGTTACCACAGACATTAAAACTAATTAAGTGGATTTTTTTTGTAATTTTGTCAAAAATATTGAAAACAAATGTTTAAAAGACATTGGCACACCTTTAGCTGTACAATTATGGTAAAAGAAAATATTAGATGACCGGTTATCATACTGTTATTCTATTCTGGTTACACCAATGACTAGATACGGTAACACCAGGGACTTTTATTTTGTATATTGTTCCTATACCTAGTAGAAATTAGCAAACAATAACTATGTATATTTTGAGCAATAGCAACTGACCTATCCTTTAGTTATAATTCGTCGAACTACAGAAATAATTATCTATTTACGTATGATGAGAATTTTTAGATACACCAAAGACAAAAATGTAACACCAGGGACTTTATATTAATTATACTTTTAATAATATATGCATTGTCAGAAATACGTAAATTTCCTTTATTTTGACTGATCTTTTGGATGTAAATAAGGTTCTTGGCCTGGGTTGTTCTTTTGCTGTAAAAGTAATAAATGATTTGTATATTCCTGAATTTTGAAATGTTAGTTACACCAGTGACACAATTAGTAACACCATGGACTACTGGTATATTTTTGAATTGTTTTATGTAATACATACAATCTGAGTTATATCACGGTGGCTATCACATATTCCAGATTCATATATGGGTCTTCGCTTACCATGAACAATTGATTTTGCGCTATGTTATCATAGATATCATATTGAAAATGAAGTAACACCAGAGACAAACAAGTAACGCCACCGAGTTGTTCACAAACAAGATATAATAAGAAAGAGAAAGAATGTCATAGATTTACGACAGAGTAAAACAGATCCTTAGGGTGGACCTAAAAAGCGAAAACAAATAAGACCACAGTAAGTACGCAGACAGTAGGACGCACAGTAGATATTGAGACATAGACACGTCGTTGCGAAGGGGCATTCAATATTTAAGACAGATGCACTAAAAAAAACCTACTACAGAATTTGATACAAAATTAGGAGAATTTGTACAGACCGATGACTCCACAACAGATACGGTGAAATACGTGGCTACACGAGACCAAAGGACATATTTAGACAGACCAAACAATAGTTGAACAGACTGACCTTTTAGTAGACTCTATGTCAGATATAGCAGGCGACACTATAACAGACTCGGTGACAGATAAAGCTGCAGATAAACAGATAGATTACCCTTTAGCAGAACTCAGATATAGTTCCAGATAGACAGCTGACCCTATAGCAGACCCAGTGACAGATATAGTTACAGATAGACAGACAGATGACCCTGTAGCAGACTCGGTGTCAGATATAGCTACAGATAGACAGACAGATGACCCTATAGCAAAGTCAGTGACATATATCGCTACAGATAGACAGGCAGATGACCATATAAAACTGAGTGACAGATATAGTTACGGATAGACAACATATTTCTCTATAAAAAACTCAGTGACAGATATAGCTACCGGTACAGATATATTTTCCCTATAGCAGACTCAGTGACAGATATAGCTACAGATACAGATTTTCCCATATAAGACTCATTGACAGATATAGCTACTGCGAAACAGACAGATGAAAGCAGACTCATTGGCAAATATAGATACTGAGAAACATAGATGACCCTAAAGCAGACCAATTAACAGATATAGCTACCGAGAAGCAGACGTAACCCAACAGCAGGTTTGATGACTGATATAGCTGCTGATACTTTCGTTAAAATCCTACTGTGATTGTTGATGTTTGCTACATTTTGAAATTTCACAGTCAAGATTTTTTCAAATAATACCGAGGCGGTCAGTTTCTGGAGGAAACCAGAGTGCCTGGAAAAAACCATTGACATCCGGCATGAGAACTGACATATTTGATCACACTAGGGTCTGTCCGAGTTTGATTCAAATCTGTGAGATAAGAAGCACTGTGATCTGTGAGCGTGCACTTTAAGTGTACTTTAGCATTTTTATTTGGTAGATCTGTCATATACCACTTTTTTAATTTAATCATAAAATACACTCAAAAAGTGGTATATGACAGTATCATATACCACTTTTTGAATGTATTTTATGATTAAAAAAGTGGTATCTGACAGATCAACTGTCTTTGGTGTTGTCTGTGGTGTTACTAACATATAAATTGACACCAAATGGTACAAATTCTACAAGGAAATATTATATTTCAATCGTTTATTTATTTATTTTAATTTACTAGGTAAATCGCGAGTTTTAAGATTAAATAAAAGATCATCAAATCAAAATACTACAATATTGTCCCTGGTGTTACAAAGGTGTCTCTGGTGTTAACAAAACAATTGGTAAACATTGGATAATCTTGAGGAATGTAAATGTTTCTATTGAAATATCTGTTCAAACTCCATTTTTGAGAGATAGAATATAATGTAAGATGTATTTTCTTACTTTTGTTCCCCAACACGCATTGAAATTTCAGTATTTTAAATGGCTGTCTTTGGTGTTATTCTTTTTGTCTTTGGTATAACTTCTAAATGTCTGTGGTGTTGCCATGGTCTATCCATTCATTAATTTGCACAATGTAAATAAATTTTGTTAACTTATAATTAATTATAAATTACGTATTAAGTACTTTTCTATGAACCAGTAAAGAACGCGTGCCACAAAAAGGCAGTAATTTATTATAAAATTCCGTTCTTGCATTTTTTTAGTTTATCATTTCGAGATTTTAAGATTGTTATTTAAGTGTTAAAATGAAAAATACAGTCTCAAATTTTAAATGATATGTCAGCTAGTTTGTTATTCATGTATAGAAATAGGTTTTATATTTAAAATCTACTTAAATATAGATATTTCCAAAAACATAAATGATGGTTACTCCAGAGGACATTATGAAGCACAATTTTAAATTTAATTTGATATTCTGTCAAAAAGAACCAATCTCTTGTGTGCATATTTCTCAGAATGAAATTTTATGTTTCAAATATTGATTTCCAACCAATGAAATGACGGGATTCAATTATTTTCTTATCGTTATTTTGGTTTGTGGAATTTCTACATTTTTTGAGAATGACCCACATACGTTTGTAGGACAGGCGTGTTTACATGTTGTTTTTACCCATCATAACATAAGAAAAACTGCATTGGTTGAATGAACAGTTTGTTAAACAAACCCTGAAACCAACTATTTGCATGGAATTAATGTTTTCTTGGATTAATCAATGTTTACCACCTACGGACTGGGTGTGAGATGAGGGATTCTGTCACCGTTGGTAGCTGTATGGGCTGATCAGGAAAGTTGGGATGGGAGACCAAACTGTGTGAAAAACTCGTCTGAAGCGGGAGGGGTAGGTCGAGTGTCTGTCCTTGTTATTTTTCTTGGTGCTGGATAGTAATAGAAAGTCTTGATAGTATAGTTTAAACATTAATTACAAGTTCCTGTGGTTGAGGCTCAAACATCTGACTTATCTGAACACTGGCATTGCATTCCTCAAAATATTTATCCTGATCCCCGACTATTATCGTGGGGAAATAAAATGTCTTGCTTTCAAAAGAATGCGTATGTGATGAATTTTAAAGAAAACACCCCGTATTGAGGTTTGGCATCCGAAAATGCCATGGTGCGTGCCATATTGCTTATACTCTAGCCTGTCTAGACATGTAAAATGCTTGCTGACGATAAAATATCGGTTTTGAAAAATATTTCATAAATACAATCTTAAATGTAAAATTATAAATATCGGTGAAAATTAATCGGAACATGTTTGAATTAATTTGTCAAAATTTCTCATTAATAAAAAACCGAATTATTTTAATGATTCAATGTGAGATCTTCCCGTTTGTATACAATCTTAAACTGAATTAAGGGTAGTTCCGGTAGAAAACGTTGTTACTGGAAAATAACACAGTGTTTTTGCAAGACAACAATCAATGAAAATGCTCTAAATTGTGTAACAACGTGAAGTTTGTAATTATTATCGGATTATTACGTACCGCTTACCTTGCATGATTCAATGATGGCACAGATACCCGTTGGGAGAAAGCAAAATATTGTTGCAAGTACTGACCTCGTCATATAATCTTCTTGATTGTCATCCCAGACCTATTATAAATAAATAAATAAATAGACAATAAATAAATAAATAAATAAATAGATAAATAAATAGACAATAAATAAATAAATAGACAATTAATAAATAAATAATAAATAAATAGACAATAAATAAATAAATAAATAAATAAATAAAATATAGACACATAAATGTAAATAAATAAATGAATATAAATAAATAAATAAATAAATAAATAAATAAATAAATAAGCACTTGACTTTATTTGCTGTACAATATACCAGCCTCTATGACCGAAAGCGTGCGCTTCGCTACGTTCAATCCACTGGGATCAGACTAGTGTGATACAATTTGTCAGTTCGCTTACCGATATCGCTGGAATCCAGGCTCTCTGATTTCCTCCACCACCCCGGAACTTAACATCTCGATATATATAAGTGAATGAATCTTGACTAGGGCGGTCATCGACAACATGCCTCTTCTCCTATTAAAAAGGTTAAAATTTAAAACTATAATTTCTTATACAGCCCAATCTGCCTTAAAGACCACCTCTATATAAGGGCCACCTGCTTATAAAGGCCAGTAAAATTGTAACTCAATTGTTCTTTATTAATTTTATTTGAACCTGTATATAAAGGACACCTGGCCATAAAGATCACTTTTACTAGTTCCATTGCATTGGGTGGTCTTTATAGACAGGTTTGACAGTATATGTAAAACTTACCGTTGTAGCAGATGGGCGTGGTTGTTCAATATTGGGAAGATGGTAATAGTTTCTCGCCGTCATATTTGAAAATGCAACTGTTATCGAAATTCGACACTTTATTCTTTCAAAACTCAGAATGATATTGCCATTGGTGTCATCTAGTTAAAGTATTTATAAAGTTGAAACAGGAAGCCCTAACAAGGGCCGTGCTTGGAATTGCCTGATTTTTGTATTAAATTGTTTCCGACTAATTAATAAGGAACTTTGGTTGGAATTAAAGTTCATCAATAGATATATTTGAACAATCCAATTCATATATTTTTTAATGATTGTTTTATTTTGAGGCACCAGGAAAAATTGATAATTTGTTTGTCATTCATAGCATACAGCGAATCTATTTTAAGGGGAAAAATCGCTGTGGTTAATTAAGGCTGTTTACGACAAGTTTTTGTCCTTAAGTAGATGTACGGTTGCATTGTTAGGCCACATAGCGGTGTTGCCGCATAAACGCGCCCGACACGTCTATGCGGGGAATTTCAACGCATAAAGAGGTTGGCCACGTTTATGCGGGGACGTTCAACGCATAAAGATGTGTTGCTTATATTTCGACTTTTGCTTTTAATAATAATAATAATAATAATAATAATAATAATAATAATTATTATTATTATTATTATGACGACGATGATCATCACGATGATAGTGATGGTGATGGTGCTTTAGTTAATGTGGTAATAATGATGGAAGTGTAGGTGGTGATAGTAAACGTTTTCTTTATGCGGCAGAATGTAGCCTTTCTGCCGCATAAAAGTGTAAATTGTATGCGTTGAAATTCCCCGCATAGACGTGTTGGAACACGTTTATGCGGCAACACCGCTATGTGGCGTAACATTGCATTTTCATATTCTAATATTTGGTCAGCAAATGCTTACTTCTTTCTCAAAACGGCTATTTTAGTCTTTAGTTTTTATTATGTGGTAGCTGAAACTTTATTTTAATCACATGCATCTGTAGGGGTTTTCAATTCATTAAAGAAAAGTATGAGATATCCATAACAATTGTCATGAGCAGAGAAACGAAAAGTCTTTTATCTGCATATTTTCATTGATAACTTTTTGAATACAATTCTATTTAAGTTGCAATTTCAAAGGTCTCTTTTTATTAGTTACCCAACATCCACAACTTAGTTTCAATTTTCGATGAAAATTTCTCGAAATCGCCTACCATTAATTTTCTGAAAACAATGCAGCATATATAGTAACGGTTTGAGGTAGGAGCTTCAAATTTCGTACAAAGATGGCCAGAGGCACGCTCTGGCGGTGATATTATTCACAATAAGAATCTAACAATTTCAACTAATTGGAATTTAGGTTTGGTCAATTAAAGCTGTCAATAGCGTTTTCAATAGAAACTCAAAATGAGATTAGAAATGTTAAATGTATATTTGAAAATAATATTGATTGATTAATCCCAGTTTCTTTGCATTTTGTTAAAAAAAGTGACTAAAGGCCCACCTGTTTACCTGATATGAGTCAGTTGGTATAGTTCTCGTTCCGTAAGAGGGAGGTCGTGTGTACAAACCCCAACCAGGTAACTTGAAAGTGGGTTATGACTGTTCTTTCGCCAAAAACTCGGCATTTAGAAATGAAAGACACGGGGTCCTTTGGACCTTGAAAACCGATGTCCCGAGTCACAGCAGTTGTGGCACTTTGAAGAATCTTCCTTGCACATTGCCCTGAGCACACAACAAAATAAACCTTTCTGGCGCCTCATCTATTAATATAATGCTAGTAATGTCTCAATATAAGTGAAATATTCTTGACTGGGACATTAAACACCATTACTCAACTCTGTTTTAAATTGGATGTACATGTAGGTGATTTTCAGTATATTTGACTTTATTTTTACCTTAAGACATTTTTGAAATAGGATTTTGAAATGCAGTTGATTTTGTATATATTCAGTGAAATGATAATATGACAAATTTTTTTTTGTTTTTAAAAATACGACTATAACACTGTTTCTATAATAATGAATAATGGTTTACTACTGTATTTTCAAAAATTAAGTGCACATGGTTTTTATTATTTATTTCTTTTAATTGGAATTATTTCCATTAAACTATTAAGAAAATACATTTAAAATGCACTGACCTTATAACCAAATAATATTTTTAAATGAATTATATCATTATTCAGTGCTCCTGTAAAGTTTGCGAAAATTTTGGAAATTTGATCAATTTTTACACCAATTGGGCCTTATTCGAAGTAACATCAGGATATTTAGGGTCAGGAAAGTCATTGTTGTTCAGTTTTCCAAGTGTTTTCATTATAAATATTTCAATTATGACATAACATTTATAGTTGTTCAGAGTAAGACGATACAGAAGAGAAAATTTTGACATAGTTATATTTGTTGTTTTGTTAAAAAGTTAAAAAAATTGCTTTATGTACAAAATTAAATTCATTTTTGGATGAATGAAAAAATATTTTTCCTATTAGGTCAGTATATCTTGTATCAAGTTTTGACATTTTTTTGTGAGTTTGTTGGAAAATACGACTTTACATTATTCCATGTGCACTAAATTTGTGGAAATACAGTAAGTAGTTGTTTCTGTCATTTAGCAGTAGTCGGTAAATTTGCGTTAGAGTTGTCTCTCTTTTGTCAAAATGCTTCCGAGTCGAACATATATTATCTGTAACACTCTGTGTAAAACTATGATAGCATTCATGCAAGCATGCACTTGCATTGTTTTGTTGCAATGTGTTTCGGATTTTGATTACATGTATTTAAATATTGGGCAACATATTCATATAAGGAAACGTTTTTCTTCATTTTCAGAACAAGCTTGTTAGTACACAAATTTACGGAAAATGTAGTACGGTGGGGTGGGGGTGTTGTTTTTAGAAAATGTGTCAAATTTAAAATACCCCTTCGATCGTACAGATATTAATTAATTTTAATACACACACTCAATATCAAAACGCCTAAATGGTTCAGTGGTATAGATTCATCCTCGAGAGGAAGGTCCTGGGTTCGAAACCCAGTCGGGACATACATAGCTTCCTCGATTGGCGCTCGGTTTAAGTAGGACCCACTGATTTATCCGGTCTCAATATCACGGGACTGGGGAATATTTGTCTGTGGCGTACTGACCAAGTGAGCTAGTACCTTAAAGTAGCATTGAGTGTGTATTAGTACATGACAGACCTTAACCACACGAGTTTGCATATCTCACGCATACAGGTGAATCATTTCGAGATTTATAAACTTTATCTGGGTTCAGTTGTACGAGGCTTGCTTAATTTAACAAAGTGATTAGTCAAAATTTGAATTATGCATAATTTCAGATATATCGTGAGCTTAATAATGAACTGTCGAAAATGAATCAAGAAAATGAATAAAACGTTCATCAAACTGAAGCACATGGAAATAAAAATACCAATTCGATACTGATATCTTGATTTTATTCATATTTTAATTTTCAGCTAATGACTGATTAAACTAATCAAGCTTCGAAAAACTGGGTCCTGTCCCGGGAATAGATGAAAAACTGATTGTACGACGGCCATACAACTTTTTGAGGGCCTTCATAAGCCTAGGCTTGCAATATCCCTGAGTCTATGAGGGCACTGACAATAGGACAGATTTATTAATACTTCATTTAAAATAAAAATAGTTCGGGTTTAGATATATGTAGCTTATCGGAAGGTGCTTTCTCTTCTTGAGTTAAAAACTAACAATAATGCAACAACGACAGCAGCAGCAACAGCATCATCATTATTATTATAAACAACAACGGCAACAACAACAGCAGCAACAGCACCATCATTATTATTATAAACAACAACGGCAACAGCAGCAACAGCACCATCATTATCATTATAAACAACAACGGCAACAACAACAGCAACAGCACCATCATTATCATTATAAACAACAACGGCAACAACAGCAACAGCACCATCATTATCATTATAAACAACAACGGCAACAACAGCAACAGACCATCATTATCATTATAAACAACAACGGCAACAACAGCAGCAGCAACAGCACCATCATTATCATTATAAACAACAACGGCAACAACAACAACAGCACCATCATTATCATTATAAACAACAACGGCAACAACAGCAACAGCACCATCATTATCATTATAAACAACAACGGCAACAACAACAACAGCAACAGCACCATCATTATCATTATAAACAACAACGGCAACAACAACAACAGCAACAGCACCATCATTATCATTATAAACAACAACGGCAACAACAGCAACAGCACCATCATTATCATTATAAACAACAACGGCAACAACAGCAGCAGCAACAGCACCATCATTATCATTATAAACAACAACGGCAACAACAACAGCAGCACCATCATTATCATTATAAACAACAACGGCAACAACAGCAACAACACCATCATTATCATTATAAACAACAACGGCAACAACAGCAACAGCACCATCATTATCATTATAAACAACAACGGCAACAACAGCAGCAGCAACAGCACCATCATTATCATTATAAACAACAACGGCAACAACAGCAACAACACCATCATTATCATTATAAACAACAACGGCAACAACAACAACAGCACCATCATTATCATTATAAACAACAACGGCAACAACAACAACAGAACCATCATTATCATTATAAACAACAACGGCAACAACAGCAACAGCACCATCATTATCATTATAAACAACAACGGCAACAACAGCAACAGCACCATCATTATCATTATAATCAACAACGGCAACAACAACAACAGCACCATCATTATCATTATAAACAACAACAACAACAACAGCAACAACAGCACCATCATTATCATTATAAACAACAACGGCAACAACAACAACAGCACCATCATTATCATTATAATCAACAACGGCAACAACAACAACAACAGCACCATCATTATCATTAAAAACAACAACAACAACAACAGCAACAACAGCACCATCATTATCATTATAAACAACAACGGCAACAACAGCAACAGCACCATCATTATCATTATAATCAACAACGGCAACAACAACAACAGCACCATCATTATCATTATAAACAACAACAACAACAACAGCAACAACAGCACCATCATTATCATTATAATCAACAACGGCAACAACAACAACAGCAACAGCACCATCATTATCATTATAAACAACAACGGCAACAACAGCAACAACAGCACCATCATTATCATTATAATCAACAACGGCAACAACAACAACAGCAACAGCACCATCATTATCATTATAATCAACAACGGCAACAACAACAACAGCAACAGCACCATCATTATCATTATAAACAACAACGGCAACAACAACAACAGCAACAGCACCATCATTAACATTATAAACAACAACGGCAACAACAGCAACAACACCATCATTATCATTATAAACAACAACGGCAACAACAACAGCAACAACACCATCATTATCATTATAAACAACAACGGCAACAACAACAACAGAACCATCATTATCATTATAAACAACAACGGCAACAACAGCAGCAGCAACAGCACCATCATTATCATTATAAACAACAACGGCAACAACAGCAACAACACCATCATTATCATTATAAACATCAACGGCAACAACAACAGCAACAGCACCATCATTATCATTATAAACAACAACGGCAACAACAGCAACAGCACCATCATTAACATTATAAACAACAACGGCAACAACAGCAACAACACCATCATTATCATTATAAACAACAACGGCAACAACAACAGCAACAACACCATCATTATCATTATAAACAACAACAACAACAGCAACAACAGCACCATCATTATCATTATAAACAACAACGGCAACAACAACAGCAACAGCACCATCATTATCATTATAAACAACAACGGCAACAACAGCAACAACACCATCATTATCATTATAAACAACAACGGCAACAACAACAACAGCAACAGCACCATCATTATCATTATGAACAACAACGGCAACAACAGCAACAACACCATCATTATCATTATAAACAACAACGGCAACAACAACAACAGCAACATCATTATCATTATAAACAACAACAACAACAGCAACAACAGAACCATCATTATCATTATAAACAACAACGGCAACAACAACAGCAACAGCACCATCATTAACATTATAAACAACAACGGCAACAACAGCAACAGCACCATCATTAACATTATAAACAACAACGGCAACAACAGCAACAACACCATCATTATCATTATAAACAACGGCAACAACAACAGCAACAACACCATCATTATCATTATAAACAACAACAACAGCAACAACAGCACATCATTATCATTATAAACAACGGCAACAACAACAGCAACAGCACCATCATTAACATTATAAACAACAACGGCAACAACAGCAACAACACCATCATTATCATTATAAACAACAACAACAACAACAACAACAGCAACAGCACCATCATTATCATTATGAACAACAACGGCAACAACAGCAACAACACCATCATTATCATTATAAACAACAACGGCAACAACAACAACAGCAACATCATTATCATTATAAACAACAACAATAACAACAACAAGTTATTATCAAAGGGATTGTCATATACCATTTTTTGAATGTATTATATGATTAAATTAAAAAAAATGGTATATGACAGAATTATCAACTATCACGGAATAAAAAAATGCATGGCTATAGAAAAAAAAAATTCTTCGACAAAATGCGTGGTTGTAAAATCGATATTGCGGCAACCACTGCAAAAACCTAGGTCACATTTCTGAGGGGACGGCGTTTGAATAAGCATTTGCGGGGGTGTTCATATTCCTGTGGGCGGCGTTTGGATTACAAAAATGCGGGGGCGTTTATTAACACAAATAAATCCATACAGCTAAAACCAGAAGTCCACATGAGAAGATAATCCGAAATAAAACACGCCTTTTGAAAACATAATACACATGTAAATTTACAAGTAATGATTACCAATTTCGAGCAAACAATCGGAAAATGTCGAGTAACAAAAAATCTCAATAAAAATGACTTACCTGTTCATGGTGTTACAAAATTACACGTGTGGCAAGTCCCCAAGGATACCTGATGTTAAATAAATCTTTTGATGCGGTTTTGCCTTTTGTTTGTTAAGAAAAGTCTCAAATTGATATTAATGATATTTAAGAGTTTTCGGTAAATAATGTTAATTGGACTTATTGGACTTTTGGTATCAAATTTAATCAGTTAATGACTAAGTACAAATTAACGTGGGTGATGTGCTAATTGTTGAACTTTTATGGCACAATGTTTTAATTCGGTAACCAATAATTTGCTAAGACAGATTTTAGCGTTATACAAGGTTTTGGCAATTAATCGAGAAAGACTTGCAAAGAAAAAAATAGACTTTGAGACTTTAAACTATTCGGTGGATACATGTAAGTTGTATAAACCGTCGGTTTACAGATCACGACTCCTCTCATTCATCGCCAAGGTTCAAATCCCACTCAAGGTGACCGTTGAACAAGAAAGTGTTCCCTTGCCGAATGCCAGTTTTCGCGGTTTTCTCTTGTGCCCTGGTTTAATTTCTTACAGTTTCCTAGAATAGGTCAAAGGTTATACTATACAAATGTACAAAAGAGACATAACAACCCCAACCAATGAACAGAATAAAGTATGATTAATCACACAACAAAAGACAAATAAACGTAGGTCGACACAACAATCCCACACAACAAAAGGCAAATAAACGTAGGTCGACACAACAATCCCACACAACAAAAGACAAATAAACGTAGGTCGACACAGCAATCCCACACAACAAAAGGCAAACACACTTTTAACCAATGGAACTAAATATACACAACAATCGCACACAACATGACAAATAGAAAAAGAGCAAATGCGAATTGACAGAAAAAGTCCACACAATGAAAAGAAAAACAGACATATGGCTAATAACATAGAATCGCAACAAAAATCCAACAAAGGAAAAGCCAAACAGGCGTTAAAACAATGAAACAGAATAGACCTAACAATGGTATTACACAGCAAAGGCAAATGAGCCTAGCTTAGAACAAATATAACCAATAGATCGCAGTTGAAGTCCACACAGAAAGAAACAAACAGACGCAGGGCTAATAGCAACAATCCCACAAAACAAACATACATTGAACTAATGAAACGGAATAGGCACAACACAACAAAAAGGCGTTAAGTTATTAACACAAAATTGGAATTGATAAGAAAAGAAACACAAACAGCGAGAAATTAGAACATATTAAACCAATGGATCGCATTTAGAAGAAAAATCATAGACAACAAAACACAAATGAACGCAGACCTAATATTTACATAGAATCGAAGTTGATATGTACAACAAACCCACACAGCGAGAAACAAATAGATGTAGCTTAGAATCGAACATATTGAACAAATGGCCCCCGACAACAAAGACAAAGAACTATTATTTACACAGAATTGGAATTGATATAATAAACCCACACAGCGAAAAACATACAGACGTAGAGTCTAATACATAATCGACACATCAAGTACAATAGGCATATATGTCTATATCAAGCACAAAAGTGTCAAATTTCGAAATAAATTTAGTCAATTAATGTTCATAAATAGAAATTAGAACAGTTTGTTTGATACACATAAAACTCTGAAATCTAACTCGGATCTATTTATAAATTACGCTTAAGAATTACTTTTCTAATTAAAGCACGGATTTTCATTACAATCCCATTACAGTTTCCTATTAAGATTTTATAATTTCAACAAACATTAATGAGATCGTAATAGAAGTCAAATAGTTACTCAATAGAGCTTGTCTTCAGAAAACAAAGTCTTAATAATCAGATTGGAAAAGTAAACCGAATTCTGATAAATTGATATTCTATTTTTAGTAAGATGTCTGTAAAGACGTCATTCCTTTTAAACATTATTTATAAAGTACATATGGTGTTGGTGATGATTTATTTTTATTTTTTTCTGATTCATTGTTTTTATTTTAAAAAAAACCAAAATATCTTTTGTATTTTAGAGGGCACTGGTCTTAAATACAACCAGTGTGATCAGAGTACCTTTTTGTTGTTAATTATTTGAACATCGCAACAGTATTCTACAGCCCCCTCCAATAATGCCTCTCTGTTGGTCTTAGCGTGGTAAAGTTGTAAGCTCCCAACGAAGGGATTTCCATTCTAACGCATAGAGCTACCATATCTAATGACGAAACAAGAGGCAGAAAGATCAAAACCACAGCTATGTACCTAAGGTGACCCCAAAAACATACCAACCCCTGTGCAAATAAAAAAAATCAAAAAGCAAAATTAAAACTTTAAAAATTGAAAAATGAATTGCAACTCTGAACTTTCACCAGGGAAGTGAGACCGAGTGCTCCGAAGGAAAAACATCTCGCCTGTTTAGATAGCTAAACTCGCCACGGTTGTATCTGAAATAGAGGACTCATTGCAACAGGATATTTGATCGTTTGTTGTATAATAACTATTACAAAGCTGTTTGTTGAGCCATTTATTATTTTTTCTTTTAAAATTAAACATAGCCCTTGGGACTTTAAAAAATATAATATAATAGATATACTAAGTATATTAAATGTCTCGGTTTCTGACACAGCAAAGTAATACGAAACAACAGCTGTTAAACAGCCACTAAATCACGTTGCTTCCATTACAGTCACGTGACGACTAAATCACAACATGAATTACTGTTTAACAGTTATTCAGATTTTTGAGAGAGAGAGAGAGAGAGAGAGAGAGAGAGAGAGAGATTATTGTTGGAATTTATCATGATCTTGGCAACCGCAAAAACAGTAAGCACATATTCTTCGAAACATGTATCTCATCGTTTTCAAAAATTCGTCGAATTTTGTTATGACATGTGGGGAACCATTATTACAAGCATAATTATTGCCAGCGCCAAATTTACTTAATTGTTCAAATGCAACTTCCTGGCGCTTTTGTCTTTCTAGTTGTAACGCAGCATTGTTTTCTTGAACTATATTTTGGTCTCTAATCTCTCTTATACTGTTTTTCCTGAGGAGAATTATTTTTGCGAGCCAATTCTCCCAAACTGGATTAAATAGGGTTTCTGATCCTTTGTCATCAAAAAGAAAATGTTCAATTCTTTCATCATTTTCACAGATATAATCCACTTTAATTATATGAACGTTGCTTTTGTATCTGAATTGCAATATTTTGTCTTGTGTAATGGATATAAATCGAAGGGGGATAATCCATTCATATTCCCACCATTCTTTTTCTACATCTTCAGTGGCGTTATATACAATCCAAGGACGAGTTGTGCATTTTGAAAATTCCTGCCGTGCTAGTAGCATCGAATCCTTTGTTAATCCCAAATAGACTAGCCTGCAAATAATAATAATAATAATAATAATAATAATTATAATAATAATAATAATAATAATAATGACGATGCTAATGATGAAAATAATAAAATTCTAATGATGATGTTAATGATGAAAATGATAAAATGATGATGATGATGATGATGATGATGATGATGATGATGATATGGCAATAGGCAACGCAAAAAAAAAGATTATTGTAAAAAAAATAATATAAGAAACTATTTAATAAAAAAGATTTACACAACTATCAGTGCAGGCTCCGAATATATATTCCAGATTGTTGTCGGACTCAAAGCTGTTATAAGTGAAATAATCTTTTGCTATATACACTCACTCATTCTCCACCCACGTTTTCATTTCTGCAGTTGAAAACTTCCCATTCACAATATTGCCGTATTAAGTGTATAAAAAAACCACCAAAAACTGGAAAACAACATCTCAGTTATTTTTGTTAAGCTTCATGTTGATAAATTGACGTTAATTACTTTGGGTGCGGCCGAAATGAAGTACTATGTTTATCCCTTCCCTATTGGCATTTCCGCATACAATCGAAAACATACATTAGCTTTGGAAATAAACATTTGTTTATGAATTAATTAATCGTATGAAAACCGTAATAATTCTTGTTGATCTTGATACTGTACAGACCTGTCGAAAATTTAACACGGGATAATGAAAAGGAGTCGAAATTCGGATTCAGAGATATAAATAGCTGGCCCCGGTTTCACAATCATTCCTTAGCTAAGATTTTCCTTAACTTAAATTTAGCAAAATTTTGTCATCTCTTTTTGAAACTACTGGTGAATAATTTTGTCAAAACTAATGCAAATGGTTTAATCTAGAAGTGAGCTAAAAATGACACCTTAAATTCCCCAATATCTTCAAAATTAACAAAATTATAATGATTTGAAATTTGCAAGATTTAAGTTAAGGAAAATCTTAGCTAAGGAATGACTGTGAAACCGGGGCCTGATGGCAGAAAAGCAACTGGGAGATAGAAAGCAGCTGTTCAACAGCTGTCGATATATAGATAACGAGCGGTCAAGATAAAGGCCCTGTCACACTATAACGTATATAACAGCGTATGCCGACGTATGAAAACACGCTGGCATATGTCGAATACGTTAGAGGTAAGTTTTTAACAAGTTACGAGGACGCTGATATACGTTGTAAT
This sequence comes from Anadara kagoshimensis, assembly GCA_021292105.1. NCBI lineage: Eukaryota > Metazoa > Mollusca > Bivalvia > Arcoida > Arcidae > Anadara > Anadara kagoshimensis. The sequence continues at coordinate 15,958,336 of CM037864.1, forward strand.
GCGTTTTCATACGCATAGACGGGCTTAAAATTTTGTGCATGCAGTAAATTTTCAGCGTATATCCGACGTATCTTGATAAGTTAGACATAAGTTAGAGGTACGCGATTGATAAGTTTTGCATAAGTTCTAATACGTTACTCACACGTGACTCATTATCTGACATACGTTTGCAATATGCTGGATGTTCATATTGAGTATGCGCAACTTATGCAAAACGTATGAGGAACGTCCTTATAGCAGACTCTACGTGTAAAAAGCGTGGTTAAAACTTATGCAAAGCGTATCGCATCGGTCACGTGATGGAAATATACAGTAAAGTTTACGTCATTCTGCCATTGTACATCGACGGATTTAAACATGACTCCCAAGAAATCAAAGAAACCGGTGGCCAAGAGAAGTACAGGAAAGCGAAGTGGTACATCCATGGAAAGTTCTATTGTATCAGAACGCCCACCAACACCATCTGAACAACAATCTGTCGATGACCAAACTCGTCCTCGTTCCGGCTCTAATGTTTCAGTGGCATCTACAGGAGCATCTGTGTTAGCGTCTGTGAAGGGACCTGAAGCACCTGAGGTAGCATCTGATACATCAATCTCCTCTCAGCCCCCCCAAGCTTAAGAAAAAGCGGGCCAAGAAAAGTACATTTTCGCTAGACCAGGAGCAAGAGAAGTATATGCTGGAGTTCCTGCAGGAGAATCCGATGCTCTGGGACATCAAACTCACAGACTTCAGGAGGATGGACAAGAAGATCATTTTGATGTCGGAGAACAGCTATTTGGTACTCTCGTCGCCGCCTTTCGGGATCCTCCATTTAACATCTATGTCTTATATAGGTAACTTAAGGAATTGTAAATTGCTCGCCTCCACTTTTTTATATCTAGCCCTAAAAACGCTGTTAACTACGTTCTCAGCACGTTATAAACACGGTCAGTAAGTTCGTCATAAGTTAGATTATCGTTTTGCAAACGTTCCATGCAAGTCAATATCGCTAGAGATTCGCTGGCTGCACGCTGTTGTACGCTGATATATGCCTGTATTACCCCAAGGGAACGTTTTGCATTAGCAACTCAAACGTTCGGCATATGTTATACATTCATTCAACTCGTTAGCAATACGTCCTGTTTTCCCAGAAGGCATAATTTTTTCAGCGTGTTGGATAAAATTTCATACGTCGGGATACGCTGTTTAATACGCTATAGTGTGACAGGGCCTTAAGCTCTCGATTCAAGCGTTAATCCGTTAGCTTAGTGTTAAACTTTCGACAGGTCTGTACTGTAAGTCATCAGTCATATTTGCCTTACATCAGCTTAATGGTCTAAAATAATCTAACTTAGCCTTTGTTTCCAAAACCGCTTTATCGAAATCAAAACAAACTGCGTCAAAATCTTTTTAATGGTCAACCATGTACAATTCGTTGGCGTTTTTGGCAGATAAATACGACAAATGGACCTTTCTGCGATAATTGTATTTTTGAAGCTCGGAGCAAAGTTCCGAATTAAAATATGGGGCGAAAAATGGTGTCGAAATAGCAATGATGCTTAGTCGAAATTTGAAGCTGCTATTGTGCTATTGCTTTCACGTCCTTGCGAATGCGCAGTCATACTTTCAAAAGGTTTGAGCAGAATATGAGCAGAATTACTTTTTTGCCTACGTTTATGAGAATTTTTCTCCTTTTACATTTAGGCCGAAGGTGCACGTGGTGGGTCCGAGCAATAACTGGCTTTTGGTCACGGGATACCTTTTATGGGCGATATAAAATTAGTGTCAACAAATATTTTGTTCAATAAATTATAAATTACCAGATAACATGCATATTTTTACAGATTCGTCAGTAGGATATTTTTTTTGGGACTCCATTAAACTCAAGTTATAGTTTTTGTCTTTATTTCCTTTTTTTTAATTTAAAACAAAAATTGTTACAAGAATATTCAAATTGGCTTAATCACACTAGTTTTAATTTTTTCAGGCAATAACAAAATTTTATTGACGACTGTCGTAAATTTTGGCAATCTCTGTTGGAATTATGGCTGTACATTTTTACGAAAATAAATGCAGATGTTAGAAGTTTTATGACACCATAAATTCTTGAATATTTTAACAATTCCCAAAATTATTAATTTTTCAAATTTGCCAGATTAAAGTTAAGAAAGATCTTGGTTAAGGAATGACCCGGTTTCACAATCATTCCTTAACTAAGATTTTTCTTAACTTAAATTTATTAAATTAAATTTGGTAATCTCATATTGTAACATCTGATGAATAATTTTGTCAAAACTACATGTAAATGCATATAATGATCTTAAAAATGTTACCATAATTACCTGAATATCTTTAAAATTTACAAAATTGTAAAGATTTGAAATTTTGCAAGATTTAAGTTAAGGAAAATCTTAGTTAAAGAATGATGGTGAAACTAAAGTCTAATTACTTGTCAAGAATAATTTTTTACTACATATAACGTATCCTCACTGCATTTTGCCTACATTTCTTACTACATATAGCGTAGTTACTACATAAAGCATACTGTAAAACAATTTATTTTCGCGGCATGATATTTTCGCGATATTTGTATCAAAGTCATTTCGCGGCATGAAATTTTCGCGATATCCCGTTGTGAGCCTGATCCCATCGTGAGCCCCTCATGTAAAAGTCCATTCATATTTATTCGATCAAATTTATTTTCGCGCATATTTATGAACTCGTGAATTACGCGAAAATAACATGCACGCGAAAATTTCATATTTTACAGTAGTTACTACATATAGGGGTTGGACACTTACCTAACGGGTTGACCCGTCAGTTCATGAAGCAATGTAAACGGTGTCTCTAGTTCTATTTCATCTTTAAATTCTTCGTATTCTTTAGTGGAAAACAGTTTTCGGATTCGTTCTTTATGGTTTGCCATCTGTAAAAATATATCATCCAGTCTTTTAATTTGTTCATCAATTTGTTTATTTTATACCATATCTTGGGTATCCAAATTTGAAAGACTTTGTCAGTGGAGCAGTTTCGATTCAAAATGAATTTCCTTGACCGACAGCTTCCCTCTTTCACATGATGAACCACAGCAGTAGCATGTGGAACAATTTGTCCCATTTTCTAATTAGCATACGCCGCCATATTGGATTAACGTCAACGTTATAGAGACTATAGGCCAAATAGACAAAAATCTTTAGCTCGCCCTCTTCGATCCAATAAGCATCCATTGGATATTTTCCGACAGGTAAAATTTGTCTTGACACCGGTTAGAATACGTTTATGTACTTTTCTAGTATATTTGTCTGGATTTCGAGGTTCCCACTAAACTTATACTTACGAAGCGTAAACTCGATTTCATCCAACAGTATTTTCGTTTAAAATATGAAAAAAGTCGAAATAACCGAGTTTTTGAAATTGTTTACTTCAACCAACTTACGACTTACAATAATTTCCGAAAGGAGAAACGGAATCACAAGAGATGTTGTTCCGGATATAGTCAATCGAGTTCTTAAATTTACACTGAAAAAAGTTCCCCGAGTTTTTTAAAATTGATCTATTTGACAAATCTGACGTTTTTAATGAGGCACATTAGGGGATATTAAAAGTAAAAGTCCATGCGTCAATTCATGCAACAGAACCCAGATTTGATTAATTCTATTCTGGGGGGGGGGGGGGGGGGGGCATATTTTGATTTAACGTCGGTTTCTCTTGACACCGGTTGCAACAGAACAGTCGAAAGGCCAGCTTCCAATATGGCTGATTTTTAATCACTTTAGTCACGTGATTTTCAGTTCAAATTGTGGTACGCAATCGGAAAGGTAGTACGTCTCGAAAATTTAAGTATACTTTTAAATGGGATCGTTATTACTTAAAATCATCAAATATTTTGAACAATAAAATTATTTTCCTTCAATTTATGTAAAAAAGAACCAATTATATACAGAAAATTACGAGTAATACGTCTTGAAAGTGGAGGTTGTGTCACAGCTGTCTGCCGACGATCTCGCTTCAGACACATTTTTGAAATATTAGGGCGAGTGATGGGTTCTAATAATTATTTTCTAAAAATTTATTCATTTCTGAACACATCCATATGAAAGACATGTCCGAAATCGGTGTGGGATGCAATTCTGTCAGTTGAGAAAACGGCAGGTGTGGCTCCTTTTGCGGGGTTTGGCTCACATCTGTCGGCCGACATTCTGCTTCAGACACAAATTATTAAATATTAGGACAAGTGATGGGTTCTAATAATTCAATTCTGAAAATATATTCATTTCTAAACATATTCATATGAAAGACATGTCCGAAATCGATGCGGGATGCGATTCTGTCAGTTAAGAAATTAGCAGGTGTTGCTTCGTTTTGTTTTGTTTTTCGTATGATGATTATCTCCCTTGTTTACACTGTCTCTCGCATGTATGCGAATAAAAATAAAGTGATTTTACTGTCTTATTGATGATATTTGTTTTATGTAGGGAAATTAAAAAAAAATAAAATAAAAATAAAAAATAAATAAAATCTAAAAAAAATTGGCTTCATTTAACATTTTAATCTTAATCAAATAAAATTATTTTCCATGGGAAATATTTCTTCAAATTTGATACACAAGAGAAAGTTATATAATTTTCTTTTCAGTGGTGTCATTTTAAATTTTTATTAAAATAATGAATTTAAAATCAGCATATGACAACTAGTTGCTATGTGCTGATTTTGAATGCAGTATTTAAATAAAAATTCAACAGCAGACCATGACAGTGGAACAGGAAGAAATACTGTTTCCACACCCCAAGTTAATAACTAGAAATTAAAATCTCTTTCTATAAGATGGTCAGGTCAGTTTTACCGGGTGTAACAGTTAGTTCTTTAGTATCTGTGGTTCATTTTTTCACAGATCAAGTGCTGCTGGTAGACTTTTTGCAGCTAAAGTACTAATGCACAGATGCAATATTAATCTAATTCTGACTGTCTCCAAAATGACATGGATCAAGTTCATGTATCTACCTTCAGTCCAGAGGATGCTTCATGTCTTTTAGGGTAAGGAGTAGAGTAAAAGTCAAGATTCTTTCACTATCAAACATATTTAGAGATAGGGAGAAAACTGTAGAGCCCAAAGAAAACCAACGACATTCCACAACAAACTGACTAACTTTCTCACACAAAAACTGTCCTGAATGAGATTCAAACCTATACAGTAAGAGGCCATGCCCCTACCAATATTTCAAATGTTATGTTGGACAGGTGCCAGTGTAATGCACAAAAATAATAATGGATTTATTATGTCAATTAGCATTTATTTTTCCTTAAAGTAATGATAATTTTAAAATGCAAGCAAAACATCTTTATTGACATTGTACTGTGTGTTGACCATGTAATGTTATCTGCAATAAAAAAACAAACAAACATAGTCATTGTTTATTCTGTAGTCTCTGTCTTGTTTTTAGCAAAGCAATAACATTAATAATATTTAATCTACAAATAAAAATGTTATCTATGAATAATCTGAAAATACAATGTTGGCAAATTTGTAAATAAAATTTGAAATATGCATTTCACCTGTCAATAAATATAAAAAAAGTTATCTGTAAATAAAATGAACTAAAAATTAACTTGTAGGAATGCATAATCTGAAAATAAGGTATTGGTAATCTGAAAATCAACTGAAATGATTATACATGTATGATGTCTATGTTTCCATTCCTGGTAGCCAAAATTGCCATTGGCTACTAATTTCTGAGGAATTCTTTCAAAAAGTAACCTATTTTAGCAAATCTGTGGAGAGATACTTTAAAAAGGACTATGTTTTCATAAATTTTGGAAATTTGGCTACTAATTATTTCAAATTTATGGAAACCTAGTGATGTATCATAAAATCATATGAAAATAAAACTACAAATATTCTGCATTCTTGAAAATAAAAAAGAAATTAATTAAAACAGAATAATTTAATGTAGTACCAGTATAACATCATTCACCACACAAGAATGGTACTGTGGGACTGTCAGAACTAGCCATGATGTGTGCAGCAATGATCCATGATTTAAAGTTTGGCTCAAATTAAATATGGTAAAAGATATTTACATAGATTCTTGCACAATAAAAGTGAATGGGTTATATTGTGATAAATTTCATAAAAAGCTCAAATACATGTACATGTATCAACTTTAAAAATATGAAATGTTTGAACAGTAAATCTAATACATGTAGTACAAGAATCTTTGTGATCCATTTCTGAATTTTCTGTGTTATCAAGTATGTTTTCTGCAGGTACATCCATACTTGCTGTGGTTACTGTGAAGAGAAAACATTCAAAATTAGCATCAATGTTTTAAAAACCTATTCATAGTATTTGTAGCTGTGGAATCATCAGCAACAGTAGCAGTAGTGATAGCTGAAGGATCTAGAATTGCATTAATTACAACATTTTTGCAATTTGTGCATTTGCAACCTGTACCTCAATATCTGCCAACACCATCACCAGTTTCTGAATAACGAAACTGAACTTTGGCATTTAAAATCCATCTTCAACCCCTTGAAGTGGCAAAACTGAAGGGGTATAAAATGTGTAGGCGGGCTGGCAAAATCTTACACCCTATTTTCAATGATCTATATTTCAATAAATATCTATTGGATTTTTATAATATTTTTACATAATATCGAGCATGATCTCAACTTTTGAAATATATTTTTGATTTTAAAAAATATTTGATATTTTTGAAGTTATTACAAAAAACATGGGCTACACTTTTTCCAACCGGTCAAAATTCATCAGAGACAGGATAACAAAATTTTACAACCCAATTTTCAATTATCTATATGTCCATAAATATGTATTGGATTTATATAGTATTTTGACATAATATCGGGCATGGCCTAAATTTTTAAAATACGTTTTTGATTTTTAAAATATTTAATATTTTTGAAGTTATTAAAGAAAATACGGGCTACACTTTTTCCAATCGATCAAAATTCATCCGAAGCAGGACGGGTAAGCTTTGAACATTGATCGATATCTCTCCACATAAATATGCTTGCCTATTAAAATTTGCAACAAATACGCGGTGGATATGTATCTTTGATACCACCAAGGTATTTCCTATAATCCAGTGGTTTTCTTTTTATAACAGATTGTTTGTGACATTTGATTGCTTTATAAGTACGACGCCATAAGTTATTTTCTGTAAATCCCTCCTGTGTAATGGTGAACCTGTCGTGCCTTGATCAAAGATGGCGGCGTACTTATCGCAATTAAAGAACAATAAAATGTCACAAACAATCGGTTATAAAAAGAAAACCACTGCATTATAGGAAATACCCTTTGGTGGTATCAAAGACACATATCCACCGTGTATTTGTTGCAAATTTCAATAGGCAAGCATAATTATGTGGCGAGATATCGATCAATGTTCAAAGCTCACCCGTCCTACCTCGCATGAATTTTGACCGATTGGAAAAAGTGTAGCCCGTATTTTCTTTAATTATTTCAAAAATATCAAATATGTTTTTAAAATCAAAATATATTTAAAAAATTGAGGTCATGCCCGATATTATGTAAAAATATTATAAAAGTCCAATAAATATTTATTGAGATATAGATCATTGAAAATTGGGTGGTAAAATTTTGTTATCCTGCCTCGGATGAATTTTGACCGATTGGAAAAAGTGTAGCCCATGTTTTTTGTAATAACTTCAAAAATATCAAATATTTTTTAAAATCAAAAATATATTTCAAAAATGGAGATTATGCCCGATATTATGTAAAAATATTATAAAAATCCAATAGATATTTATTGAAATATAGATCATTGAAAATAGGGTGCAAGATTTTGCTAGCCCGCCTACACATTTTATACCCTCTCGGCAAAACTTTTCAAATTACTAAAAAAAATAAAATAAATAAAGTTATATTCAGTCTGAAAAGTGTAATTGAAAACATTTTATGTAATTTTCCATATCATGACTTCTCCTCTTCTGCAAACTTTCTGAAATTTAACAAACTATTATTATGCTCTTTGTCAGCCTGCCTACCTGTAAATATGTGATACAACTGCCAACTTCTGATCTGAAACATTAAAATTACAGTTTTAAAATTTGCATGCACTGCAGCAGTTAAATCAACACCAGATAATTGTTGTTCAGATGGTTTTCTAGCAAACTGTACCTCTTGTGACTCTAAATGTAATGAAAGTGTAAAAAAAAATCCAATATCAGCTGATTTCTGAGTCACATAGTGACTACATGGGGCCAGCTGGGCGATCTGGATGTTTGATTTTCGTGGGATTTTTTCTACAAAATTGAACTAAAATTAAACAAAATGTTTAAAGGTTATATTAAAACACACCAACAAATATCTAGAGTAAAAATAAACAAATTAGAAGATGTCTAGACGCAATAAATAGCAAGTTTTGTTTTCCAAATCATAGGCACGCAGGGTCAACTTGACAATCTTTCTGTGCAATAACCGGTGCGAGTGATGGTTTCTATCCGGTATCAAAATGACCGGTGTTCTTAATGCTACCGATTACGACTATAATTTTTAACCCAATCGGTGTGGGATGCGATTCTGTCAATTCAATTTACCGGGCATAAACTCCGAATGCACCGCCCACTTGATTTTGACCTTTCACGATACCGCAGTTTATGTCTATGATTCCAGCATTTTAATTAGTTATAAGGAGTGTTTAATTGTTGTGATCGTCTAGAAAAATCAATTTTCTATCAAACGGATACAAAAATATATATAGTTTAAGTTAAAAACACCATTTAATTAATGATTTATTGCGTCAACCCTAAAATGCAAATTCTTCGAGGTGACGACAAAGCGCCATCTGCCGACCAAATTTGAATTACCCCCCTTGAACGGCCCTGAAGATTAAATCGCGGGTTTAACGGAAAAAATCGAAGCTGGCCTTTCAACTGGAAGTTAAGTTGAGGTGCCATATGGGGAAATAACAATTACAAATCGATTGTTTTGGTATTCATATTTTCCCGCTCATTAAACTTGGTATCACGTGATGTAACGTCATGAATATTCATGAGCACAAAGGGAACTAATTTATTGGTATGCTCAGTTGGTAGAGTGTTGACTCCGTAGGTTGGAGGTCAAGGGTTCGAACCCCGACCGATTATGACTTCTTTCGCCACGCACTCGGCATTTAGAAATGAAAGTCATGGTTCTTTTGGATGGGAACTTATAAATAAACGAGGTTCCATGTCACGATAGGTTTGGCACGATAAAGAACCCTGCTGTATAATGCCATCAGCGCAACGAACAGGCAAACTTTTACACATATAAGTGAAATATTCTTAACTGGAACGTAAAAACTCCATTCAATGAATATTTATAATAAAGAAAATATTACGACATTTCAAGCAATTTTAAAATGAAAAATACTCATTTAATGACTTACAAATATTTGCAGAAAAAGTTATGAAAACATCAAAACGCGTTAATAACTTTTGTATCAGGAAGAGAAACCCGTAGGGTTGGATCAAACCCTCAGGTCTACCCGCACTATAAGCGAAGGTTTTATCAACTCAGTACCCATACCGCTAGAATATCCTTCTACTTCATCAATTCGTTCATACCCCGGGCCGACGGATGCGAGTATTTGTAAATTAAAGAAAGGGGACCGGGGATGAAACACAACCTCCATTAAAAGCGACTGTTCTATCAACTAAGCTCTCTATAGATAGTACACTTACCTAATTCGTTAATGTTCATTAGAGTATATTTTGAAACATACCTTTTAAAGATCTTTTTCAGGTGTGTACATCAAATGTCACTGAAATTGATCATCACAACAAGAACGTTGTCTAGGCTTAACTGTGACGTCACAAATGACGACCTCACAACCAAAATGTTTAGACACAATTGTGACGTCATGAAATAATTCATCGCAACCAAACTGTCTAGACTTGATTATGACGTCATAAAACGAATTGCGTGGAGATTCCATTTATTGAACTTACCATCAAATTGGGAGATTCGTTGTCGTCGTCGTCTTCGTCGTCGAAGTAGAAATTAATCATAATCAATTGGGCCCAAATTCTAAAAAAAACTTTTTATTTTCATTTTCAGAGTAGTGGCGACCTTTTGCAATAAGATATTCAAAGTTTCGCATGTAAAATGCAGAAAATACAACAATTTTAAAATTTTAATTAAGCTTTTAAAGATTGATCTATTAAATTCAGTTGTTTTTCTCCCATTTTTTCAATATTTCAATTATATCGAGTCGTTATCAGCTATAACCGAAAGCAAATATTTGTAAAATGCGCATTTGCGCTTAAGACAATAGCAAGTTTCATTACCATGCCTCATTAATGCATTCCGAACATGATCGCGTAGAAACTAAGAACACAGATAATAAAGAAAATCATGTTCGACAGCGAGTGTCAGAATCACCAACAGGCGCATGCGCACTATTCCCAACGTCCGATCTCTTTATAACAACCTGGCTGCAATCAAACGTGTCTTCAAGTTACAAAGCGAACATTTCGTTTTAGAAGTTTAGATACCTAAATTGTTGATCTATGAGTATAGGTAAAGACAATATAATGCAAAGTATCTCAAAGAGCTTGTCGCATTAAGTTTCCGCATAGAGTAAAAAACGCACGCTCCTAAAAGTAACAAACATAGACCCCTTGACTTTCATTTCAAAATGCCGAGTGCTTGTCGAAAGAAGTCACAATCTTTTTTAAATTATGGTCAGACCAGACAGTGCTTCCAACTGATGACTTCCAACATATGCAGCGAGCACTAGTACTCTAGACCTACAAACTGAGCCATCATAGAGTGAGTGAGTAATGGTGTTTAACGTCCCAGTCAAGAATATTTCACTTATATTGAGACGTCGCCAGCTATAGGCGAATGTACAGAAATTTGCCCTGTGCGTTGCGCTGATGGCATTATACAGCAGGGTTCTTTAGCGTGCCAAGCCCACCGTGACACGGGACCTCGTTTATTTTAAGTTCCCACCCGAAAGAACCGTGTTTTTCATTTCGTAATGCCGAATGGTTGTCGAAAGAACAGTTACTACCCACTTTCAAGTCTTGGGTCAGACCCGGCCGGGGATCGAACCCACGACCTCCCACTTACGGAGCGAGCACTCTACCACTGAGCTACCGCAATGGCCTCAGCTAGCATTGAGAGTTATAGTATAAAAGAGTTTGTCGCCTTAAAGCTTCCGCATAAAGTACGAAACACACGCTCGTAAAAGTTACAAGGAAAGACAACGTGCAATAACATCAGGGATTATTACCAAAATAATTAGACATTTAATGCAGATTGCGAAATAAATAACACTTGTATTAACTTACAAAATCATAAAAGTCTTTTTGAAACCACAACTTGATTAAAAAAGACGATTTACAGTCAGTTGTTTTGCATGCGTGAATACAAATTCGATATTTTGAGGAAACCCATGTAGTGATTTTGGCAAATAAAAGTCAATTTGTCGGTGACGGGAGATACTAAATTTCTGATACAAACTTTTTTTTCCCTTAAGGTTTAAAATTTTGATTGAAGTTAAATCGCTTAATTTTGGAGACTTTGATATGATATCTGAAGGAAAATGATTGACAGAACGGAATTCGAGAGCGATAATAATATTAATAATAATAATAATAATTTCCTACAAGTATTATTTGACAATCCTTTTTCTATTTATGACAAAAAATCTATCTAAAACTAAACATTTTCTAATTATCTCAACTTTCATACAAGCATTGAAAACAAACTAACAAAACAATAATAATATAATAATAATAATAATAATAATAATTTATCGGACAATAATTTTTCTGTTTATGACAAATTCTAGCTCAAAATAAATGTTTTCTAATGATTTAAACTTTTATCATCAATATTGAACTAAAATACAACAACAACAACAACAACAACAACAACAACAACAACAACAACAACAACAACAACAACAGCATTAATAATAATAATAATAATAATAATAATAATAATAATAATAATAATAGTTTGTCTGACAATCCTTTTTTAGTTTAAACAATATTTATTCATCATTAGATACAAATAATATAATTCATAACAAACTTTAAACTGGATTCAGGAACAAGCGCTAGCTTATTTCAACCCGTCTCCAGAACAACTGTACAACATAATGTAAAACAACCTTTATTGTCAACTGCCAACCCCAAACTAATTCAATAAGACACTCCATGTTTTACGCGATTTGCACTTTGGGTTAACAGTGAAACAATAAAGATTGTTCTACAGTAATTCAATATATAATGGCCGTAACTAGAAAAAAACAAAAGTTATAAGTACATGTAGGTTAAATTTTTAAATTACTAACAAACTAATAATAAAAAAGAGAAAGTGATTGCCCATCAAAAACATGTTATGATATAATTACTAACACAAGACTAAGTATAATAAATACAAGTACATATATATAATTATATCGGTGTGGCGAAGTATATTAGAACCTTTTTGTCAAATAGATATATTTTTGAACTGTATTAAAAATTTCTTCATTTTGTTCAGTAGTTAAATTCTCAGAGTCACCAAATAACAATAGTTTTACAGTTGTGTTGACGGTCAGATTATCTATGGATTCCTTTCGAACTTCATCATATAGGGGACATAATAGAAGAAAATGTTTAACAGATTCGATTTGACCACACTGACATAGAGGACTATCAATTAAATTCTTTTTATACAAGTGTTCATTAAGGGAGCTGCATTCTAGTCTAAGTCTACAATGAAAAATTTGTTCTTCTTCGTTTACCAAAATAGTAATATAAGGGGATTTTAAAACTTTTGTCGATGTGTGATTTGAAATTATTTATAGAGCTTTGTCTTACGTCTATTGGTAAGTCGTTCCAGTCACGTGTAGTTGTGGGCAGAAAAGAGTTGTAATAATAACTTGTATGACAATGTATTGTTTCTAATTTTGGTTATGTCTTGTTGTGTATTGATGTACGTCCGAATGTCTGTTAGGTATAAGAGATTGAAGATAATCAGGAGTTAAACCATTAACCATCTTGTAATAAATTAAAAGTCTATGTTTGCGTCGTCTGTCTTTTAAAGTTTCCCAACCAGTTTCCTGATAAAGTAAGTGGCGACTTACAAGTTTAGTAGCACCAGTTACTATTCTTGCAGCTTCAATATTAATTTTTTCTAACTTGTCAATAAGTTCGTCCGTCATATTGTCCCAAACAACGTCGGCATATTCTAATAAGGGTCTGATAAAGCTTATATATATTTTTTCTAAAGTTTTTCTGTCTAGTTGGAATTTTAATTTACGAAAGAAAGAAAGTCTAAAGTTTGCTTTAGTTAAGACAGATGAAATATGACAGTTCCATGTTCCATGAATAGAAAAATGAATTCCAAGATGTTTATGGGATTCTACCTCTAGTATGGGTGTGTCATTCATATACAGTTGGGGATGGAAGGGAGGGGCTGTTTTTCTCGAAATGATCATAGATTCGGTTTTATTGGGGTTAAAGGTCACTAGCCAACTTTTGGCCCAAGTATGTATTTTCTGTAAGTCTCTATTAAGTAAATCAGCAGCAGAAAAAGGGTTGTCGACTATTATTGTCAAAGATGTGTCGTCTGCAAATAAACGAATTTTACTATTTATACTATCAACAATGTCGTTGATATAAATAATGAATAGTAAGGGACCTAATATTGAACCTTGAGGAACTCCAGATTTAATACCTAGCCAAGAAGAAAAAACGTTATTTCGAAGAACTACTCTTTGCTTTCTACCAGATAAATAATTTCTAAACCATAGAAGTAAATGACCACAGATTCCTAAAGAGCGAAGCTTTGCAATCAGTCCAGAGTGCCAAACTCTGTCAAATGCTTTTGTAATGTCACAGAATACAGCTCTTACTTCTTTTCCACAATCTACTGCTTGTAAAATATCATTGCTGAGATCTAATAGTTGATTCACAGCAGAATCGCCTTTTCTGAATCCTGATTGAAGAGGAGAAATCAAACCATTTTCCAAAAGAAAATTATTTAGATGTTTGAAAATACATCTTTCCATAACTTTACCTAATAACGATAGAAGTGAAATAGGTCTATAATTACCAACGCAACTAGGGTCATCTTTCTTAAATATGGGGGTGACATGAGCCTTTTTCCATTCAGAAGGGTATTTAGATTGCCTAATAGATTTGTTATAAAAACTGCTTAGGGGTTGCGCTAGAATGTCAGATGCATGTTTAAGAAGAAGCGGGTGTACATGATCAGGGCCAGATGCTTTGGATATGTTAAGTGTACTTAATATATCTGATACGTCGTTTGGTGTTATGTGTATGTCCGAGAGTGTATTTTCACATATAGTTATATTTGGAGGTTGTTTACCGTCATCATGTAATGAACTTTGATCAGCAAAATATTGATTAAGTGTGTCGGCTTTAATCTGTTCGTCATATATTACTTCATTGTCAACAATTAAGGGGGGAATGGTTGATGCTTTATCAGGAGAAATAAATGATTTCACAATTTGCCACCAGTTTTTGTCATCTAATTTACCAGATTGTAGTTTCTCTCCAAGTTTACTGTAGTGTGTTTGTTTTGCTTGAGTTACAAGTTTATTACATTTGTTTCGAATTTTTCTAAATTGAGCCCAGTGAAACTCTGAGTTTGATTTTTTAGCTTGTTTGTGAAGTCGTTTGCGTTTTCGTATTAATTTCCTTATGTTATTGTGCATCCATGGTTTATCATTAAACCGTATGACTACTTGTTTGTGTGGTATACTTTGATTTGCGGCTGAATGTATAATTTCCGATATTTGTAGTGCTGTTTTGTCTATGTCGGTATCGTCTATAAACGTCCAGTCTGTGTCAGTAAGTATTTGTCGAAAAAGATCGTAATTTCCGTTTTTGTAATCCCAAATGTTTCGCTTACAAGAGTTTTTAGAATCTTTTGTAATATTTAAAACAAGAAAAATAGGACAGTGATATCGTTGTTGTACTTCTAAAAATACTTCGCCTACACCGCAGTTAAAAATAATATCTTTTTTGTTGACTATAAATAAATCAATAAGTGATACAGAATTATCCCAATAATGGGTAGGTTCACTAATTATTTGTGAGAAATTATAACTATCTAATATAGCTTTATCTGTTTGTTGGCTGGGTTTAATTGGTTTTCATTAAAATCACCGGTAATGATAATATAATCTGTATTTAAATTAACTGCTTGGTCTATCGAATATTCTATTTTATCCCATACAGTACGGTTTGAATCAGGGGGTCTATAAAAGGTTCCTATTAAAACAGTTTTTGACTTTATTAAAACTTCTAGCCAAACACATTCTAGTTCTGATATTTCTAGTTCTGGTTTATGTTTAAAATAAAGCGAATTTTTTACATAAGCTATAACCCCACCCCCTTTCTTTGAATCTCTGTTACAAAAAATTGGTTTGTGAAAACCTTCAATTTCAATGTCAGGGTCACGATTTGATTGGTTGAGCCAAGTTTCTGTGAACAAAAGGATATCATAGTGACTTAGTTCACTACGAATTATGTCTAGTTTTGGGAGTAAACTATTGACATTCAAGTGTAGAATTGTGAAATATTTCTTTATATAGGATTCAATAGAAGGGTCTGATAAGTTACTAAATGATATGTTATCAGAACTGGTCTCAATAGTTTCAGGACCAGGGTTCTTTTATATAACAATGTTACAATGATATAAATAAATATTATATTATACATATAATCCAATATATTGAAGTTACGTAATGTTTTTAAAACATATATGTGTTTCAATTTGTAACCACTAATATACATTGTAATGTAGATAATGAGAACAGTAAACATTATGTTATTAATGATATAATTTGTAATCTGACATCTCATAATAATGAGACTAAGAATTAAAATCAAAATAATAATGGTTATGAATAAGGAAAAGTTATATGCTCTGAACTTTCTACTTCGTGAACTATGCTTAAGTCTTATGTTAAAACATCCTATCCTAGCCCTGTAAAGATCTAGGGATATATCCATTTAGGTAACACCAGAAGAGATAATAACTACAGGGCTCAGGAGGATGGTGATAACAACAAAGTCAGTAATGATAGGCATCAGTGTGAACACATAGAAACAAAATAAAACGTAAAAAAGAAATGAAAACAAATGTAAAATAAGGGGAAAAAATATAGAACTAAAAGTTCTACAAAAAATGGTGATATGATGAAGGGAGATAACTGAGCATTATAACTTTTATTCAAAAGAGATTATGTAACAAAAACCTTATAGAATGCACTCTATTGATACTGTGATCGAAAAAAAAGATATTACAAAATTGTAAACAAGTATTGATATGCATATATTTTAAACGACTAACTGATCATGTATTGTAATGTCATGATCCATTGTTGTCATTGTCTTATATTGTATGTTGGATAACTTTACATTATTGGTTAACACTGTAACCGTTAACCGCTTAGTGGGAGAAGAGTAAGCCCCTAAATGTCCAAAAGGGTTACCGAAGTTGCTTACTTCTCCTGAAAAAACTATTTAAATTGTTCAAAGTCATCCTCGGAATCAATCCTAAATTTTTTATTGTTCTTATCGTTGACGAAAACTTTTCCGTCCCATGTCCATACCTTATTAGTTTGCCATCACTTAGTAATTTACGGCCGTTTTTGAAGAGCGATTCGCGGCGTTTGGTCAGATCTTCCGATATATAGATATTAGCCAAAGACGATGTTGATTTCATGACGTAACGTGATTTCAGTATGCGTCGCTTAGTGTGATAATTAGTGAATTTCACCAGTATTTGACGTTTACGTCCTGATTGAGGTCGTCCAGTTCGGTGGGATCGGTCTATGTCTGCAATATTTATATCGATACCCATCTTTTTTACAACATCTATGACCAAGTTATCAGTGTCCTCCTCATTAGTTTCGGTGACACCAGAAATTCTGATAGCATTCCTCCTAGAGTACTGTTCTAGGTCATCTAACTTAACTTTTAAGGCAGAGTTTTCTGATTTCAATAGGGAGTTTTCATCTTTCAAGGTTTTTATTTCAGCTTTCAATTCAGTGGTCAGACTCTCAAACATACATTTTATTTCAGATTTCAACTCGTGTATAATTTGTGAACCTATTTGTGGCACTAGATGCGGATATCCGTGTGATATCAGTGTCTGATAGAGTGAAGGTCATCATTGGAGGAACAGGTGTTGATGGTACAGTGGTCACTATAGGGGTGGAGTGTCCAGGTTCCATACCGTATGACATGTTTACTAGAGAATTTGGATCGTAATAACAATAATGATAAGAACTAGGTGATCCTGACAAGTTGGGTTTATGTCGTTTTGATTCGTGTAATTATCTATACTGTCTATACTGCTGTGACTGTCTTTGCTACTATTGCAAATTGAATCGCACATTTGTTTACATTTATGGGTACGATGGCCACTTGACGTGCTAATTATTGAACTGTTTGTTACACTTACTGACCCTTACTGACCGACTGTCACGCATGAGTTAGTCACACACAATCTATTGTCTCATGATTTCAACAAAATAACAACTTTTGAGGTTTTGTAAACCAAAAAACAAACTCATCAGTGCATTCCTGAAACAGTTACTAGTCCAACTGCAAAATTTCAACCATCTCTGCTCAGCCACTTAATCAAAAACACTACTACATGTCACACCGGCGATGTGGACAACACAGTTCGGCCATCCTTTTTTCTGTCGATGACAAATATCTAGCTGAAAATAAATTTCTAATTATCTCAACTTTTTCCATCATCAATATTGCAAACAAACTTAATAGTAATTACAATTTCTGAGATATTTCTCTTAACAAATCATTCTTTCGCCTTATCTGGGAATTTCATCCACGACAACACATTCATACGAACAGCATGCACACGCATGTCAAACAACACAGAAAAATCTCTGATAATACTTCTAAATGAAACTATTAAAATCGTGTAATCTTTTGAACTCAATTTGACGAGATTTAATTTAATTAAGATTAAAACAAAAATAAAACGAAAATTTATTGAAGCATTTTATTTGGATTGTATAATCCATCCTGAATTTTGTGTTTGTTTATGTCATAAAATAATTTTTCTTTATCTTCGTCAAACACGAATGTATGACTATTTTAGGAAACAGATTCATACAGTACAGACCTGTCGAAAGTTTAACACCGAGCTAACGAAAAGGAGTCGAAGTTTGGATGCTGAGTGATCAAGATATGGATAGTTAGTGTCAGAAAAAAATGTTGGGAAATAGATAGCAGTTGTCCAATAGCTGTAGAGCACTGCGGTAGCTCCGTTGGTAGATTGGTCGCTCCGTAAGTGGGAGGTCATGGGTTACCGGGTCTGACCAAAGACTTAAAAGTGGACAGTGACTGTTCTTTCACCAAGCACTCGGTATTACGAAATGAAAGTCACGGTTCTTTTGGATGGAAGCCTTATATAAACGAAGTCCCGTGTCTTGGTAGGCTTGGTACTATAAATAACCCTGCTGTATAATGCAATCGGTGCAACGCACAGGCAAAATTTCTGCACCTTCGCCTATAGCTGGCGACGTCTCGATATAAGTGAAATATTCTTGACTGGGATGGCACCAATTCGTTACCTTAGTGTTAAACTTTCGACAGACCTGTACTGTAAGTGGAATTGAAAATATCACAGGGAAGGTTTGGTTTATTATTGGAAAGAAAAGTGAAAACATTGAAAAGTATCTGTCAGCGTGGCATTACCTTCTTTAGCTTTTTAATTATTTTTATTTGTGATACCATCAACTACATATGAGATAAAATATTGTAATTACTATATTATGACGTCACGATTTTTGATGGCGTCATCATGGAAATCATTGATGTTCTATATAAGAGTGTTTATGGCAGGAAAATATCATACTTCAGTTTGGTCGTTGACCACTATTGTGATATCGCATTTTTATATTTTGTTTAAAAATTAAAACAAAAAACAATGGCTTTGATCTGTTGACGAGGATCAATATAATTATCACAATACATAGACACAATGATTTTAAATTTCACCGATTCTTTTTGATACATTTCATTTTGCTTTATAAAAATTAAAAAAACCCCGCTGGTTATTTTTTTTTTAATTTTATCTTTAAATAAGTCTTTTAGAAACTGTTAACTGTTTTATTCACTCTAAGTCCACCGGGGGTGGTACAAGAGGTAACACATTTCCATATTTACAATCTACGCATGCCACATAAATTAAACTTTAAATACAATACATCATACAATAACAAACAAATACAAAGGTATAATTCTTATAATATATATACAGTATAATAACTGAGAAAACTGTTAATATTCAAGTTGGGCTTCCTTCAGAAATTTAATTAGATTAAGTAGTTTCTTTCTATTTTTAGACTTAAACAATGCCGAAAATTTGTAAGTGTTTGCGTTTTTCCAGTAACTAACATCAATATATTTAATACGTAAATGCCTAAAATTACAACATTCAAAAAGTAAATGAAATTCATCACCAATTTTACCATCACAACATTTAGTACATAATCGTTCATTTCTAGAGACATTAGTCCACCGACCTGTTTCAATAGGAAGTCTATGATTACCTGTTCTGAATTTTGTTAGGATTATTCTTTGTGTATTTGGAAGTATATTCAGATAATTTTCTAAACAAAACTCTGTTTTAAATATTCGATAAGAAACGGTTTTTGGTGAATTAAATATATCTTGGTCCCATTTTTGAATAAATTGATCCTCAAGTTTCCTTTCAACTGCTTTAATTATCCATTGGTTGCTTAAGAATTGTCCCTGGGTGTCCCAAATGTTGCTAAAACCAAGAGAATCAAAAATAGACTTTATCTTTTCAATCCATGGCACTTTTTTCCCATCTTGGAACATTTTAAACATAAGGTTATAAAAAATATAGGACAATTTGTCTGGTTCATTTACTATTCTACACCAAAAAGATATCATTCTTTTACAGATTATAATATTTAAAGGGAAGCGACCGAGTTCTCCATATACCATACAGTTAGGAGTAGACTTGCGTAACTTTAAAACCTTCTTACAAAATTTCAAGTGTATATTTTCTAAAATAGATATATTTTCAAATCCCCAAACTTCGCTACCGTAGGTCAAGATAGGAACAATCATTTTATCGAATAAATTCAACTGACATTTAACAGATAAATTTAAATTAGTAATCTTTTTATATACACCGAAAAGGGCTCTAGAAGCTTGTTCTACTAATTTTTTTCTAGCTTTGAAAAACTTCCCATTTTTACTAAAAATAATTCCTAAATAACCGTAATGGTCCACGAATTCTAAGGGAGTATCTTTATATTTTAAAACTGAGGAATGCTTTGCTCTACCCCTTGAAAATACCATTATTTTAGTCTTCTTGATATTTACATCTAATTTCCAATGATCACAATAAAATGCAAAGTTATCAAGAGCTTCCTGCATTGAAGTTATATCTTCTGCGAATATTAAAGTATCATCAGCATACAATAAGAGAAAAATTTTGAAATAGAGTCTCAATTGATCATTACATTTACTGGATATACTTGATAGACCTTTAACATTTTCTTGTACAAAGAACTCTTCCAAATCATTCAAAAACACAGAAAATAGAAATGGTGATAAATTTTCACCCTGCCTCACACCAACATTACACATAAAATATTCAGATTTTTGTTCTCCAATCATAACACATGATTTGATAGATTTATACATATTTTTAATAATATCAAAACATTTACCATTTATTAAATATTTCTGTAATTTGATCCATAACCCCCCTCTCCAAACAGAATCAAAAGCTTTGCGAAAATCAATAAATGTGCAGAACAATTTCTTTTTATCAGCAAACAACAATTCAATCAAGCAATGTAAAATAAATATATTATCCGATGTAGAGTATGATTTTCTAAAACCAGCTTGAACTTTTGTGATTAAGTCTACCTTTTCAGCATAATCGTTAAGTCGTTTATTAATAATCCCTGTAAATACCTTCCCAAAACAACTCACTAGGGTTATTGCTCTATAGTTATCCGGGTCTGCTTTATCCCCTTTATTTTTATAGACAGGCTTAATGACACCTACCAGCCACTCTTCAGGAATTATTCCAGTGTCAAAAACTAAATTGAAAAGTTTGGTATATATTGGTAACATTAAATGTAAAGTCGATTTAAGATATTCATTAATAATGCCATCTTGTGCACACGATTTATCATTTTTTAAATTATTAACAATATAAACAATTTCAGATTCTTTAATTGGACTATTTATTTCAAAGTTATAAGTACTATTAGGAAACACATCAAAGTTGGGTTCTTGAAGACGTTCATCTGTATCATCTATTTCATTAATATTTTTGAAAAATTCATAAAAAATATTTAAATTCAAGTTGTTATTAGCCGAACTTTGGTTATTTTTATTTAATATTTTCCAGTATTCCTTAGGGTTTTTGGTTCGTAAATTATTTAGTTTTTGTCTAATTTTCCTTTTATAGTTAGCATAATGCTTCGATACAGTTCTTTTATAATTTTTACTAGCAGCTTTAAGATTAGATTTTGAAATTTCAGACTTATCGCTATTATGACGTTTCAAAGCTTTGTGGTATAATTTTCGTGTTTCATTACATTCTTTATTAAACCAGAGTTTATTCTTTCTCTTATTATTATTATTTTTTTCTTAAAGTAACCAAAAGATTTCTTTGCCGAAATGGAAAAAATATTTGATATGCTTTTGGTTACACCTCCAATAACACATTTAATGTTCACATCTTCATAATTATTTAACAGATCATGAATTTTACGTATTTCTTCCCTATCAATATTGTCGACAAATAAATTAGCTTTTTCAGGTATCCACTTTCTTAGCTTTATCTCAGGATTATAAATCTCTTGTAGTTTGACATGATTAATATTTAATTTAAATTTTATCACAATTGGACAGTGGATATCGGACAACAGACCACAAAAGTTAAGAACTGAAAAATCGTCAATTATATTAAACAACATAGGTGAACATACAGCATAATCAATCAAACTAACTCCTTTCGAAGTAGTTTTACCAATACCTTTATCATTACCAACTCTACCGTTAACGATAAATAAATTACTTTTTTACATAAATCAATTAATCTGTACCAAATGTATTAGGAGATTTCCTATCGCTATTTGCTCTGTTTAGAGGTACCCCAATATTCTTTAAAATTTCACATCCAAATAGAAGTTTGTCAGCTTCGGAATCAACATCAATTACATCCGAAATATACTTGTCGGGTTCTATATAGTCCAGTAACTGACCAGTTCTAGAGTTAAAGTCCCCTAATAAACAAATATTATTACATAAAGAAGAAACACGCACTATTTCATCCTCAATTTCATCAAAACTATCGACATTCGAATAAATAGAATCTATAGGAGGTAAATATACAGCCCCGATGATAATGTCCCCATTTTGACATACATTATGTCCTTTAATAAACATAATAAAATCACATTTACTTTTAATAATAGTAAAATGATTATTAATATTTTTTCTTATAAAAATAGCAATTCCCCCAGACTTATTGTTACTTCTATTTTTACAATAACATTCATATCCAGGTATACATGTGTCGTCAAGATCAGTTAATTTGGTTTCAAAACACAAAATGTCATACTTATTTACAAAATTTTCAAACTCAGGGGTCAATAATTTCGACTTTAAACCACAGACGTTTAAAGCACATATATTAAGATCTAGATCAGAAACAAGCATCATTATTTACATCACCATAACTGCATTATTTACATTAATCTTATCATTAGCCTCAAATTCATCAGTATTTGAAACTGCATAATTTACGTCATTGATCTCAGTTCCATCAACATTTGTATCTGCAACTTCAGTACTTAAACAATATACAACGTCAATACAAAATTTATCTTCATCAAAATAAGAAATTTCATTGTGCACAATATTTGCGGTTTCAAATTCAACAGAAACCGTATTCAAACCATTATTGCAGATAAGATTTACATCTCCAATCTCAGGAAGAGAATCATTAACAATTTCTATTTCATTATTTACAACTTCTATTTCACTTTTGTCGAAGACCGGGAGAAAATTTTTAATGTCTGTATTTATTTCATTTACTGTTCTATTTGCATAATTATTATTATCATTTATTAAAACAAAGGTGTCAACATATGTTGAACTAACCAATTCACTGTTAAGAGTATAGTCACTTTCTGTTACATTAATTTCACGTGTAATATTATTAATACTATTGCTAACTGGAACATCATTCAAATTACATTCACAGGATAGAGACTTTTTAATCTGATTATCAATTGCATTATCAGAGTCAAATTTGTTATTAAAGGCAATTTGAATAATGTTACTACCAGCAATACTATTAGTTGACGAATCAATTTCATTAGTTGCACCTGTACTTAATTTAACAGATATTTTGTCCGTATCAACCCACTTACTGCCGCCCACCTGTGCATATTATCAAAGTTTTTAGAGTCCTAACTCTTAAACGTACTTAAACAAAACCAAGAGATGTCATTGTGTTATTTTGTCTATGTCGGGAGTTTGGTTATCATGACTAAAATCACAAACATTTATGAAGGATTAATTAAACTTCGCTGTTTTCGGGAGTCAGTATATATCACGGAATTTAATGTCAAGGGAAATTTTTTAGCCACCATGTCGGAGTTACATTTTTTTTCACAAATTAAAGCACAATATTCCATGAGTTGGCAAAGTGATAGAAGGATTATTTTGATGAAACTAACGGTATTTTCGAATAACTGCGCATTAAAATACCTTTGATGTTTATTAATAGAATTAAAGATCCACTTTCTAAGTATCTCAAATACCCGTTATTTTTGTTTTTGTCTTGTGTATTTTTTTGTAAATGCTACTTAACGACAGAAATAAATAATTAACATGCTATTTTTACTTTTTCAGTGAAAAAAAGATTTAAAAAAAATAGCAAATGGATAGCGTATAATATGCCTTTTCCTCATTTTTTTTCATTTATCCGTTTATTACCAATTGCAAATGCTGAAAAACCAGTACACACAGTCATAAACCGCATAGTTCCGACAGACTATTTATTCAGCGCTTACAGTATCAAACAATGTAGATTAAATAAATCAAAGCCTTTATCAATTCCATATTGTTTCATAAAAACCCTAAATCATAAACCGAACAAAAATATTCTGTTTTCGAGGAAACAAGACACTAGGCGGAACCAATTTTTCATTAAAATATCCGCGTAACTTGACAAGTTTAAACGTCATATTTAAATACTTATACTAATATATTAATCGGAATTAGCTAACTTCGTTTCAGTCGCAGTATGTTGCCTATTTCATTTTACATAATTGTTTTTCAAACGACCATTAAGCGTTCGATTGATCTTTTTTGGTCAAATTAAATGGCTATAATTGCCAAATCAAACGTTTTGATGATGCCGGTGATTTCCCTTAACCGGAAGTACCCTTCTAGCAATCAATTTCATTTTCTCGACCAGAGGCTTTTGTTCTTTAACTTTTGATGAATGTTGAACGAAACAGCAGGGAGCCTGGATACACCGTCAATTATAAATAATTGGTTGTGTAAATGGAGTTTTATCCCGTCTTGCCGACTGACAAATAAATCTAATAGTAAATTCTACCCGTGGATCTAGAAACAGTTAATCTTAGCAAAAGTGTGTGGGTTGTGTTTGTCTTGCTATTCAATTATGTAATTTTTACGGTTTATAGGGATAAAGTGTACTTACCTGCGAAGATTAAGCGAATTACCACTTTTATGAAGTGCCATAAACCTTTATTGAATCATAAAATGTTCTGTTACTTTTCTGTTTCTACTAAGTGGCCCTTGTCAACAACTGTTTTTCAACTTCCCTAGTTACTGTTACTAAAATTTGATACAGAAACAAGTGGTTACTGAAACATGACAACTAGACAAGTAACTAAGAACATATCGAATTAAATACATGATTTAAAAAAATGCATTGGTTTAAATGTGTATTTTGTCTAGAATGTGGAATTCAAAAGCTAACTTTAAATGTCTAGCAAAGCAAACTGAGTAACGCGAATTAACACTAGTTTTTACACCACAGCGGGAGTGAAAGCATACTAAAAGACATTCCTAAACAGTTCAATCATTATATTTGTGTTTTCATGTTTATATATCTACTTTTGTCTTTTTAAAAATTCTTAGTCATTTAAAACGCCGTCATTTACGTCAAACATGCCCAGTCACTGGAGCAGCCACAACAATACGTCATATGTATATTCATAAGCAAGTCACGTGGCTAATGTCATTCATAGCTCATATACCATTCGTGATAAGAAAAGTTTAATACAACAATACGTATCATCGATGCTGTGCAACTACAATGCTTTTTCTATCAATTCTTTTTCTTTTTTAATTGATAAGAAACCACCCATCTAGACCAACTAAAGACTTTTAAATGTAAATAAGACAAAATGGAGATGATAGGAAATTAATGAACGGACATTTAATTAGTATACACCGGGTTAAATAAAAACAGACCATTTCTTTTCTGTCGAAAACTTTTATATTTATCTTCACTGCGGATTACTGACGGTCTTTCTATGTCAGAATAAATGAAGTTGAGAAAAGAATGACAGTTTAATGATGCGGCCGTTATGCAAAAGCCGTATGAACGATGATCTAGGAAATAAAGCGTCTTTAAGATACATAAAGCGTCTATAAGATACACAGGGTGATAAAGAAGCTTTATTATCGATTCGGAAGTTCTCCGACAGCAACGAATAGCCCAATGTGTTGACATTGCAGTTATCGTGTCAAACATCATGACAAAACATATCAAAAACCACGATTTAAAACACATCTTATAATTATTTATAATGGCTGTTATACTTGACATATTTTTAGCTGAGAAAAAAAGAAAGATTTGATTTAATATATGAGAAAAAAATATGTGTTGTATCTGTTGGTTTTTTTTTGTTGCTGTGACTTTTTAGGTTAAAATTGACTCGAGAAAACGAG
Source organism: Anadara kagoshimensis (assembly GCA_021292105.1). Classification (NCBI taxonomy): domain Eukaryota; kingdom Metazoa; phylum Mollusca; class Bivalvia; order Arcoida; family Arcidae; genus Anadara; species Anadara kagoshimensis. The sequence continues at coordinate 15,984,337 of CM037864.1, forward strand.
TTGGTACAGAATGCATGTCCATATTATTTCAAACCTACCGATCCATGATCGAAATTCAACTAAAAGTAAAACTTTGAAAATTGGCAAACTAATTAAACACCAAGAGATTAAGATCTGTTAATCCTGAACGATAGGCACCTCCTGGGTAGCTCCATCTGTTTATGTAAATCAAAATTTAGAATAAAAATGATCATGGATTTACAGAATGTCAAGTACACCAAGGACATTTTTGGATACAGAGATCAAGCAGACTAATCGAGATATCATTCATAGACCTTTTAGCGTTCTTATCATTTTAATGCTTTGTTTTTTACGTTTATCAACCTAATCTACCTGATTTTCGTTCCTTCTTCTTTCAAAAATATCGAGAAACTTATTGATGGCATCTTGCCATGTTCATTAACCATGTCCAATAATTTTAACATACTAAAGCGACTTATTTAGGTAACGAGGGTTTGTCTCTGAAATAACTTTTTTATATGCTAGAATTATTTCAATTACTTCGTCTGGGACTATCAATGCCATTAACACGTTTTTATGTCTGTAAAAAGTGTTGATGATTATCAACTTATAAGTTTGATGTTTCTGTATCTGAATTTATTATTGCTTTTGGTATATTTGGAGTCTCATATATTTTTTATCCATGGGCTACGTAACACAAATTCGGAAATACAGACAAAAATACCATATGTGACGTCTTATTGAATATTTATAAAAATCTAATAAGTTAAAAAAAATCCCCCTCCCCCATCCCGAATCTTGTAGATAATTTGTTTATTGAAATTGAATGCAATAGAATGAAAGTAGAATAAAGGGAATTCCTGAACTTCAGAATACGTATTGACAAGTTATGCCTAAAAGGTATATCGGCATCTCTCTCTCTCTCTCCATCAATCAGGTACTTATTAATGTAATAAGAAGAATTATTCGTATGCATTTTTTGTCAATTTAGCTTTACCTGTATTATAGGTAACGATGTTTTTTCATTAAAATTCAATACAATGTAATAAAATTGTTACATCGATTCTGAAATGCAAAATAAATACCAAAAGTGATGCCTGATAAGAATAATGAATGTTTAAAAACTCCATCAAGATATTGAAAACGAACCCTATGTTTACAGTCAATTAACTGTCGATAAAACAGTCACCTTAATTAAAAGAAATGTCAAATCAATTGTATCCAGAGAATAGAAATGCTACAAAACTGACAGGGAAGAGCCAGTTAAATTATCAGTAGCAATTACAAGATACTGTAAAAATAATATACACAATGTTAAAATACATGGAACAATAAGTTTATAATCATTTTATCAACATTTCTATTAAATGTTGAACAAGAATGATGTCTGAAGAAAAATTGTTGTTATTTAATTATTCAATTTTGAATGGTTTTCGGAGGTAAACTGAATTTAATATCAATTACTGTCGATTGTTTTTTTAATTTGTATACGTTTTAAACAATACATAACATTGTTTGGTTGGCTTACTGTTGTTTCATGTTGCATCAGCAATTTTTAAGCTTTTCACGTTGAGATAATTAACCTAAATGCAAGTTCTTATGTGCTTTGTACTAGGGGAGCACTTAATGACACTATTTGATCGCTATACTGCACTCGTCCACAATACCACAAATAAACCTCACAGACCACTTTATTTATATAACTGTTAACGAGTCAACCAGGGAAGGTGTATGATATATGCCTATATCATGGTATATGATAAAAAAAAAAACCTTTTTTGTTTTGAATTTGAACAGGTTCAAACCTAAAACGTATTGTAATGTAAATTTTCTAGATATTTTTGCCATGATTACTGAGCAAAACTGTGATATTTAATTATTCAATTTTAAATTGATTTGGGAAATAAAATAATGCCAATAAAAATTCATTTTGTTTTGAATTTGTATAGATTTTGAACACAATACATAACTTTTGGTTTATTTATTGAATGTTGTTTATTGTTGCAAGAGCATTTTCTAACTATTTGTAAAGAGAAAACATTTCTTTCTGATTTCTAGACCCCCAAAACGACTGTATTTATAGTAAATTAACTACCGATAAAATGGTTATCTCAATTAAAAGAAATGTTAAATCAATTGTATCCAGAGAATAGAAATGCCACAAAACTGACAAGGAAGAGCAGGTTACATTATCAGTAACAATTACAAGATACTGTTAAAATAATATATCCAATGTTAAAATACATGGAACAACAGTTTTATAATAATTTTATCAACATTTCCATTCAATGTTCGACGAGACTGATGTCTGATGAAAAATGTGTTATCTTATTATGCATTTGTGAATTGTTTGTAAAGGTGTATATATATTTAATGTAAATAAACAAAAACAAACATACTAATCCATGAAACTGACAATTTAGGTAAGACACGTAAACTTCCACCGGGAAGTGAGGCCGGGTGCTTCGGAAGGATAAGCATCTACACCCGCCATGGAACTATGGGACGTCAAATATATACAGGGCAATCTAGGACACAAAAGTATTTTTTTAATTGGTATACACTTGAAACATAATACATACAATTAGATAGTATTAATTTTTACACGATTTCTAGCGTGATTCATGATTTGTGGCACAATGATGATAAAAATACTTTTAGATGCACAAATTGATATTTATTTTTTTCTTAAAAGATAAATGCTAATATAAATATTTGGTTATTCAATGTTAAACAAGTGAACTTCTACCAAAGGAAGTGAGACCGTATGCTCCGAGAGAGTAATCTTCTGTTTAGCTTCTTACACCCACATCGGATGAAATCGAAATTAAGAATGAAAGCAATATGGAATTATGGGACGTCAAATATATCCATGATAATTTTGCGCAAAGAGACATCCTACTGATCATCAGTATTGCGCAATGAAGCTTTAAAAATGTATTAATTTGTTAATTCTTTTTGTCGGTTTCTTACAGTGTTTTTATACAAATGAAATTAGGCCAAAGAAAATATTTTTACTCCTTTTTTGATACACTTACGTTAAATGAAGCTTACTTGATGACTGACTGAAACATAATCTCCAATAAATCCGACGATAGAAATAGTCTTGTCCATCATATATACTTTTAGAAAATTTCGTATGTACAGATTGACATATATTTCTATTTTTGTTATTTTTTCGAACATAAGTGTAAAAAAGAAGCTATTAATAGATAATAGCTAAACATATTTTCCTATTTTTCAATAAAAATTAGAATTAAGGTTATCATTTTAAAATAGAAGACATTAATAGCTAAATAACATGTTCTTGTCAAAGGCATGTACAAGACAAGACAGGACATGACAATCACAAAAAGTGTTTTAGTACTTAACAGTCAAGGTGACCACTAACATATGCACGGGATAATGGATTTGACTGTTCCAAAAACACCAATGAAATGACATTTATCACCTTCTCAATTATAATATTTATAATATAATGGACGCTATCAATAGATAAACAGCATGTTCTTGTTAAAGGCATGTACAAGATAAAACCTGGCAATAACATTAAATGTTTAAGTACTCAACAGTCAAGGGGACCAAGAACATGAAACAATATACAGTTATGTAAGCTGACATCAAGGAATAATGGATTTGACGGTTCCAAAACACCAATGGAATGACTGTTTTATTACCTAATTGATTGTTATATTTTCCAACTAAAATATTCCACATCCGACATGTCATCAAATCGAGACATTTTTCATTTAAACTGTCGTCTGGGTAGGTCAAGGTTAGCGGGTCCAAAAAGACATTCTTTGCGTAACGTTATAGTTAACATATTATACCAGTTTTAATTTCAAAACACTCGACGGCCGTTTCGGAATACAATTCCTCATCAGTATTTATTTTGAAGATGTTGGAAAGATACCAAAATATAGTTAAGAATACTTTGTATGGGTGAGTATACCTCAGTTTTTGAGGAAATCCAAATTTGAGTTAGCAGCAAATTTAAACAATTGCGTATTTTTGACAATAATACACAATCATTGCCTACTGAGTTTGTGATATCCTCGGGGAAACATCCACCAGCAGAGATACCGGCTCAGTGGTTTAAATTTCATATTATACCAGTTTTGATTTTTACAGCACTAGACGAGATAAATGAAGCATGCCTATAGGGCAAGGAAAGATAACAAATAATAAACATTGCTTAAAAACTGATTTATAAAACGCACGTTCGGAATTTGTAATAAGCGAGTGCATGTATATATTATCAACAAAACCTAAAGAAACATTTACAAAAATGTGTGATAAAATTTATGTTTTATAACAGTAATCTTCATTAATTCTGCCATAGAAAGGATGTGTGTATGTTTGAATATATGAACGTATAAACACTATTGTAGAATTAAACAAACAAACAAAGTAAGTAACTAGCTAAGTAACTAACCAATTAATTAAGTAAATTAATAAATCAAAAAATAAATTAAACTTAAGATAACCGATAACAGAGCAAATTGAATTAAAATAAAAAAATCTACGTATGAAAAGTTATCGCTCATATGTCACCTATACAAATGAAAAATGGTCTCGTTACACTCATATTTTCTACAACACTAAACACCCATTTGCCGCTTTTCAGTACATACGCTCGTAGGATGTACATTTATCTTACGTGAAAACTGAAATCAATAAAATACTGTGCAGGCCTGTCAAAATTTAAACACTGAGCTAACTAAAAAGAGTCAACGCTCGGCTACACACATAGAGTGACCTAGATTTGGATAGCTAGTGGTCGAAAAGCTTCCAAGAAAAGGATGGCAATTGCGTGCCGTCAAGATATAGCTAACGAGGGGCCCTTATGCACTACCGATTCGGTATTAATTCGTTAGCTAAATGTTAAACGTTTAACAGGTCTGTACTATAAGTTATTTGTTATCTTCCTGTACATTAATATTCTAAGAAATCTCCAAGAATCTCATTTATTTTACATCTTTCCGCCATTAGTCTAGCGAGAAAAAGTGATAAGCTGACCTTTAACCCCAGTTTCATGACATTTTACATTACGCAACATTTTTTGCATATTGTATCTCACATGTTCAATAAAACTGATATAAAGAAGCATCATAAATTCATAGTTTTTGTAACGCGCGGAATTCTTCAAATGTCAATGTCAATCCGGTACTGAATTGTACAAAGCTGCAATATAATCTGTAAATCTTATATTTAGTCTTTATTTTTTACCAGAATATGAATTCCTGGTAATGTCTTGTCAGATAACGCAGGACTGAAGATAACACACTTATCTGCTAGACAAACTAGAGATGATTGTTCAAGGGTTGAAAGAGAATCCCGGAAATAAGTTCCAAAAGTTATTTAAGATATTTAAGAAGCACCCGGGCTCACTTCCCTGGAAGGCGCTAAAGTGATTAACTTAATTTGTCAGAATGAAAGTTTTGACTTTGCTTCGGATTGTGATTTGGACATGTGTTATTATGTTTGTATTTAATTACTATTTTGTATACTCAATATCACTTTTATACATATATAAAACTAATTTTTACAATATTTCGGAGAAAAAAGATGCAACTATTATATATTATTTCAATGGATCAATTACAAATGAATACTGCATTTTCTAAGTCGCTGCTAATAATCTTGTTTTTAGATTCATCCTAAATTTATATCTCTTTTATGCGACAGAATGTAATTGTTAACACCACACTAAATTACATTTTGTCGAAAAATAAAGCAAGGATGGGACTCAAAACAGGATAAATGAAAGCGACTCGGTTTGTCGTAGTAAATAAATATATATTATAAATTAACGCATTTAGATTCTGTATAATATTTGCATTTTTGCTGTCTCTGACGTAGGGTTAATAGACAAAAGAAGACATACCATAATATAACAATATATGACAATTACACTAAATGAAAAGCCTTGTGCAAAAGTCAGAACACAAAACATCAAACAAGCTTTAGAATTCAATATAATAATTAAGATAATCGACAGATACTTTACATGGAAAAATACACGAATTAACGCAGCGTCCACGTACTGCACTAGTCAATGATGAGCAGCACCCTGATGTGTATGCCATTGAAAGTGTTCTATCACTTAATCTAGTTAACCCACTGTTACGTTCTATTTCATAGTGATTACCACTTAAGCCGCAGATACGTATTATAAACCTGTCGAAATTGATTAGGTCAAGAGTAAATGCATTAAGAAATTAACACTTACATGAAATTAATAATCGAAATTAACTTTACTGTCCCTTCCAATATCATCCAGATACACGAATATCTAATTATCCAATATCAGAAATCAATTTTACTCTATAGAATTAGATAATATAAAACATTGAATCTTCCCTTCATAAATACGCGTGTCATTACTTAGTTACAACTATTTAAGTAATTATAACCGCAGAGGTGAAGCTTTTGTTATTGTTTGCGCCGGAGATAGAATTACAACGAAATGATTTTCTGATTTTTATGCCATTATTAATATCGGATAAAAGGATATTGCAATGTCAACTGCCAAATTAATTTCGTGACAAAATTTGACATTTTGTATCAATTCTATTACCGTTTGTTGTCATTATAGCATTTTTTTTACCGTTTTAGCATGATTTTGTAAAAGATGAATAGCTATTTTGTTTCATTTTGCACCAAATACATACGATTTTGCCATATCTATTAAACTAACATGGCGTTTACAGATGCATTTATTTGATAAACGCTTACAAATTGCCCGAACCGTTGGTTTTCAATTTTATAATGAAAATATCAATATTTGGTATCAAAAATCAAAATACCGTATCTATGTGTATGTCAAAACCAGAGTTGCATTTATGTGCACAATTGATTTTTATTAATTGCTTCTTATATTACAAATGAATCAAAACAATACTTTCATGAAACGTTTCAGCAGTCTTACCGGCTACTACATGTTCCTATTGCTTTTAGGTATCATATGGTAAAGAGATAAAGATGTTAGTCTTAAACACATCGTTTAAATCCGATCGACTATCAAAAATGAAAAGTATTTATCTTCCCTTCCCTTCACTGTTGAATAATTTGGTGCCTGTATAATGGACACTAATCAATCTGCAATACATTTTCACTCTAAAAATAATACACGTGTGCTCTGGAACACAACAGGAATACCTATACAAACTTATAAAACGGTTGAACTTAGATCAATCTTTGAGATTCTTAAGAAAAATGAGCAATCTTTGAGATTCTTAAGAAAAATTCGGCGTGGCAAAAAGATGAAATAAAAACAAAACTGGTGTAAAACAATACTCAACTAACTAACATTATTATAAAAACGGCCAAAAGTAACAAGGTAAATTAAAAAAACCCACTGTATCTTAATTTTCAGTATTGATAGCGATACAGCATATAGAATAGCTAAAAAGAGCAAACTATGTGTCATTCTATGCGTTGATGATGTAATAACATAAATTATGGCAAGATAGCATGTGCATTGTAGTAACCAGAGTAAAAATTTTGTTTCTTAGATTCTCATTATTTCAAAAAGTAACTTTAGTTTTATCTATCTGAGAGAAAGTTAGATGTTAATTTGCAGAAAACGGATCTAAAAAAGACGAGACCATATAGCTATGCCCAGTAATTCATAGACAAACCTTTAAAGTAATGGGGAAACGACTACGTTTTTATATCTAAGTAATCGCAAACACATTTTTTATTTTATTATTTGGATGGTTCTATGTCACTCAAATGTCATACTTTTTCAACCTCTGAATTTTACGTATTTAACCAATTTGGTTTTTACAATGTAAACATATATTGAATATCTGTTGAACTATCTAAATCATATATGGATGAAGACGACCTTAAGCGGCTTGATATTAGAAAGCGAAAAATTGATTTACATGTGAAATGTACATCTGAAATATGTATCTTTACCATTCTTGATTGACGACTTATTTATATCACACCTTTAAATTGTTAAAAAGGTTATATCATTGGTGGAAATGTGTTTTTCATTCTTACAAAAATCTATCACGACTTGTATAGATGCTTTTCAATTTTCAGACTCATTGTCCCTGGATTCAACGTGTTTAAGTCTTTTTGATTTTAATAAAAGGCTAATGGCGCTTGAAGTAGATGTCATGCTATTTTTGACAATGATTATCTGAATGAATGCTTTTCAAATTGTAATTATTTTTTAAATTAAATTTTAACATGTACATATCATATTAATTTCAATACACACTAGATGAGGGTTTGTTGAATAATCAATTGTCTCTTGACAGTAAAAAGATCCATTCTCACAGTTTTTTGTGGTATTTGTAACAATGTAGAGCAATTCATTGGCATTTTATTATATTTTATACTTTACATAATTTACCACAGAATGTCAATAAAAAGCTAAATATAGCTATCAAATTACAGATTATTGGATAAATCTTTATCATATTCTGTGTCTACCAATTAAAATTATTTTGGTTCAACTTTCTGTACTAGCATTTATTTAAAGCTGAAGCAAATCTATAAAAATGTCGATTTTTAATCAAATAAAGGTGAAGTAAAGAATTGAATGACATACAAAAAACCTTAAATGCAAAAATATGTATAAATTTGTAATATAAGAAGGTCGATATTTTACTTGAAATATATTACAATTGCTATATCTTTGACATCGACTATACTTTGTCACTTCATAAAGACATTGCGCTCCATTATGACGTCAGATGTCAAATGCTCTCGTTGACCAACCAATTTTTATGAGGTGTACTAACATTTGTTTCAAAACTGTTTTCAAATTAAAATGGAAAATGTAAGACGGCAATAGATTAATTTCTTTTATACAATTTGAGACACCTCATTATACTTTGCAAGTTCATAAAGGCATTGGAAATTTACCCTATTTCTTAAGTATTATACATTTTGAATTCATACTATTTCGATGAAACTCAAATAAAGTGAAAAGGATTTTTGCTATTATATTTTTAGTAATACAATTGGTATAGTCATCATTAACGGCGTTGATTAAGAACTCGTAAAAAACCTTCCATTATATATATATATATATATATAAGAAAAATCTTTGCTTTTGTAGTAAGAATTTTCAATGTCTTTATGCTACAATTAGAATCTATATGCGAGAAAAAAATCAAATCTTTGTTCATTAGTATGATGTCATTGCATTCAAAATGACCCTTAAGTTGTTTGACGTCCATGTTTCTTTAATTCTCAAATTTGAATTTACTCTTTGCGAGTGTAACATAATAAACACGATCTTGCTCTTTGTTCTTCACTTCAAATTTTCTATTGTCAACTTTCCCTTTTTATGCAGCAATATACCTCCTTCTCCCACTTATGGTGTATTTGTTTCCCAATTAAAACGCTATGTTAGAGATTGTTCCCACTACGGGGACTTTGTACAACGGAGTAGGCTGCTTGCAATTAAAATGATGACTCAGGGATATTGCAAGCCTAAGCTTATCAAGGCCCTCAAAACGTTTTATGGCCGTCATCACAGTATTGTTGATAAGTTTGATGTCTCTTTGTCCAGGATTACCCTGGATATATTTGACGTCTTATAGTTCCATGTTCCTTTCACACAGTTTTGAATACACACGTGGCGGGTGTAGCTAGCTAAACAGGAGGTGCTTACCCTTACGGAGCACCCGGCCTCACTTCCCTGGTGGAAGTGCACGTGTCTAACCTAACTTGTCAGTTCCAAAGTTTTGGCTTTGCTTCTGGATTGTGACTCGGACATGGATTAGTATGTTCGTTTTTTATTAAAAAAAAAGAATACGAATACTTGTATGTTCGATAGTTTCCTACTTGTGAAAAAATCATAAAATTGTTAGATAATTATATGAAATAATTCCTACCTTACAGAAAGCCATATGTTTAACGGTCATTAATATATCTTAAACAAAATGTGTTAATTTTTTCGGCATTCCTGCTTAGGTATTATGAAATAGAGAAATTGGAAACTGAAAAAATATACACGACAATCACAACAGACCATTATTAACTTTCAAAGCAAGAAAAATTCACAAGCCTAACACAATCTTTGCTTTATCATAGTTTGACGATATAATCATTAAAACCTTTAGATTATATTTTTCAGATTTCGCTTTTTCACCGCAATCGTACCCCTCCAGAGCACGCGGCCTCACTTCCCTGGTAGAAATTAACATGTTTAACCCAATTTTAAAGTTTGTGAAAACACTTCTGCTCTATTTTGTTTTTTGGTTTGTGATTTGACCATGAACTTGTACATTATTTCTTCTGTATAGTGCAGTGGTTTAAACAGTCATGAAAATTTGATATTTAGTTTGTTTTGCAATCTTGTTAATATTGTTTATATTAGTTAAAATCAGTCCTGGATTACAAAAGCACCAAATGATAGCAAAAAAAAAAAATAAAAAAAATAAACAACAAACACGGAAGCTGTATGTTACGTGACGGTCATTAGTCACTTGTGTCAATTGCTACAGGGTACATTACAATACATAAATTCCTTAAAAAATAAAAAGTAGCTAAATCCATGATATTAAGATGAAATATAAGCGAACAAACCGATTACTTGAAATATAAAACTCTGTTCATTCATGGTTAAATTTTTAATTACCGTTTTTTACTTTTCTTAGACCTAAACTGCTAAAAAGTTGCGAAGCGAAAATGAAAAAGGCAACAAAGCGAAAAAATTCCTTGTTCAATTTTGTTTTTTCGTTCCACTGCATTTAAATCGATAGATAGAAGACGCCGTAATTGAAAACAGTAACCTAACGAAACGGTGTATTATCTTAAAATGAATTTAAACAAAGATCCATACACCAACGCGTATATCTTGTTACATATACAGAGTTTAAGATAATCTAAACACTGGAGATATAACTTTTGCTATACACTGATACATATAACTTGTGATATCAGACGAGTTTGAAATAATCTTTGAACACTATGCACATAAGATATATATTTTGCCATATACCAACACAAAATCCTTGTGGCATACGAAGGGGTTGAAAGAATAAATGCCCATACAGATGTTTGAGATATTTTTTAAGGTTTGAAATGATTCTGTGCATTTAAAATAACCCATACACAGAAGATATAGAAGATATAACTTGCAGCTTATGAAGAGTTTTGAAAAATCTATACACATACGCTAACATAATTTATGGTGTTTGAGGTTTTTTCTTCAAGGTTTAAACTTATCCCGTTTAGCTTAAATAATCGGTACACAGAAGATATAACATGCAACATATGAAGACTTTGGAAAAAAATCTAAACAGACACGCTAACATATTTTTTTGAGTTTGAGGTCATGTTCTTCAAGGTTTAAACTGTTCCTGTACATTTATTAGAAGACATAACTTTAATCATATGAAGAGGATTTAAAAAAAAAATCTATACGCATACGCTAATATAACTTGTGGAGATTGAGATAATTTTCTACAAGGTTTAAAATTATGCATATGCATCTGGTATCAGGTGTGAAATGAAAAACAGAAGATAATAACAGTATCATTACAGAGAATAAATAAACACCTGTAATGATGATTAATGTGACAGGTAAGTTTGTCAGTGATTTAGTATGACTATACTTGTACTTTAAAATAGCGCATGATATAAATTTATATGATCTATGGACAACAAAAATGTGAAGAACACAGTTTTCACTACTGTTTCCAAATACCTATTTCTTTTTATACCCCCCGCTTAAAAAGTGGGGGGTATATAGTGATAGGGGTGTCCGTCCGTCCTTCCGTTACACCTTAGGGTACCTATCTCTCATCCACATCTCCTCCTAAACCCTTCAATGGATTTTCATGAAATTTTCACACAATCTTTGTGATATAATGTAGATGTGCACCTCCTATTTATAAATTTGATCCGATAGATTTTTGGGAGCGGGGGGTATTTTTGTGAGCTTGTGGCTAGTTTTTTTCTATCAAGAAATAAGAGAAACCAGTACTTGAATACATTATGATATCAGTGTTGATTTTATAACCGTTTCAGAATAAAATTCCTCATCAACACTGCTTGAACAAAAGTTGTGAAGCAAAAATAATGTTCTTATTTTTAGAATTACATTATGTATCTTTCAGTCCCATTCAGTCTTCTTTTGTTCCATCTGATTGACTCTTTTCAGATTCTATAAACGTTTTATAGCTGTCATTGCAATATTTGTTATCAGTAGGATGTCTCTGAATTAAAAATGATTATGATTATAAAATGATTATGGATATCAATAAAAATAAATATTTCAATCCATGTCGTCCATTTCAATTCCGAAAGCAAAGTAAAAAATTTTAGAATTAAGTTAAACACATGCATTGCCACTAGGATAGTAAGATCGGGTGCTCCGGGGGGTGAGAACAAACTTAATTCGTCGGATTACCTCAGTGATATTACAAGCCTAGTTTTGTCAGGCACTTAACAGGTGTAATGGCCGTCATCACAACCTTGTTGATAAGTATGATGTCTCTGTATCGTAAAAATATGAATATATTTGACATCCTCTTCCGGAGCACTCGTCCTACTTACACGGTGGAAGTTTACACGTAATTAACGTAAAATACCGGTCTACAAATTTTTACTGTTTGATCTGATAATGAATTTGTATTTTATGTTTGTTTTGATTTCATAGTGTTTATATTTAATCTTGATTCTGTACATTTAAGTTCTTTTCACACTTCATTCGTCATTTGACCCTTATAGAACCATTTCCCGTTTTTCATTTAACGTCCGCAACCAGATTCACATTAAATGTTTTAAAACTTGGAAACTCGTTTTGTTAGCATCAAATATGGTATTGCAAGTATATGCTTATCTAAGTTCTACAAAATGTTTTGTAAGTAACCACAATATTATTGATAGGGATGGGTCTCTGCATCCAAAATTATCTTGGATAACTTTGACGTTCCGTAATGCCATTTTCCTTTTATTTTCAATTTAGATTACACACGTTCCTGGAGTAGCAAACTTAACTGGAGATGCTTAGCCATCCAAATCTCATTTTCCTGGTAGACAGTTATGAGTTTAGCTTAATATGCCAGTTTTCATTTGATTTGACATGGATAAGTATGGTTTTTTTTTAAATTTGCCATTTTTTAAAGATTTTACTTCGCCTTCGAGATTGTTATTTGCACATAGACCGGTATATTTGCGTTTGAATTTTGTACTCTAGAGTGTTTATAATAATGAATCAATTATCAGGAACGTTGTCCTATTAAAGGTGTAGTTATTGAACATATTTAATTTTCCAGGAAGGATTATCTTAAAACCTTAGTAAAATCGTGCAAGTACACACCATGTTAATGATGTCAATATGTCATCGATATAAACTTAAACAAAAATCATTCATTATTTGCTCACTAAGGACACTTTATTGGAAAAAATGGTTATTATGTTTGTTTTCTGTGAAATTGGCTTTAATTAAGTTAAGAATCAAATATGAATGAATTAAATTATAATCAATAAAGACTGAAGTGTTACTAATAATGGGACGTCAAGATTGTACCTGTTTTTTCTGATAATGTATAATCCTTTTCAAAAGTAAAACTAAATACTCCCATTTCCCTGGTGATTCGTTGTTTTTCTTGGTAACTACATGAGGAATTAATTGTTTTGTTGAGAGATAAAAATGTTTAATGGAATTGCCTTTCATCACCAAGGTGATACACGGGAATTAAAATATGATTTAATTGCTATATTGATAAAAAAATAAAAACGAATTAAAATTTTTGACGGTTTTCACAAAGTGCATGATATAGTTCATTTGAACACATCCCAACCAACAAACCTCTGAAGTTATATACACTCCCATAGCAACCACAGGTGAGTCAATGCGTTTTAACTCTAATACGAGAGATTATTTAATGGCCAATTACAACTGTTTGTTGCTAAAACGGTAATATGGTAACACCGTACCATTGGATATTAACTACAGTGTCTTCTAAAGTCGGGATATACCACTGCGGTAGCTCAGTAGAGTGCTCACTCCGTAAGTGAGAGGTCGTTCGTTCAAACCCCGACCGGGTCTGACCCAAGACTTAAAAGTGGCTAGTGACTGTTCTTTTGTCAAGCAGTCGGCATAACGAAAAAAAACCAACGGTTCTTTCGGATTGGAACTTAAAATAAACGATATCCCGTGTCACGGTATGCTTAGCACGATAAAAAAACAGTTGTATAATGTCATCAGCGAAATGTACGTCAAACAAAATATCTGCACTTTCGCCTATAGCTGGCGACGTCTCGTTTTAAGTGAAATATTCTTGACTAGGATGTTAAACACCATTACTCAACTCAACTCTAAAGTCTAAATAGCCGCCAAAACTGTAATAACTGACTTGACGTTAATCAATAATACACTTCTGAAGTTTATGCGTTTGTCTTTCATTTTCTTGTGCGACAATTTTTTTATAATCTTGCATTGTGCTATGTTATTTGTTGCGTTCGGTGTTAGTGTTCGTTTATGATAAAGATTATTTTGATTTTTAATACTTGAATAAACGGGGAGTCCTGTATGTGAACAAGTTTGACTCTTACCTTTCCGAACTTCTTAATCAAAAGATGATTAAAAATCCGATAAAATTGTGATACTCCAAGACACAGCATAAAAACAATTTATTATTGATATCCAGAACAACAAAATTGTTAATTAATATTCAGTTAAGTAATTACTAAGTCGTTGCATCAATCACGTTCCGTAATCGGTCATGGACATCTAACATCTACACAGGCAGAAATCACTGTAAGAAAGCTCGTCAGACCGCTTTGTTACAACCGCTATTGAAATAACGACCACTATTGAAATAATTATTTCAATAGCGGTTGAGAATGCACTGAAATAACGACCACTATTGAAATAATTTCAATAGCGGTTGAGAATGCACTGAAATTACGACCACTATTGAAATTGGAATAATTATTTCAATAGCGGTTGAATCTGCACTAAAATAACGACCTCTATTGAAATAATTCAATAGCGGTTGAGAATGCACTGAAATAACGACCTCTATTGAAATAATTATTTCAATAGCTATTGAGAATGCACTGAAATAACGACCTCTATTATTTCAATAGCGGTTGGGAATGCACTGAAATAACGACCACTATTGAAATTATTTCAATAGCGGTTGAGAATGCACTGAAATAACGACCTCTATTGAAATTATTTCAATAGCGGTTGAGAACTGAAATATCGACCACTATTGAAATAATAATGTCTTAAGAACTTTTTTCTACACGAATAAACTAACCGCCTATTGAATATATTTGCGATGACGATTATGTTTATCACTGCACAACCAGTGAATTTGATCTTATTCGTTAATTAATAGTAATATATTTTACAATACCAAAAACAAAAGTTATAAGAGGTATTTGTTGAGGAACAGTCGTAATTTACCTCTGTTTTCTAATGTATAGTATATACTGGTAAGTTTATACATTAGCTTGTTTCCTATAAACAGTATATACTGGTCAAAATCATTACGAAGACCTTGCATGTACAGCTGCATTTTTCGAATTGAAGGTGCTTTGATTTTATTATTAAGATATCCGTTTAAATATTTTTAAGAAGGGTTTTTTCTATAACATTCAGTTTATAAACATAATGAACTGTAAAATAAAAACTAACGACAGCATGATTCTTCATATCGCAATATATTTCGAATACACAGTATTCCTTATCAAGCTTACATTATAACTGACTTAAAATTACAAAATACAAGATATATGTATAGAACATTATTACAAATTATACAATATAATTACACAAAAGTGTCACCTGATTAAGTGAAAAACCAATTAGGGTTTAGCCTAAGGGTTATTGGAACACATTCAGTAAGAAAGTTGTCCCATCACCTGCTAATTGTTTACTTAGGGTAGGCCTTTCATCTTTGATATGTAAAGCCTCCAGGATCACCAAGTCAAAGTCTGAATTACCTTTATTCAGAGTTTTGAAACACTTGGTGATCCCGAACTCTTTACATCTCTTACAATTTTCCACATGATTGAATATGGCACTACCGGTTTTATTATGTTCAGTAATGCGTCTCTTAAGGAATCTTTTAGTTTTACCTACATAGGTAACACTTGGATTCTCCAAGCATTGAAATTTATAAATCACAGATGCCTTCAGGACGCTATTACTTTTGTCTTTGATAAGGAATACTGTGTATTCGAAATATATTGCGATATGAAGAATCATGCTGTCGTTAATGTTTATTTTATTATTATCTATAAAATCCTCAACAATACCTGGAGTTTATAATGAACTATAATCCACACATATTAACCGCAAATTTTTTCAGAGAAGAAAATGATAAGATATTTCAGATCTGATATATAAGACCCAAGTTAAAAAATAACATTGAGCTAAATTATACAATGCATAAGTACAGGACTTAAAATCTTCTTCAATGATACATCAAAATTGCACTGCAATATGTATTTCCCATTATTTTAAAAAAGAGATGGGAGGCAATAAAACAATACATTAAAATATTACCGTATGTGATAAGTTCATCTGCAAAGGCATTGAGACAGAAAAGGAAGAAAAAACTAGTTTTTTTTCAGTGCCACTACTTATCATTTGTTATTGCTAACCAATCGAAATAGACTCGGAGTCACGGGGTGCTTTCAAGAGAAGAAGTCACTTTGTACTGATCAACAGAGGTAAGTGTTTTTTTAAAATAAAACATAAATAAAATTTATAAATTACTATATTCAGTGGGATTCATAAAGTAAAACCATTTAAAAAGAACGAGATAGAAAAGTGTGTATCTTACAATTCATAAAATGCAGTTTTCTTCTTTAAAACGTTATGACAAAAATACAAATAAAAGATGAACATGTTAAGATTCATATTGCAGTTCGTAATTTTTAAATTTAAGCAGAGCGATATTTAGACTAATTTCAAGAAACAACTTTCTAGTCTATATGTGCATTTATATAAACACAACAATATACATTAGGGTTAATCCAGTGTAATTAAACCATTGGACGTGAAAACGGCAAAACAAAGTGTACACGTGAACTTCCAGCATGGAAGTGAGGCCGGATGCTCCGGAAGCAGGCCCGTAGCAGCCCATTTGAAAGTGCGGGGGGGGGGGGCAAACCAAAGGGTCAAGTGAAGACAGTGCGCCGCAGGCGCGCATGCACTAGGGGATCCGGCGCGGGGGCATGCTCCCCTAGGAAAATCCCTTTGGATACTCATAAAAGGACATCCTGATTATCAATTCTGTAAAGTTTGAGTGAAATCCCTTCTGTAGTTTGGTAGGAGTTGCAAATACAAGCTTTCTGGACGGACGGACGGACGGCTGAACAGACAGACGCACATCTGACAACAATGCCTTTTGGATATGCATAAAAGGACTTCCTGATGATCAATTTTGTAAAGTTTGAGTGAAATCCCTTCAGTAGTTTGGTAGGAGTTGCGGATACAAGCCCGGACAGACGGACAGACTGACAGACCGACAGACTGACAGACGGACATCGACTATCACTATAATCCCCTTTCGGTTTCACCGATAGGGGACTAATAATTATTTCAATATAGGTCGTTATTTCAGTGCAGATACAACCGCTATTGAAATAATTTCAATAGTGGTCGTTATTTCAGTGCATTCCCAACCGCTATTGAAATAATAGAGGTCGTTATTTCAGTGCATTCTCAACCGCTATTGAAATAATTATTTCAATAGAGGTCGTTATTTCAGTGCATTCTCAACCGCTATTGAAATAATTATTTCAATAGTGGTCGTGATTTCAGTGCATCCTCAACCGCTATTGAAATAATTATTTCAATAGAGGTCGTTATTTCAGTGCAGATACAACCGCTATTGAAATAATTATTCCAATTTCAATAGTGGTCGTGATTTCAGTGCATTCCCAACCGCTATTGAAATTATTTCAATAGTGGTCGTTATTTCAGTGCATTCTCAACCGCTATTGAAATAATTATTTCAATAGTGGTCGTTATTTCAATAGCGGTTGCAACACCGCTTGCGTAATTTTTTCTCCGGAAGCTACGAATTTTGTATCGGTGCAAAACAGCATCGCTCAAATCTCGTATTGTTCATATCATTCAAAGGTTGTTAGTTTAGGTAAATTTAAACTTCTAGATAAATATCTGTACGCTTGCAGGAATTAGGTGATTTCCCCCTAATTC
The DNA here is from genome assembly GCA_021292105.1 of Anadara kagoshimensis. NCBI lineage: Eukaryota > Metazoa > Mollusca > Bivalvia > Arcoida > Arcidae > Anadara > Anadara kagoshimensis. Next base: position 16,002,461 of record CM037864.1, read on the forward strand.
TCCGTTAAAGAAGCTTAAATTACCTTAAATGATCCCATTCGATTGTGTTCGAAATTTATTTTCAACAAATTCTACACTTAGCTATACAGCTTTAGCATGCATGAATATTTTTGACGTCCAATGTGTTGGTTTTAAATTTACTTGAAATCTCAAAATTACTTTTCTAATACGCAAATTCAGTGATTAAGGATCCCCGCCAGCAGGTTTTTTTGTGATTTTCACTTATGTTGAGAGGCCTATGACTCTGAGAAAAATGAGCAAACCAACTCGGGTTAACGATATGCGCATCTCCTATCTATGTTGATACGTTGTGCCAAGTTTCGGGATGTAGTGCTTCATAGTTTTGGAGAATTAGTGCAGACAAGAATTTCAAAAAGACGCAAAGTGGGAAGGAAGGGGAAGCGGAAATTCGAATTTAATATTCCCTTTTTTCTTCGAAAGGTGAGGGATATAAAGGATAGCATCATATCTTTGTCTTGGAGACAAGTCTGATACGATAAAGCACCAAAAACACAAGCCAGTTATCGATCTCCAGAACAAAGTGTCTAATTAATATTCAGTCCAGTAATTAGTAAGATGTGGTATTAATCATGTCCCGTATCTGTCATGGAACTCTTACATCTACATACGTTTTACATATGAGGACACATTTACATAAGTGTTATTTGATGCATGTGGGCCAGACAGGTTTCATCCATCACTGAAATAGTTTTCTCATTACAAATCTAGATGATCTTTAAAAGTATTCCTATAGCCTTCTTACTCTATATGAATATACATAAGTTATCTGTACTTGAAAAGTATAAGATGTGCTATCTCTTAATCTGAACTGGTGGGTCGAATCTAAAGCTGGAAGGGGTCGAGTCGACCTTGACGTCCGTTCCTTTCTTGTATTCTACTGGTTTCCTCTTAAGGTACAACCTTCTTTACTTTACGTGATTATACTTAAGTAACCTGTACTTGAGAAGTGTAAGATGTACTATATCTGTATCTGAACTGGTGGGTCGAATCTAAAGGTCTAATGGGGCGAGTCGACCTTGACGTCTGTCCCTTTCTTTTTTCTTCTGGTTTTCTCTTAATTTAGTACAGACGTATTCATATAGGTTTCTTTATTCTACATGAATATACACCAATAACTTGTGCCTGAAAAATGTACTCTCTATACTTGTTGATCAAGCCTCAAACTTCATGAGGGCAGGTCATCTTGACGCTTATTTCTTTCTTGTATTAAAATGGTTTTCTCAAAATTTGGCACAGACATATTTCCATAGCCGTCTTTACTCTACATATATATATATACGTAAGTAATTTGAACTTGAAAAGTGTAAGATGTACTACATCTTTATCTGATCTGATGGATTCAACCTTAGTTTCTTTAGGGACGGGTCGACCTCAATGCTTCTATCTTTCTGGTACTACACTAGATTCCAGAAAGTCTTGTGCATCTGTGCTATATAATACACGAAAAATTTAAAACAATATATATACCAATCAATGTATATTTAAAAACAAACATACCGGGCCACATCCAGAACATAATAAAAAAAATCAAACAAAACTTTTGCAAACTGACAAATTTATTTAAACACTATAAAAGGGTTGGCTTGCTGTTAGGTCCCTTAAGGACCATCAGATGTACATGTCATGGCTAGTTCTATAATACATTGCTACATATTGGAGGCGTATAAAAAGAGAGAGAGTTTATCATCAATTACGTCATTTAGCCTACATCTTTGATGCTATAGTTTATGCTTAGTTTGCGTTAGTTTGTTCATTGTGCACCTTGTTTTTTTTGTTTACTTAGCGGTTACTTTATAGTGGTTAATTCTGTGGTTCATGCAACATCTTACAGAATGTCTTTTTATAATTTTAAATATATTTCAATTCAAACACTTCTGTTCTATTTAGATATAGCCGACACCTTGTGTGGTTTGATATCATATCAGCTTAGTCGCAACAAATGTGACATATGATTGTCTTCTGTTCTTGGGAGGGGGTTCTTGGTTACCCGGTCATTGGTTGGATTGTTTATGTGGTTTTCTCAAAGGCACTCCAGTTTCTCCACAATCCGAGACGGTTTGTATATAGGTGTACTTAGTGTGAGAAGGGCTATACCACCATTTATCAAATCCAATAATAGCACATGCACATTCAAGTTTTGTTATACTGGATAACATTGTGTTATATACCGGTATTTAAATCCCAGTTTATTTCGTAAATTTAATTGTCATGTTCAATGTTTGGCATGGATTAAAAATGCCATTTCTGCACTATCTACGTACTTGGTTTTAAATCCGTCCAGATTAACTTATCTTAGATGATGCGGTATGTACTTCTGTTTAAAAGTAATGAGCCTAACTGAAACATACAAATTGATGTTTAATTGATTTCCACTGTTGTTAATTAATCAAAGTTTTAATTAAGGAAAATCCTGCCAATCTTTGATATTGATTTTTGTGAATAAACCCGATCTGTTGATGTGTTGTTTTATTTTTGAATCTTAGTTAACTGATGACGTGTCATTTACACAGTGATAGTTTTCCTCCTGAATAAAAATACATTGATACATTTTATATATATGGATCACCTGTTGAAAAAGCGGAACGGATGGGGAAAATCTGACTTACATTATCAGACCTTTAGCAAACCTTATGCTTGTATGGATGAATCTGAATATTTTCACTGTGGGTATGCTGATGTGCCATTTGGCAATAGGCTACCCCTATGACTATGACTGGTAGTGTGTATTATGTGTAATCTGACAGTATTACAAGTACACACACGTTGACATTTACCTATTACCCGACCAAAATTTCGAGTTTTGTAATCGGTAGACCAATGACAGGCATGTCGATATTTGTTTGTCCATTCCTTGCTTGCGCTACCGTTTACTAGATCTTGTTCTTATTTTTCTATTCTCTGTTTTAAACTTTCAAATTATGATGAAAATTAATCTCTGAAAAAATAAGTGTAAAATAAGTATCACCTTTTTAGAATTATATTAAACATATTTCTAAAAGAACGAAGTAAATGCATAATAGAATTAAGATGCTCTTTTTTGCATTCATTTGTCGTGGCATGTAGTACATTACAGTATCTTTAATATAAATCTCTCAGGAATGTTGTCATCCTAGGCTAACCAAAGCTCTCAAAACGTTTTATGGTCATCATGAAATTATTGTGTACAAGTATGATGTTTTTGTAGCCAAGATTGTTTTTCTTGTAACATAGATAGAAACACACATGAAAAGAGCGATGAAAGACATCTCCATCTTGCAAGATACAAGTAGTCTACACGCTCTTTTAAACGCGAAGATTTATCAATGAAATTAGAGGTGTGCCGAAAGGTTTAAACCGTTCCATTTACTCAGAAAATGTAGACACGTAAACCTAAAGTAAAACTTTTAGTTTAGTATACTGCTTAATTTATATTTCTGGCGACATGTATCAACGACACCGATTGGAAATGTTTTGCGGTATTACGTCCCGGCAAGAACAACATCGCTGTCACTCAAAATAGCAGACATTATTCACATTTTCTGGTGCAAGAAAAAGAATCATTAACTACTTGCGATGCCAAGTAGGGACATCTCAGCCCTCGTTCAAAAATATTTGGTCCAGAAATGGGTATGCACTATATTACAACTTGTTTCCCTATCTGGCACCACGGGTAGTGATAAATTAAATTAATCTAACGTAACATAGTTCAATATTCCTTTCATTATGAGTTTGGATTTCATACATGGCGGGAACAGCTAGCTAAACATGAGGTGTTTACTCTCCCAAAGCTACCGGCCTCGCTTCCTTGATTAAAGTTCACATGTATACCAAAATATGCCATAGCTGTTTTCAAAATTTTTGCTTTGCTTTTGTCAAAATAATTTTGTTATTGATATGGTTTTGTTAAGTACATATTCTTCAGTGCACTTGTCAATATATCGTTATAGATTAAAATGTTCACTATTTTTCAGTAATGGAGAGCATTCGAAAACTGTTCATTCTGTGAAAGAAGGAATTAATAAAGGGGCGTTAGCGTTCACAGAATAAACAGTTTGAGTCTTCTTTCTTTTATAACTTAATCAACGTTTGATCAATCCTCAACAAAACAAAATAATTTATAATGCACTGTTTTAGGCATGGAAGTGAAGCATTTAAGCATTTCCTTTTGTTTATAAATCGTTCATCAAGATATGAACTAGACAAATCACATGAAAGGTGGAGAGATAGTATTAACGTATTCCATCCATGGTTTGGTAAGAACCAGTACTGACATCGGGTTATGGCTGGTTTTAACCAAATAGCCATCAAGAAAAATAAGAGACATATGGTACATCGACCTTCTTACAAATCTTTACTAGGTTTGTATTGTTAAAGATGGATTTTTTAAACAGCAATTCTGAGTCAGGAAATGTAAAAAATGCCGTAACCAAAATCGTTTACATTAATTTTATAGAGTATAGCTGTATTTTGTGTGTCTTTGCATTTGGATTTGAATAATCGTGTGATTTCAGGTTTTAGAAAACTTCCAATGTGTCTTTTATGTGCCATCAAAACCCTTATTATTATATTGTTATAAATACATGTCTCTTTTAACTACGTCTAAACAACATGTTACCAGACGAATGACCATCTATCCAATAGACTTGAGACAATTAGATTACAATGTCTAAAAAGTTACTACTGTCTATATGTATTATGTGCATTGTTATATTAATTTCATCTGAACCGTATGCATTGTTTTTAGAATACATGTTTGTTTTGGTAATTTGTAATTTTTCCCCTGTAACTGTCAAACGTATTTCTCTTGATTTCAAATGTAACGTCCCAGACAAATAAGTATTTGGTAACGGGCAGATCAATCAAGCCAAGGTCAATTCTTGTTTTAACAATAAAATAACCCATTATCAGCGACTCGCTCAGGAAACCCAAAGTTCCAAGGCTTTCATTTTCAGAAAAATGCTATGGAAGCTCTGTTTACAAGGCTGTGAGAATTTTCTATATGAGAGAAAGAGTTTTTACTTTTTAGTGCCGTCCACCTATATACTACAGCTAAAAATTTTAATTTACAAAAATAATCAATGGAAACCAAATAAACAATTTTCCCTTGCATCGAAAACAATTTCACATTCCTTAACCAACAGGCCTCCGTAAAGTGACACTTGCCAATCACTCACGTTTTGGTTATTTAAGTATTTTTATTTATAATTATTTTATTTCTTACAATTTGTTTTTCATGATGTCAAAATTGTAGGTATTTTAGAAGAGCTGTCAATATCCATTAGGGTGAAGGTGTTCGGCTGTTTCTTTATACAGTTTCTCACTGACATAGTGGGGATTTAGCCCCTCTCTGTACCGATCGACAATCAAAATTAAGATGTCTTTTGGTAAAGAAAACATAATCCGATATACAACAATCTCGATTTCTTTTCTTTTATGTGTATTTGCATAAAACTAAGATACATGTTGGGGAATTAAAAAGATCACCGCCTTTTTTCTATACAATCTATGTTTAACGAAATGGCGTATGTTATGAAAATGGCATGTAACGAATAAATTCATAAAGCACTCCGTAGAAAGAAATTTATACTGGAACTATTTGAACCTATTTATCCTTCACCTTCAACAACAACAAAATTGTAAAAACATAATTGGTGTGTTTTAAGATATTGCCACTCCTCTAGACATAATTGTGTTATTTAATTCAACGCGCCAAAAGTCTGGAAATACATTGTCAATTATTCAATTACCTTGTTTAGATTGTGCCTTTCATCTATTTTTGATATTTTGTGAGCATTCACCGTTGGAAAGTACTTGACATTTAGACACAAATCGTTTTTCTGTTCTAATTTTACGCAACCCCTGTAATAAGGCATATTACTTGTCAGAACAAATTTACTTTCCTTCAATTCGAACCAAAGGAAAGCAAACTATATAGATATTTAATGATATTTAAGTTATTCAAAGTTAAATAGGCGTCATCACTGTATTGCTGATGCACTAAGATACGATTTCAAAAATACCAACGTTTTATGCGTTTATGTAACGCATACGGGCTGTTTTCCTATGTTTGAGACATCTTTACTCATCACAGCGTGCCATACCGCTGGGGTACTAATCCCACTCGAGCTTATCCTAATGTAGGGAAGTTTGCCGATGATATTTGCAAGTGTTTGACCAAATTTCAGGATTTTTTTTCAAATCAATGGTCGATATATTTGAATTGTGTTGTTGGCTGCCGTGTCATTATTCTGTATTGCCTTGTGTTCTTGGTTGCGCTGACTGTTGCCAAGTAATGTTTTCAGTTGCAAATCCCTTCCTCTATTTTATTAACCAATCGCTGAATTCAAAATAAATATAAATAATCAAAAACAAACATACCAATCCGTTTCCAAACGCAATTTACAGAGACATCCTACTTATCAACAATATTGTGATGGCGGCCATGATTTTTTAGGGTCTTGATCAGCATAGCCCTGCAATATCAGTGATCTAAAAACTGATTAATTGCTTCACGATAGGAATGGCAAACTGAAAAACCGCTCTATGCTCATTGTCCTGAGCGCATTGTAAATGTATTTTGACAATTTCACCTATAGCTGAGGTAACTGAAATATTCTTGACTGTTACGTAAAACTCAAATCAATTAATAAATCAAATGGCCGATCGAAATTTTGTTTTGTGTATATATTTATCATATATCATAGTTTTGTTCTTTTTCTTTTGAATTTCTTTTTAATTGGTTAAAGCTTTCTCAAACACATCTCAACTAGCTCTTTTAATACATTTGCATTAAAATTCGAGTATAATTGAAGAGTTGGTTTAAGTAATACAGTATTGTGTCCCTGTCAACGTTCCTGCACATATTTTGAGGCTAATAGTCCCACGATTGTTTTGGATACTAGTGTGCCTGGGAGAAAACCACCTGCCTTCGGTAAGCTAGCACATCATTGAGCTCACAAATTCTACAATTAAAGCCAAAATCCAAAAAGGAATTAAAGAAACACGTGACAAAAACAATGGAATTGCTTCTTTGATTAAATCAATGATTCTTTATTATTAGATCACAGAAACGTTTAATTACAGGTTTTTTCATGTTTTCAAAATTAACACTAAAATGAGCATGAACAATATTTGGTCATATAGAACTTTATACAAAATATATATTTCTAACAGGAGGTGTAGTAAATATATCTAACATAGTCCTTCTTTAAAACACATTTTATTATGCAAACTTCAAAATCAAGGTAAAATCATATTGCATTTTTCTTCACGAAAATATTTTCTAAAACCTGAACTTTTGCTTTTAAAATTGTCATTGTCATTTTTCATCGCAGACCCTAACATGTTGTTTCTTTTATTAAGATAAATATATACAAAATAATATTTATTTTTTACAATTTAAACTAGATCCAAAAGGTTATTTTTCCAAATATTACGATCTCTGATAATTTATTTATATAATTATATATATAGGGTAATGTTAAAATTATTGACTGCGACCTAATCGTAACATTTTCATTGCTCTGCGTTCAACTTCCTGTTTATCGGAATCACTTGTCCTTTTACCTAGTCTCATCATTCTTAAAGATCTTTTCTCGTCTGATTCGTCACTATTTGTTCGTTTTCCTAATCTAAGCATTTTGAATGGTCGTTTTCCTAGACGAAGCATTTTCATTGCTCGTTTGTCTTCTTCTGCTGGATTTGAATCTTCACCTGAGCGTCCAAGACGGAGCATTCTAAAAGGTCGTTTTCCTAGTCGGAGCATTTTCATTCCACGTCCAAGACGCAACATAGCCATTGCTCGCTTGTCAGCGCCACCTTCATTGTCGGCAAGGTCATTTATATCGATCTCGTCTTCGTACAAACGACCAAGTCGAGGAAGTGGAAGTGCTCGGTATATTGGGTCGGTTTCTTTCTCGGCTTCCTCCTCTCCCGATTCCTTGCCGATTCTTGGGAGAGGAACGCTTCTAAATGTACTCTCTTTTGTGTTCTCATTTTCTGGCATCTTAGGTGCAGATCGTTTGAAGCGGTATCCAGGACGTGGTGCCGGACGGATGGCAATTTGGTTTCCAGTATCATCTTCAAAGTCTCCTCCCCATGACCTTCGTTCGTGAGCAAGGTCATTTCCTTCTAAAACACTATCCAACCATAACTGGAATTCAAGATCTTTTCCATAACGTGGAAGAGGCGCTTGTCTTGAACTTCTGTATTCATTTAACAAATTTGAAAGTAATAATCTAAGCTCTTCGGGAGAGTAATTGTCATTTCCAGAACGACCAAGTCTAAGCATTGGCATTGCCCGCTTTCCAAGCCTAAGCATTTGTAAACCACGTCCTAAACGGAGCATGCTCAATCCACCACGCCTCACCCTGGATAATACTCCCTCATCATGTGACGTGTCTTCCTGTGCGTCTGTTGATTCTAAAAATATTAAAATTAAAAACCATTTTAGAGAAAAATATCTGGTTTACATTGAAAAAAAAATACATTTCCTTCACAGTAGAGCAATACAGTAAAATGGTAATTCTACAACTGATAAAATCAAATGTTCTCGAAAAGCATTCAGACGTTACTAGCCGTAAAATAAATGTAACGATTATGTTCTAAAATATAAGAACAACACCACTGGGTAAAATTTTGTGAATTGTCCTTTCAGTTTGTGGTTTAACTGGTGTAATGTTTTTTATTTTGCTGTTTTTATTTCCGTGTGTTCCCGACTTTGCTATTGTCAAATAACTTACTGTTAAATCCATTTATTGAAATCAAGACCTAGCTGGCAAACAATGTTTTAAGTATAACACTATGCTTAATTAAAAAGAACCGCCATTTTCTCAAAATAGGTTTTTAAAACAGAGTACCTTACAGAAAAAAATGTATTTCTATTAACATGATAGATCATACACACAGGAATTGAACGGAATGAGCGTAAGTCATTTTTATCAGCAACGAAGCTGTATTTAGTAAAACAAACACACATTTTTATCAAAATAACAAATATAGTTTTAGTTAGCAACAACACAAATGGTAATAAAAAAAACGCTGGTCATTTTAGCAAGAAATAATTGAGTTTTTATTTAGAAAAAAATAACAATGTCAATATTCCGGTGATTAGCAGTTTATTTCAGTTTATCCTTAATTTTATATAGTTTTACAATGATTATGGTATTTTTATAGTTACATTATTATGTTAGTATAACCAATTTCGTATAAAGCATAAAAGAAAAGTCAATACGAATTCAAACTGGGTTCCGTTAAGGTACAAAACCCATAAAAGATGAATGGTGCTTAAGTTAGGATCTATCACAATCTTAACACACAATAAATTCTGATTTGTAAAGTCATGTTAAAACGCTCCAACTGATTTTTACAATTAATGTTCGTTAGTCAAAATCTCCTAATAATCAAATTCACCTAATTTAACACAGTAATCGTTACTTTCAATGATTTAGTATTCACACAATATGACACAATAATCGGCGATAAACAGTGTTTTATTAACGCATTAAAGCGTTTAGCAAACATTTACAGGTGGCGGGGATTTAGTTAAGCCACTCTCTTCCAATAAATTTATCAAAGCAGCAGACGGCTGGATACAAGACGGAAATAGTTCCAGTGTTACCCACTAGGGGGTATTCGAGGTTAATTTCCGACGGTAATGTGCGGGCTTTTAGATTAGAGAATTTAATTAATGTTCTTGAAGTTGTTACTTTCCTTTAATAGTCTTTGATTGTTTTTTTTTCAATATCATTTCAAAGTATCTAAATTATATTTCACTAAACTGTCAATTTGTTTTATTACGTCACAATAAAAAACTAACTACCAATCATTGTCCTAATCACAATCCAGAAGCAAAGTAAAAACTTCAAAATACCAAATATTTAAGAAATAAAAGACTGGATTTTTTACAATTCTGGGAATGCACTGGAATATACAATACCAATTATCTGATTGGATAATCATAGAAGACACTTCTGACAAAAATTAACGCATTTCCGACAGTTCGCTATGTTTTGTTAATCTACACTGACTTTGAAAATGGCTGACAGAACGAAGTAAATGATGCGTAAAACCACGTTATTTGAATATTTTTGCTTGAAACAAATTGTTTAAGCATATTTTGTTTTGAACTACAGAATCCCAATTAGAAGACACTTAACATAAACTTCCTACAGGTACTTTAGTGCAATACAAAGGGGTTATTAAAGACAGTTGCTAAACTTTTTCATCCTAAATACATGTACGTATATCGCTTAAAAACAATAGTCGATGCACAATTTACAGGAAAAAACCAATATGGTCGTAAAATAGTTTTTTTAACTCTAAAATCCCTTTAATTGCAACAGATATACAGTCTTCTGATGAACAGTATTCTATATGTAATTAAAATAAAATAGAGAAACACTCTATTATTTTCAAATGTTTTAATTCTCATTTGTTTTGTGAGACAATCTATGTATTTTTGCATGAGAGTTTTCAGAGATGAAAGGCAGAATATAATCCTATGTCATAGCGTAACTTTACTATTTAGTATTCAAAAGTATAACATATGCTGATTTGTTATTTTAAATTGAATTTAAATGAAATAAATTTTATCTTTGTGTTAAGATTACAACCATCTATGTGTCTATATATCAATTTTTTGCACTATTTCTAAGACGGATACATGTATAATTGTAATCGAGTTCAACATCTTATCACAAACACTAATGTTATGCCATTTTGATATGAGTTGAATATACAAATCCCTACATTTTTATTCTTTTACATAAAAAAGTTTAAGATCTTATCAAGCAGAATTCAAAAGATTTATGATAAAAAGGACTAATAGAGCTAAATATTGCTATGACGTAACTTTTTATGAGTCAATGTAGGAATTCAAAGAAATACATGGCGTTACAGATATCCGAGGCACTCAAATTCTCATCTAGCATGGAATAGTATTCATTTATTCTGACGCAGTCAGGAAAAGTCATAACGAATTGAACGGAAATTGTGAATGGCAAATTAAAACGAAATGCTTGTTACTCTTATTGAAGTAAATGGTTTTGATCCCCATATAAATGTATGTATCAAAATCTAGGTTCACATATCACAATCATTTCCAATCCTCCTCTGATTAATTGCCTAGATGAAGAAAGGGTATTGATATAAGAAAACTCGATAGATAGCGGCTTCGCGACCTGGCATCTCCTTAACGCATTTATTAAACAACCCTTCTGAAGAGATGAACGTGTTACTCAATCGTTCATGGTAATTTGACTTGTTTGCTGTCCGTTGCTATTCAGTAAAATTTTGTTGGGGTCATTGTAGAGTCCAAGGTCGTTAATATAAAGGCAATTGGAACAGCATCCAAATACTTTACAGCCGTAATTTACATATTAAAGATAGTAAATAAAAGTACATTGCATTGAAGTCGAATTTAAGATTTGGTATGCAATACTTATATATAAATTAATAGATATAAAGTTGCTTTTTGCAGTTTCCTAAGCAAATAAAACGTCATCATATTGATACTGAGAGCAAAAGAAACCGCGCGATAATTATACATTTAGAGCAATGGTTGCTAAACTCCCTAAATTGAATCATGACACTTTTAAAATTGAGACTTGTTTGTGCAATTGTGTAATTAAAGAACTCTTTTTTAATAAGAAACTAGGTCCCGCATGAAGTCGCTATTTACTAACCTTATAATATTATATAAAAAATCTTGTTCTTATTTTAATGTCTAACAGATTTGGCTGCATTAAAGAACCACAGTTACTTTTCAAGGAGATCAGAGACTATTGTAGTCGCGAACGGTATATAAAATGTATTAAGAATTGTGTATGTGCTAAAACATATCGGAGTATCGTTTACAGTGCTTCAACGATACACATGAAAATATGAAGATTGTGCTGATTTAGTTTTTTTTTTTTTTTTTTTTTTTTTTTTTACAAAATACATTAAAAAGTCTTAACAAGTTTTTGCCAGAAGCTTTATTTAAACATCTCATTCCATTAAGAATATAAAATTAGAACCTACAGAAATTTTGTATAATTAATTTTCCAATGTGTTATTAATGTGTCTACAAGTAAACTGGTGTTAATTTCAAATATAAACTCAATTTCTTCGACAAGTCAAAGTATAATAACCTTCATAAGGAAGGCTGCCAGTCATGATTAATAACAGTCTCAATCTCTGTTTGTTACTAAAACAATTAATCAATTATTATTTATATTTAGAAAACAAAAGGAGAAAATTGTTTTACGAAAATAAATGCATATCTGATGAAACTACTGACGCGATTAATTAAGTAAAAGTAACTTCTATATTGCCGGGTCAATCAAATTATCAAATATCAAAAGTCAATTGATCAATCGGATATCCGTAACCGTTTTTGATTTTACTTTTACTTTTCGTCTTCCTGCAAGGCGAAACCTTATAGAAAATTGATGAATTTTTAATTCGACAAATTTCTTGTTTGAAATTACGATAATTTTGTAACGTCAATGTAGTGTCAAATGTCAATTGATCAATCAGAATTCCGTTTTCGATTTTTTGTAACTTTTCGTCTTCCTGCAAGGGAGATAACCATAGAGAAAATTGATGATTTTTTATCCGACAAGCATTTCTTTTTAACATTTAGATATTTATATAACAACAATTGTTGCAAGTGGAAATAATTTTGATAAAACAAATTATTTTCTATTATCGGTCGGCATTGGTGTGTGACATGGTGCTGGCTGCTATCGAAGGTACAATCAATATTTCTGCATCAACATTCAATACATATTAAATTTCGCTGATTTCGGATAGGAACCTTCCCATATTTAACCAGTACACTACAGTGTGCATGAACATTTTATTTCTATAAATATTTGAGTAATTTACCAAGTTCACACAAAAAAACTTTTCTTTTGGCAATTTCACAAAAAAAAGCAAACATTAACACGCTAGAACGGGTCTTTATGACACCTTATATACCATTTGTTAAATCGATGGTGTAGCATCTGAAATACATTTAATCAAGCGAACTTTACATAGGAAAAAGCTTAAAACCAGATTAATGACGATGTGCACTAAATATACGTATTTATAACCATTCTGAATAAGTTACCATTTTGATTATCATTGTTCTGACATGAACAATAATAATTGAGAGATTTTTCTCAACAAAAACTACTTCTTTACAATTTTTGATGATTAAAATACCTTCAAAGATGCAATAAAATACAGCACAAACGGCTTGTCGAACGTTTAAGACTATGATAACGAATAACCACCGAATCGACAGTTCGTATAAGTCCCCAGTAAGTTATATCTCGGCAGGTTTTTTGGTAGCTCTTATCTGCATGTTTTTGTCACTCTGCAGCAGAGCTTCGACTCTTTTTCTTTAGCACATTATTTTACATTCGAAAGGTTAGCGCTGTACATTATATTCCAAAATACCAAATATTCTGAGTATAAGCTTTAACTGATGAATAAAATATAGATCGTTAGGTGATGGGGATACAGAAACCAGTGACATTTGGTATATGAAACAAATATATAGAAATGAATTCAGAAGGTTTATTTTCAACCAAAATGAGTTTTTATTCTATATTGTGCTAAACCGGTTCTTAATAGAGAGTAATATTAATAAAGTCCTATCGAAGCTTTAACACTGAGCAAAGGAAAAGAATTCCGGATGTCAGATAACGAGTGCCTGAAATATGGATATGAAGTGATCGAAAAGTTGACGAGATAACTAGCATCCGAGATGAGTTGCCGAATCGGTCCTTTTTCGTAAGTCTAAGGTTAAACATCCGACAGGCCTGCATTGTAATTTTTTCTGCAATTAGTAGATAAGTAAATTCATGAATAGTTCGCATCATTTTAAATATATTACTGGATTAATGAACAAATTCATGTATAATTTTCACATATATCAGAAACCTTATCAAGGACAAGAAACTAACATCCATCCAATTTAAAATTGATAAGCTTCGTTATGGGCATTAATTTGTTTCATTTAAATGTACAACCAGAAAATTATGCAAATTAAAGCACTGACCTATAATTGGACTGATCCCCATAGAGATTAACCGTGTACCTAATCCTACTTGTAATTAAAACGCTATCAGTTAAAGGATAAAATCTATTGGTCCCCTTCGATAAGAAAAACAATGCGTGTTTGATGTTTTGATAAACTTTTCATACTTTCGAAGATAACATCTATTTCTGTATTATGCATAAGAAAACCAAAGTTGATAAACTTATGTAGCCTCTACTATCTAATGTGTGAAAAAACGCATTTCATAAACTTTTCATACTTTCAGTAAAAATATCTATCTGCTGATTATTGGAAAGGAAAATAAACTGTGTTTTGTATTTGGTAAACTTTTACAAATTCTATTGGTCTTCACAGAAAAGAAAAACAATGCGTGGTTGATCTTTGATAAACTTTTCATACTTTCGAGGATAACATCTATAAGTTAATTATGGAAATGAAAAACAAAGCGCGTTTGGAATTCAGTTTGGTAAACTTCTAAATCATCTATTGCTTGTGCGTGCTTGATGTTTTGATAATTTTTTCATTCTTACGAGGAAAACATCTATGTGCGTATTATGCATAAGAAAACCAAAGTTGGTAAACTTGTGTAGCCTCTATTGCTTATTGTGGTAAAACACGTTTGATACTTTAATAAACGTCATACTCTCATAACATCTATTTGATTTGACATGGAAAAAAATAAACCGCGTATTGTATTTGGTAAACCTTTTTTAAATTTTATTCATCCTCATAAATAAGAACAAAATCGGTGTTGATATTTGCTTGACTTTCATACTTTCGAGAATAACATTTATGAGTTAATTATGGGAATGAAAAAACAAGCCCGTTTTGTATTTAGTTTGGTAAACCTTTAAATCATCTGTTGCTTGTGCGTGTTTGATGTTTTGATAACTTTTCATACTTTCGAGGATTATATCGATTTTTGTATTATGCATGTGAAACCCGAAGTTTGTAAACTTTTGTAGCCTCCATTGCTAATTGTGGAAAAGAAAAACAAGGCACGTTTGAAACTTTAATAAACCTTTCATACTATAAGTGATAATATCTATCTGCTATTATTGGAAAGAAAAACAAAAAAAACAACAACTGGGTTTTGTATTTGGTAAATGTTTAAAAATTATATTGGAACTCATGGATAAAAAACAATGCGTGGTTGATGTTGTGATGATAAAGGTTTCACACTTTTGAGGATAACATCTATATGATTTAATTATAGGAAAGATACATAAATTGCTTCTTGTATTTGACAAACTTTTTTTTTTTATACTTTTGAGGTTTGTTATGAGAAAGCGCTATTGGTATTTGAAAAAAAAACAAACTTTTCAAACGTTCCATTCTTACTGCGTATAAAATGCGGGTTTGATATTTTGATAAACTTTTCATACTTTTTTGGATAACATCTATCTGTTCATTATGGGGAAGAAAAACAAACCGTGATTTGGTATTTACTAAACTTTTGCTAAACCTTTCATACTTTCAGGCATCTATTTGTTTTGATATAAAAGAAGAATAAAAAGCCAGCGCGTTTGGTATCTGATAAACTTTTCATGTTTTGGGGGTTTGTTTTGGGTAAGAAAAACTTTCAATGATTTATAAAATATCTATTGCTAAAAACGCGTTTATTGTTGATAAGAAACATAGTTCGTTTGATATATATATCCTTCCGATACTTGAACTTTTAAATGCCTTTTTGATTGTAAGAAATGAGAAAAGAAAGTGCGTTTGATAGTTGCTTTTTAAAAAGCACAACGAATTAGATATAATAAAAAATCTTTCAATATTGGGTCTAGATGTTTGGGGTATTTTTTCATGGTATTAAAGATAACATTTCGTCACAAGGGATGGCCAGATGGATTTAAGGGCGCATTTTACGGATCACAGTGCCTCTCATCGCTAAGGATTGAACCCCTTTTAGAAAGAAACTAAATTCGATTACACATGCTAAATAATATGTAGCATAATCTATAATATTTTGATTGCTGGTTAAAATTCCCTCGATTTCAATTTCAATTTATACATATGCAGAAACGATTTGTTTTAAATTGTTATGTTTTGGAGTTAGAGCTACCTCCTGGGAAATTGCGGAGACGTTTGCGGGTTTTGATAATACCCTCATATAACAATATTAAATTTCAGAGACTTCACACACAATTTCTTGAAACAGATTTGTAACACGATTTAGTTCAAGTTTACAAAAAGTATATAAAATCACATTTTCTTTCTACATTGATACAAAATTAAAAATGTTGAAATAGAACAGAACTATGGCCTTTTAATACAAACCAAAATGATTGATTAAATTCCACTAAAAACTTAAACAATCACCAATTAAATGTAGTTATATGGATATGATACGTTGCAAAAACAAATGAAAAAGGGAAAAGAAAAGAAATAAAAAAATAGATAGAAAAAAAGGAAAAGTGTGAAGAAAAAAGAAAACGAATACATATTGAATGTAAAAAATGTAAAATGGACAAGCAACGATCATAAAAAGTAGATATTCAATCTCTCACTATAGACTACCATCGAACTATCGCATTGATGCATTTTAAGCTGTAGGAAAGACTCTTTTCTAAGATGACATCAACTCCCAGTTTCGTATTTCTTTTTGGTGCACAAAAATGATTAAATCATTGATTAATGTATGTTGTTTGTACGACGTTCATAAATGTCAGTGTCACTTTCAATTTGATGACTGCAACAATCTTCAAAAATGGCAATTTCAATTTCGGAACACCAAAAATGTATTCGTCATTGATTTATGAGTAAGGAATTGAATAAGATATAATTATGATATGTTTGTACGAAGTCCCTCAGAGTCAAATAAAATTTGATGTCGCAACAATCTTAAATTGCCAAAGCCAGTTCAGCCAATTCAAATTAAACCAAGCACCAATATTGACTACGTCATTGATTTATGGGTAAAACGAAAGTTTGTACACCGTCTTTCGATGGTGATAGATTTGACGTCTGTAACAGTCTTAAAAAGCCAAACTTAACAATTTTAATCAAAGTTTATTTGAGAAATAGGAAAATTGGAGGAGTAAATTTAATAGTGTCTACGAAACGTGGATATAGAATTAAAAAAGGTTTTACTGAACTTTACAAGACATTTCCATCAGCATCAGACAGGAGTGATTTCTTAATTAATAGGAGTATTTTGTATCGTAATAGTTGGTCCTATCTGTGTCAGAATTGCGTAATTAAGTAGTAACAACATTGACATTCTGATAAGTTTCATTTTTTCACCCCCGCACATATAATTATGTCCCCTAAATGACATTGCGTCCGCCGAAAAGTGGTAAATTAGATGTGCCCATGGCTATTTATGTTTTGATCACTCGCGCTTATTATTATGTTCACCAAACAACATTATGTTCCCCACTTTTCTCGAAAACTATATTGCCTGGGCGCGGTAGGACAGGTATCGGACACGTTTGTGAAACGCAAAAGATTAAACTTGTGCATTTCCTTGTGACATTTACCCGGCATTTCTCGGGAAAAGTATTTATTGGAAATTTATAAAACTTCACAGCAACATTTTTGGTGAAGTAAATATCTCTATTTTTATATCCTACGTGTGTTATTATGTCTGCAAATAAATTTTGTCTGCCACGTTTCTCGCAAACGATTTATAAATAATTTTTTGATACTTTCTCTTGTACAGAGGAGGTAACGTGACTGTTCTGTGATGGTGGAGGAAACCGAACGGAAGAACTTCACTGAACTCGGTCATGCAAATTGAAGAACTATCTCGCACTATGGTTTTATGAAAGTCATACATTTCTTAAGTTGGCATTTAAAAACGTTTTCTAATAGTTCAAATTAAGTAAATGACCTATTAAACATCTTTGAGAACACCTGCGATGTTGAGTCTTTTGGATAAAACAAATAATTGCAAGGTTTTGATCCATCTAATGACTTATATTTCAATATTTATACTGTAAAAACAAATGTTTATTGTTTGTATAAACTAGATAGGCTGTTTCTAAGGTTGACGAAATCTGGAATCAAATATTAAGAAAATGGGCATCATTATTTAAGTTGAATGTTGGAAAAAAATCTTTGAAGTCAAAAGTTTTGTCAAAAACCATTATCAGAGATACTGGTACACAGCTCAGTCCTGCCGAAAGTTTGTTTGCATAGTCTAGTTTGACTGTTTCTAAGGTTGACGGAGTCAAATTTTAAGGAAATGTACATTGTTATTGGAGTTTAAATTCGGAAGTAATTTTTAGGTCGAAAAATGCTGTCAAAAACCAATATCAGAAACACATGTATACAGTTCAGTCCTGCCGAAAGTTTGACGATGAGATAACAAAAAGGATTCGAAGCTCGGCTATCACGTGGCCGAGAAATTTATAACTAGTGACTAAAAAACTGCAGCGACACTGCAGAGATGTGCCGAAATGAGCTGTCAATTCGGTACTTACGACTATTTATCCATCCGCTTTATGTTAAAACTTTCAACAGGGCTGAAAAAAAGCTGCAGAGATGGGCCGAAATGAGCTGCCGATTCGGTACTCATATTTATTCGCTTTGTGTTAAACTTCCGACAGGGCTGTATTATACAAAAACAGCGATAACCGCATGCCATTATATGCTACAAAAATTTTGGTATTTTTCAAATTTTTAACTTTTTAAATTTTTTTTTTAATATTTTTTTCTGCAAAGAATGATGTTATCAAAATAACAACACCGAAGTTGTCGATGAATCAATATTTTTACTACCAGAAAATTGATCAAAAAGAGATTTTTAAACAAGCTTTGGCTTTCCTAAAATTTATCATAAATGATCCCCTTAAGGAAAAAATCTATTATAACAAACACAGAGAGACGAAGTACATCATAACAAAATCGATCCAAACATTATTTGGTCCTGAAAACCGTTGTAGGTTTTGATAAAAAGATGGGTATAATTGGACATAATTGGTCCAATTTTCATCTAAGAGTGTTAGGATAATGTTTGATCAGTATTCAGATGTTTGCATGTTTTATATGTCTGTACATGTATATCATGTTGAAGTGTGCCGGGATTTACAAATAGACATATGAGAGAATGCGTTAAAAGCAAAGACCATAGAATTTTAAGAAATTTGTTTGAGACTAGTATTTGTGTAAACAGTTCTTAAATCTTAATCCCATTTCAGATTGATAAGCAGTGGACTAGAGTAAGGATGTTTTATGACCCAAGCACGCCTTTATCATTTATGTCGAGCCAGTAAATTCGGAAATGATAGAGGATGGTGTGTCACCTTAAACCACTGTGATACACTGGTATGCTAAGCCGCTCTGTGATACGATGTCATGGAAATGATGCTAGCTAGCATGGGTGACCTTAAATCTCTGCTATACGCTGGTAACGTAATAATTACCGTATGCCTAGTAACCTAGAATTTCTAATACGCTGGGATGGTATGACGACGACCTCAAATCGCGTAGATACGCTGGCAAGGTGATGATTCTAATATGACGAATGACCTTAAATCTCTATAATACGCTGGCAAAGTTATGATTCTAGTATGACGAGTGACCTTAAAGCTCTATAACACTCTGGCAAAATTATGATTCCAGTATGACGAGTGACCTTA